>CAWUPB010001197.1:19095508-19490508 GCA_963924115.1 Dovyalis caffra | reverse complement strand
ACCTCAGCAGACAAACGCATATGCTCACGCATACGAAGCTGTTCAATTAGACCGGTAGCCAAAAAAGGATACATAAAGTTTTCTAAGTACTTGAAAAGAAACAAGGACGATTAATCAGTGAAGCTGCCCAATTTGACCGGGAGCCTGAGAGTGGACCTTTACTTTTCGAAGTACTTAACAAGAAACGAGAAGATGAATTGCCTAGCTACTGAAAAAACAAACAGGTTGAACATGGAAGAAGAAGACTCTGCTAGTTCTAGGCAATTCCTAAGCTACTCTCTTCTTCCATGCCTTGTGTTTCTTGTTCTTTCGATCAAGTTCTTGCTGCAGAAAAGAAAGCGAAGCAATCTCCCACCAAGCCCGTTTGCTCTTCCAATTATAGGCCATCTCTATCTCCTCAAACAACCTATCCAAAGAACACTCACCTCTCTCTCACAAAAATATGGTCCAATATTTTCTCTCAAACTAGGATCCCGCCTTGCCGTTTACATATCTTCACCATCAGCGGTGGAAGAATGTTTCACCAAGAACGATATTGTCTTGGCCAACCGTCCTTACTTTTTGAGTGGCAAGCACTTAAGCTACAACAACAACACCATGGCCTCAGTTGAATACGGTGATCATTGGCGCAACCTTCGCCGCATAAGCGCTCTTCAAATCTTCTCTCCTTCTCGCCTAACTTCTTTATTTGGCATCCGCAGAGATGAAGTCAGGATCTTACTGCGCAGACTTTACCGTGTTTCCAGTCATGGTAATTACGCTAAGGTGGAGTTAAGGTCAATGCTTTTGGACTTGACGAGTAATATCGTAATGAGAATGGTTGCAGGGAAGAGGTATTATGGCGAAGGTGTTAAGGAAATTGAAAAAGAAGAAGCCAGGATGTTTAGGGAGATCGTGGAAGAGTTTTTTCAATATATTGCCATGACAAATGTGGGGGATTTGGTTCCAATGTTGCAGTGGGTTGATTTTACTGGGCACCTGAAGAAGTTGGATAGACTAAGCAAAAAGTTGGATCTGTTCTTGCAAAAATTGATCGATGAGCATCGAGAAGACAGGGACAGAAACACTATTATAAACAGTTTTCTTACTTTGCAGGAACAACATCCTGAATACTACACGGATGAAGTTATCAAAGGCCATGCTCTGGTTAGTCAAATCTAACTCTTTTCGTGCTGATTCATCATCATATCTATTATATTAGAGGTTGAAAATAACATTTTACAGGCATCTGATTGTTCAAATTTAAACCTCAAAAATGTTTTTGTTTTAAAAAATCGATATCACAAAAGTTTTTAATGTTATTAAAGCAACCTTTTATCATATACATATACATCCGATGTTGTTCTTGCGCTAAAACATCTCCAGACTTATGTTCAGGGAAAGCAATTTTCCAACGGATAAAATGAGAAGATGGGCAGTTGTAGAACCCAGTTAATGTCAGTGCTCGTGTTTAGTATATATAATAGGAGAAATTTTATAATACTCTCCATTAACCTATTTTTTAGTCGACAGATATAGATAAGGAAAAAAATAAAATTTATATTCTGACTTATTAAATAGTGATAAGAAGATTTTTATATATATTTTTATTTTTTTTTATTGAATGATTTTTATGCGGTACTCTTTGATTATTATAAAATTTATCAGAATAATACATATGATGTTTTAGACTTGGATCTCCTAATATAAGAATCGATGCACGCGACAAAATCCAAAAGCCCGTTTTGTTCAACAAAAATAATGTTTGGACTATTTGACTGCAATTTCGTTTCTTTGTTATCTATTGTTGTAGTCGTTATTCAATGGGAGGCTTAGACTAATCTATGATGTTTTAGTCTTTGAAGGCCGGTTTTGTTGAAGATAAATATGTGTTGATAATTATATTATTTCTAATACCTAATTTAATAATTTAAACTTTCTGAGTTTTTAATGATTTTTTTATATGCGTAGTGTTCTGAAGTTTTTTCCTAATGTAATGAAATGTATTAAGAAGCTAAATGTTTTGTGCAGGTGTTGTTGATTGGGGGAACAGAAACAGTTGCTACAGCTATGGAATGGGCATTAGCCAATCTACTCAATCATCCAGAAGTGTTAAAGAAAGCTAAAACAGAAGTGGATACTCAAGTTGGAGATGAGCGCTTGATAGATGAATCTGACTTTGGAAACTTGCATTATCTTCAAAGCATCATCTCCGAGAATTTACGTTTATTTCCGGTGACGCCTCTTCTACCGCCACACATGCCATCCTCGGACTGTACCATTGGAGGATACAATGTCCCAGCTGGGACAATATTGTTCGTGAATGCATGGGCTCTTCATAGAGACCCTACGTTGTGGGATGATCCCACAAGTTTTAAGCCTGAGAGGTTTGAAACCGGGAGAGTTGATGGATACAAGTTCGTTCCATTTGGGATGGGAAGGAGAGCTTGTCCTGGGGATGGCCTAGCAAACAGAACCATGGCCTTGACTTTGGGATCATTGATACAGTGCTTTGAGTGGAAAAGGGTTGGTGAAAATAAAATTGATATGGCTGAAAAGACTGCAATGACGATGTGCAAAGCTGAGCCCTTAGAGCTTCTGTGTAAACCTCGCCCAATTCTGAACACGCTTCTCTCTTAACTCTCAAGTCATGCCAAAAAAAAAAAAAAAATA
Source organism: Dovyalis caffra (assembly GCA_963924115.1). Classification (NCBI taxonomy): domain Eukaryota; kingdom Viridiplantae; phylum Streptophyta; class Magnoliopsida; order Malpighiales; family Salicaceae; genus Dovyalis; species Dovyalis caffra. The sequence continues at coordinate 19,487,856 of CAWUPB010001197.1, read as the reverse complement.
GAGAGAGAATAAAGAATAAATTTTTAGCTTAAGAATAAATTGATGATTTTGTGACTTGTATTTTTTACTTTTTTTGTAAAGCTATCAAAATAATTCATTCAAAATAAATAGTCGAGATTGTTAAATAACCGACCGTGACTTGAAATTTTTGAAAAGTTTAAAATAAAAAATTTGAATTTTATTTATTTATTTAATCTTCATTTCTGTCTTTGTTCTGCATATCTCCTGAAAACTGACCTACATAGTTTTCATTTATTCTTGTCGTCAAGACAGAGACAATTTTGATATTTGTTTGTCTACGTTAACCAAACATAATTTTTTTAAATCTCTTTTTTGTCCCTTTCTTTCTGTATTCTGAACCAAATGTTATTTGATATTATATACATAAAGTCATTCGAATAAAATATTTAATCTTGATAAATATACATGTTAAGTCAAAGATACTCATTAGCGTTGAATAAATAAATAAATAAAAGACGCAAATTAGCTGTCACATAAAATTTTAGTATGTTAGTTACCTTTGCCTTTCGATCCCAAGTGAGTTAAAAAAGAATATTTAATTACTTAAATTAAGGTGCTGCAGCTATGGAATGGGCATTAGCCAATCTACTCAACATCCAAAAGTGTTAAAAAAGCTAAAACAGCAGTTGACACTCAAGTTAGAGATGAACACTTAACAGATGAGCCTGATTTTACAAAATTGCATTACCTTCAAAACATCATCTCTGAGAATTTACGTTTATGTCCTGTAGCACCCCTTATATCACCACGTATGCCATTCACAGACTATACCATTGGAGGATACAATGTCCCAGCGGGGACAATATTGTCTGTGAATGCGTGGGCTCTCCATAGAGACCCTACATTAATGTGAGATGATCCCACAAGTTTTGAGCCTGAGAGGTTTGAAACTGGGAGAGTTGATGGATACAAGTTCATTCCATTTGGGATGGGAAGGAGAGCTTGTCTTGGGGATGGCTTAGCAAACAGAATCATGACCTTAACTTTGGGATCATTGATAAAGAGCTTTGAGTGGGAAAGGGTTGGTGAAAATAAAATTGATATGGCCGAGAAGATTGTAATAACAATGTGCAAAGTTGAGCCCTCAGAACTCCTGTGTAAGCCTCTTCCAATTCTAAACGTGCTTCTCTCTTAAGTCGTTAAAAAAAATAAATAATAACAATAATAAAATAAATTGTCAAGAGAGTGCATGCGATATTATAGCATAGTTCGAGAAATGATGAATTTAGTCTCTCTCTCTCTATACACATATATATATATATATAAAACACAAAATTTGCTTTTAAACTTTTTAGATTTAGAATTTTAAATCTAAATATTTTCTAATTTTGTTGGTGTAATAGTTCAAATTGGAGATCTTTTGTTTGATGATTTTGTGACTTGTATTTTTGACTTTTTTTAAAAAAAGCAAATGCAATTATCAAAATAATTCGATCAAAATAAATGATCAAGATTGATAGTGTTTGAAATTTTTGAAAAATTTAAAATATTAAATTTGAAAAAAAGAAATTCATTAAAACTCTGTCTCCGTTTTTGTTCCACATAACTTTTAAAAATTTTGATACATAATTTTGATTCATTTCTTTCGTCGATATAGAAACAAGACAATTTTGAATTTGTTTATGTGTCTTTATTAAACAAATATAATGTTTTTTATTTCCTATATATTCTTTTGTTATTTATTCCGAATCACAACCATCTAATGCTATATGCATAAAGTCATTCACAAAGAAAACTTAATTTCGATTAACAAATATATTAATTGAAAAATACCTATTAGCATTGAATAAAACAAAAAGAAGCAAATTTAACTTTCTCATAAAATTTATGATATATTTACTCAGTACACTAAAAAGGGAAAAAAATCGATTCAGAAAATTAAGAATTGTATTAAATTAAAGCTCCCGAATTTGATTTTTATGTCAATCAAATTGAAACATCTTCAGGATGCCACCGAACTAAGAAACAATGACACCGAACTTGCTTGCGTTTCTAGGCAATGAAGAGTGCCACCGTGGCATCGAATTTTTCTCACTTCTTGAAGAATCACACTTCTGAATCTTATTAAAAAAGATAGATGGATTAGAAACTGTTTATGGTTAATTAAAAAACGTATTTGATTAAGATTTTATTGTAAATTTAAGTGTTTATAAGATAAAAATACAACACATTTTTCTTCTTTTATCTCTTTTTTTAACATGTTTTTGAATATTATTTAGTAAAAATTTAAGAATTGTTGATCATAATTAATTCTTATATTGATTTTGGTGAATCCTGAAAGTATATTTGCGTGACAAATAATACTTTAGGATAATTGTTTTTTTGCATTAAAGCCTCTCATTCAACCTAATACTCCCCCAAAACGACTAATAGCTAATATCGTGTTTTAATTTTAAGAAATTAGTTTAGTAGTTAAATGACACTACATGCCTTGGTTGATGGACCTTGGACCATATTTAAGCATAAGAAAGCCCAACCAAAGTCAACTCTAAAGAGGCCCATTGTTGTTAACCTGCAAGCATGTCCTAATTGCGCAGCCCAGCCCACAACTCACCAAACAAGCCTACCCGGACATGAAAACTCCCGTCGTATATGTATATGTTTATTTAGCATAGATGCCAACGAAAGTTGAACAAGGTTGTCTTCTTCCTGTGAATAAACTTCAAACGGTTTTTTATTATTGAATCTATCCATAACATAAAGCTTGATGTATAGGAAGGAACAAAAGCAATTTTTTTTTCTCTACTTTTATGTATAAAAATAAATAATTAATTTCATCCCTCAATTTTTTTTTTGCTTTCTCTCAAATTCAAAAAAAAAAAAAAAATGTATGGGAAGGAACAAAAGAAATTTTTTTATATATTTATTTTAGAAATTTATTATGTAAATTTCTTTCAAATCCTATAATAGATTTCTGAAATAAATAAAAAAATTGGATTCTGATTTGAAATAATTTTTCTTAATAAGCTGAAATAAATAAATAAAAATTAGGTTTGGATTTGAAATAAATTTTCACAATAAATTTCTAAAATAAATAAAAAATTTTTTGCATCTGTTCTTTCATGTACAAAAAAAAATTTCTTTCTTTGTTTGCATTTGAGAGAGTAAAAAAAAAAAAAATGAGAAATGAAGTTAATTATTTACTTATATACATAAAGGTAGAGGAAAAAAAAGGGAATTTTGGGATTTATATTTTTTATATTTTTTTAATTAGGGTTTTTAATTTTTTTTAGATTTTTTTTTTAAATACCATGTGTTACCATTCTATACATCTATCGCTAGAAATTGATGCAGTTATTGAAAAACTTGAATGTAAGGATGAAATTAAAATGCAAATTAATAGTTGAGGGGCATGATTATTCAAAAAATTAATAAAAAGACATGATTAAGATAAATAAAATAATAGAAAGACATCTAGGCGTTTAACTCGTTTTTTGGGAGGTATTGGTTTTTATGGAAGGACGCTGATTTGAATTTCAAAGTGTTTGAGCATCATGGTCAATTTATGCATGTGCAAATTGAGTCTAACTCCAAAACATTTGTAGTTACAGTAGTGTATGCTAGTTCTCGTATGCAAACTCATAAGGATCTTTAGAAGGAACTCTGCAACCTTTCCTAAACTATTTCACAACCCTGGATGCTTGCTGGTGACTTTAATGCGATCTTGAGCCTTGATGAGAAGAGTGAGGGGCAAGGCTTTAACTATTACAATAGCTTGCATTTTCATAATTGTGTTACTGATTTGCTGCCTTATGGACTTGGGATTCCAGGGTCTAAAATTCCCTTGGAAAAAGGGTTTGGATTAGGAAAGGTTGGATAGAGCTCTCTGTAACCCTAATTGGAGAATATTGTTTCCGGGTGCTATTGTGAAATATTTAGTCAGAATTAAATCAGATCACAGACCGTTGCTAATACAAATCCAACCAGATACTCCTACTCGCTAGGACAGAACTTCTTCTGCTTCAAGGCTAACTAGCTTATTCATCCAAATTTTTGTAATTTTGCCTAGAAGACATGGAATTCATATGAGGATTTTACCAAGGAAATTAATGATTTTACTAGTGTTGCAAAAACTTAGAGTCAGTATGTGTTTGGGAATATCTTCAAAAAAAAAAAAAAAAAAAAGAGAGAAGCCCCTGTGCTCGTTTAGCTGGGATTGAGAAAGCCTTAGATTCTAGTTTTAATCCTTTTCTCATAACCTTGAAGCTAATTTGAAGGCTGAATTGGAGCAAGTTTTGTTTCAAAAGGAAATACGTTGGTTCCAAAAATTCAAAAGCAATCAAATTGTATTAAGAGACAGGAACACAAAATACTACGATGCAAGGACAGTGATAAACCACCAAAGAAACAAGATTTGTAGCTTGAAGAATGATTCAAGGAACTGGATTTTTGGTTCCAATAATTTGTTGAAGTTGGCACTAGACTTTAATAAAAAGCTTTTCGTAAATGACTTTTCCTCTTATTCGACAATCACCTTCTAAGTGCTTTTCCTCTGTTAAATTATCACTAATTAATTAAATTCTCTATCTGCCTTTTTACTTGATATAGAGGTCAGAATAGCAGTTTTTGCTATGGATCTTACAAAGAACCATGTATTGATGGTCTTGGTCCAATCTTTTATCAGAGTCAGTAGGGCATTATAGAAGCTAGGGTTTATGGGTTCATTTATAATATTTTTAACCATTCTGAATGGAATTTTTCTTTTGACAGAGCCCTATCAGTGCTACTTTTGAAGGTGGAAGCTCTTGAATCTGCTAGGCAATTTCGTCCAACAGGCTATGTAATATGTCTTGCAAAATCCTCACCAAGATTTTGGCAAATAAGATTAAACTAATCCTTCCTCATTTAATTTTCCCAATGCAAGTTAGTTTTATATCTGAAAGGAATATCAATGACAACATTCTAATAGCTTAGAAAATTATCCACATGATGAGACACAAGAAGGGGAGAAAAAGGTTTATGGCTATTAAGCTAGACTTGGAGAAGGCTTATGACAAATCAAGATGGGATTTGAATCTGGAGATTGTTTAGGATGCTGAATTTGCAGATGTAGTAGTCACTATAACAAAAAATTCTTTATAGAGGCGAAACATTTGAGGCGGTAAAAAAAAAAAACGCCTCAAAGCTTAATAATTTTATATTATTAACCACCTCTTCGGCCAGCCCACTTTTTTTTTCTTTTCCTTTTCTTTTTCCATTGGGATTCTAAAAAAATAAAAAGAATAGCCGCTTCTTATCTCGCCCATCCCTTCAACTTTCCAGATCTATGGTTTTTCTTCTTTCAATTCAATTGCCCTGCTTCAAAAAGTAAACCCATTTCATTACCATTCTTCTCTTTTCATGGTATTTAAATTAATAAAAAACTCTCCTTTCATGGTATGAAAAACGCCATTCTTAGTTTAATTTTTCTCCTTGTTTCTCATTACAGGGAAACTTGACAAGCTTGAAGCCAAAGACAACCAAGGTTAAGAAAGAAAGGAAAGAGAAAGGGAAGAGGTATCTCAATGGTATAAGGAAACAGCTGTGGATTCGGTATGAGAGGTTAGAAGTCTCGATCTGGTCCTATGTTTGAAAAGAGTTTCTCCTGTGTCTTTCGCTATTTATATCTTTTTCTATTTGATTATTTGATCATTATCAACCAAATGATTTGTACCTTATTAGGATTGTTTGTTTTTCCTCATACGTCTTTCACTATTTATATTCTTTTCTATTCGATTATTTGATCGTTGTTTTTATAAATCATAGCTCTATTTTTTTTATCTTGATTAGTCTGTCGACTAGTCATCTAATCGGATTTCGATAACCTTCCAATATACTAGTCTTCTTGGCAATAAAGAGAGTCACCGTGGCATCCAATTTTTTTGAGTTATTGAAGAATCACACTTCTTAATCATAAAAAATGACAGTTGGGTTAGAAACTTTTTGTGAATAGTTAAGAGATGTATTTGATCATGATTCTATCATAAAATATAAGTGTTTATAAGATAAAAAAAATACAAAAGGGTTTTTTTTTTAATCTCTTTCTTGTTCTTGAGTATTTATTTTAGTAGGAATTTTAGAGTTGTTGATCATAATATATTTTGCCTTGAACTTATCAATAAACTAATACTGGCGATGACAAATAATAATTTAAGGATAAAATTACTTAATTTAGTGCCTCTCGTTTGAATCCCATATTCTCCCACACAACTAGTAACTTGCTTGGGTCGGTGGCCTACAACGTGTTAATTCAAAAACAAAATTAAAAACTCAAATAGAAAAGTTAGCCCACTCAACTCCTATATATATATATCAAAAAAATAAAAAATAAAAAATAAAAAACAAAGAAACATAAACTTTTTTTATTCCCTGTAAAAAAAAAAAAATTATATTGACACTTAGATTGTAGAATTTTAGATAATAATTATTACTCTCTATTGATTTAGTAAAATTACTTTCAACTGAGTGTTGATTATAAATTTGTTATTTACGTTTGATTTACATATTTTATTACACTAAGGAATTAGATTAGAGGTCAAGAAGATTTGCTTTCTTGTTTAATTTCTCAAATTCGAATTTTATGACTAGTATTTTATATGAATTTATTTTTTTAAATATACCAGAGATAATTAAATGTTTTTTATAATTATTTGAAAAAAAATATTTTCGATTGATGAGGGCTCAAAATATTTTGGCTATCGAATAAATAAAAAATCACCTACGACGTACGTATTTTTCTGACCCAAACGTACAAAAGTTTTGCCCTCGCTAGAATCATTTCAGGTGGGCCGTCCTCCCTAAATTTAATGCTTTTTTTTTTTTTCCAGAGAGATTTGTAATCTTTGATAAACAGTTAGAAATTATAATCGTTTTAGTAAATAGTTTTAATTTTAAATTTTTATATACATAAATTTTTTTTAAAATAATTATGTATGTTTTATATGCTTGATAGAATAAAAAATAATTATTTTAAATTTGAGATATTCACGAAAATAGAAAAAAAGCCCATTTATTTCTTTTACTTGATACAATATATGGATTCAAAGAATTTAAAATTCATTACAATGTCAAATCTTCAGAAATTGCATATATATATATATAAAAAAAATTCATCCAACCCTTTACAGGATCTGAACTTCTAATTCTCAACTGATAATGTCAAATCTCAACTTTATAAAAATAATAAAAAAAATCATGGATAGCAGCACCAAAAGAAAGCTAAGTTGGTAAAAAAAGAAAGGTTTGGTTTTGGTTAAGAAGAGCAATGATTCCAGGAAGCGTAAAATTCAGGTTTGATGGAGCAAATCAATTTGATTGACTGGGCAGGGAAGAGACTATGTTTTTGCTTCCTTTCCTTGTCTGCCTTTATTAGTTTTGGCATCAAGTTGGTTTGTTTGCAATGTTACATCTTGTCAAAATGTCAAATCCCTCGGGGTCCTTTCCTTTTATGTTTTGTCTGCTGGGCTGAAATTTAATAATATAACACTAATGTAGTTCAGAATTTAATTTCGAGCGACCCAAAATCTGATCTGAAATTACCTCAACCTCAGCAGACAAACGCACATGCTCACGCATAAGAAGCTGTTCAATTAGACCGGTAGCCAAAAAAGGATACCTAAAGTTTTCTAAGTACTTGAAAAGAAACAAGGACGATTAATCAGTAAAGCTGCCCAATTTGACCGGGAGCCTGAGAGTGGACCTTTACTTTTCGAAGTACTTAACAAGAAACGAGAAGATGAATTGGCTAGCTACTGAAAAAACAAACAGGTTGAACATGGAAGAAGAAGACTCTGCTAGTTCTAGGCAATTCCTAAGCTACTCTCTTCTTCCATGCCTTGTGTTTCTTGTTCTTTCGATCAAGTTCTTGCTGCAGAAAAGAAAGCGAAGCAATCTCCCACCAAGCCCGTTTGCTCTTCCAATTATAGGCCATCTCTATCTCCTCAAACAACCTGTCCAAAGAACACTCACCTCTCTCTCACAAAAATATGGTCCAATATTTTCTCTCAAACTCGGATCCCGCCTCGCCGTTTACATATCTTCACCATCAGCGGTGGAAGAATGTTTCACCAAGAACGATATTGTCTTGGCCAACCGTCCTTTCTTTTTGAGTGGCAAGTACTTAACTTACAATAACAACACCATGGGCTCAGTTGAATACGGTGATCATTGGCGCAACCTTCGCCGCATAAGCGCTCTTGAAATCTTCTCTCCTTCTCGCCTCACTTCTTTATTTGGCATCCGAAGAGATGAAGTCAAGATCTTACTGCGCAGACTTTACCGTGTTTCCAGTCATGGTAATTACGCTAAGGTGGAGTTAAGGTCAATGCTTTTGGACTTGACGAGTAATATCGTAATGAGAATGGTTGCAGGGAAGAGGTATTATGGCGAAGGTGTTAAGGAAATTGAAAAAGAAGAAGCCAGGATATTTAGGGAGATTGTGGAAGAGTTTTTTCAATATATTGCCATGACAAATGTGGGGGATTTGGTTCCAATGTTGCAGTGGGTTGATTTTACTGGGCACCTGAAGAAGTTGGATAGACTAAGCAAAAAGTTGGATCTGTTCTTGCAAAGATTGATCGATGAGCATCGAGAAGACAGGGACAGAAACACTATTATAAACAGTTTTCTTACTTTGCAGGAACAACATCCTGAATACTACACGGATGAAGTTATCAAAGGCCATGCTCTGGTTAGTCAAATCTAACTCTTTTCCCGCTGATTCATCATCATATCTATTATATTAGAGGTTGAAGATAACATTTTACAGGCACCTGATTGTCCAAATTTAAACCACAAAAATGTTTTTGTTTTAAAAAATCGATATCACAAAAGTTTTTAATGTTATTAAAGCAACCTTTTATCATATACATATACATCCGATGTTGTTCTTGCGCTAAAACATCTCCAAACTTATGTTCAGGGAAAGCAATTTACCAACGGATAAAATGAGAAGATGGGCAGTTGTAGAACCCAGTTAATGTCAGTGCTCGTGTTTAGCATATATAATAGGAGAAATTTTATAATACTCTCCATTAACCTATTTTTTAGTCGACAGATATAGATAAGGAAAAAAAAAATTTACATTCTGACTTATTAAATAGTTATAAGAAGAGTTTTATGTATATTTTTTTAATTTTTTCTATATTTTTTTTATTGAATAATTTTTATATGGTACTCTTTGATTATTATAAAATTTATCAGAATAATACATATGATGTTTTAGACTTGGATCTCCTAATATAAGAATCGATGCACGCGACAAAATCCAAAAGCCCGTTTTGTTGAACAAAAATAATGTTTTGACTATTTGACTGCAATTTCGTTTCTTTATGATCTATTATTGTAGTCGTTATTCAATGGGAGGCTTAGACTAATCTATCATGTCTTTGAAGGCTGGTTTTGTTGAAGATAAATATGTGTTGATAATTATATTATTTCTAATACCTAATTTAATAATTTAAACTTTCTGAGTTTTTAATGATTTTCTTATATGCGTGGTGTTCTGAAGTTTTTTCCCAATGTAATGAAATGTATTAAGAAGCTAAATGTTTGGTGCAGGTGTTGTTGCTTGGAGGAACAGAAACAGTTGCTACAGCTATGGAATGGGCATTAGCCAATCTGCTCAATCACCCAGAAGTGTTAAAGAAAGCTAAGACAGAAGTGGACACTCAAGTTGGAGATGAGCACTTGATAGATGAGTCTGATTTTGGAAACTTGCATTACCTTCAAAGCATCATCTCCGAGAATTTACGTTTATTTCCTGTAACGCCTCTTATACCACCACACATGTCATCCTCAGACTGTACCATTGGAGGATACAATGTCCCAGCTGGGACAATATTGTTCGTGAATGCATGGGCTCTTCATAGAGACCCTACGTTGTGGGATGATCCCACAAGTTTTAAGCCTGAGAGGTTTGAAACCGGGAGAGTTGATGGATACAAGTTCGTTCCGTTTGGGATGGGAAGGAGAGCTTGTCCTGGGGATGGCCTAGCAAACAGAACCATGGCCTTGACTTTGGGATCATTGATACAGTGCTTTGAGTGGGAAAGGGTTGGTGAAAATAAAATTGATATGGCTGAAAAGACTGCAATGACGATGTGCAAAGCTGAGCCCTTAGAGCTTCTGTGTAAACCTCGCCCAATTCTGAACATGCTTCTCTCTTAACTCTCAAGTCATGCCCAAAAAAAAAAAAAAAAGAATAAAGAATAAATTTTTAGCTTAAGATGAAAGCTTTTGTTTGATGATTTTGTGACTTTTATTTTTTACTTTTTTGTAAAGCAAATGCAATTATCAAAATAATTCATTCAAAATAAATAGTCAAGATTATTAAATAACGACCATGACTTGAAATTTTTGAAAAGTTTAAAATAAAAAATAAATTTCTGTCTTCATTTATTCTTGTCGTCAAGACATAGACAATTTTGATATTTGTTTGTCTACGTTAACCAAACATAATTTTTTTAAATCTCTTTTTTGTCCCTTTCTTTCTGTATTCTGAACCAAATGTTATTTGATATTATATACATAAAGTCATTCGAATAAAATATTTAATCTTGATAAACATACATGTTAAGTCAAAGATACTTATTAAGTCAAAGATACTTATTAGCATTGAATAAATAAATAAAAACAAAGACGCAAATTAGCTGTCACATAAAATTTATTGTATATTTACTCAATACACTAAAAAAAATTCCCAAATACACAAAGTAAATGACCAAAAAGTTGGATTAATTTACGACAGATGCCATTATTTTTATTCGTTAAAATTTTGGAATCAAGGGAAATAAACCAACGGTGTGAATTGGTTGACTATATTCAAAAGAATATCTCCATTGGATTAAATATCTCCAACGGTTTCACTACTGAAGCAGTAATTCTCTGGTAAAAAACAAAAATGATTAAGTTATAAATAATTCTAAAAACATAAGAATGAATGAATTAATTTTTAAAACTAAATAGACTATTTAATTTTTTAAAATAACTAAAGAGACTAACTTATTATTTACTTCTAGAATATTTAATTGGACGTGATTTTAAAAAAAGTATGTTAGTTAAAAAAGAATATTTAATTACTTAAATTAAGGTGCTGCTGCTTGCCGGAACAGAATTAGTTGCCGCAACTATGGAATGGGCATTAGCCAATCTACTCAACATCCAAAAGTGTTAAAAAAGCTAAAACAGCAGTTGACACTCGAGTTAGAGATGAACACTTAATAGATGAGCCTGATTTTACAAAATTGCATTACCTTCAAAACATCATCTCTGAGAATTTACGTTTATGTCCTGTAGCACTCCTTATACCAGCACGTATGCCATTCACAGACTATACCATTGGAGGACACAATGTCCCAGCTGGGACAATATTGTCTGTGAATGCATGGGCTCTTCATAGAGACCCTACGTTAATGTGAGATGATCCCACAAGTTTTGAGCCTGAGAGGTTTGAAACTGGGAGAGTTGATGGATACAAGTTCATCCCATTTGGGATGGGAAGGAGAGCTTGTCTTGGGGATGGCTTAGCAAACAGAATCATGACCTTAACTTTGGGATCATTGATAAAGAGCTTTGAGTGGGAAAGGGTTGGTGAAAATAAAATTGATATGGCCGAGAAGATTGTAATAACAATGTGCAAAGTTGAGTCCTTAGAGCTCCTGTGTAAGCCTCTTCCAATTCTAAACGTGCTTCTCTCTTAAGTTATTAAAAAAAAAAAAAACAACAATAAAATAAATTGTCAAGAGAGTGCATGCGATATTATAGCATAGTTCGAGAAATGATAAATTTAGTCTCTCTCTCTCTCTCTATATATATATATATAAAACACAAAATTTTCTTTTAAACTTTTTAGATTTAGAATTTTAAATCTAAATATTTTCCAATTTTGTTGGTGTAATAGTTCAAATTGGAGATCTTTTGTTTGATGATTTTGTGACTTGTATTTTTGACTTTTTTTAAAAAAAGCAAATGCAATGAGTAAAATAATTTGATCAAAATAAATGGTCAAGATTGATATATGAAGGACACTGTTTGAAATTTTTGAAAAGTTTAAAATAGTAAATTTGAAAAAATGAAATTCATTAAAACTCTGTCTCCGTTTTTATTCCACATAACTCTTAAAAATTTTGGTATATAATTTTGATTCATCTCTGCCGTCGATACAGAGACAAGACAATTTTGAGTTTGTTTATGTCTCTTTATTAAATAAATATAATTTTTTCTATTTCTTATATGTTCTTTTCGTTATTTATTCTGAATCACAATCATCTAATGCTATATACATAAATTCATTCAGAAATAAAACTTAATTTTGATTAACATATATATTAATTGAAAAATATATGTTAGCATCGAATAAAACAAAAAAAAGCAAATTTAACTTTCTCATAAAATTTATGGTATATTTACTCAGTACGCTAAAAAAGGGGGAAAAAAATCGGCTCAAAAAATTAAGAATTGTATTAAATTAAAGCTCCCCAATTTGATTTTTATGTCAATCAAATTGAAACATCTCCAGGATGCCACCGAACTAAGAAACAATGACACCGAATTTGCTTGTGTTTCTAGGCAATGAAGAGTGCCACCGTGGCATCGAATTTTTCTCACTTCTTGAAGAATCACACTTATGAATCTTATTAAAAATGATAGATGGATTAGAAACTGTTTACGGTTAATTAAAAAACGTATTTGATCAAGATTTTATTGTAAATATAAGTGTTTATAAGATAAAAATACAACATATTTTACTTCTTTTATCTCTTTTTTGAACTTGTTTTTGAATATTATTTAGTAAAAATTTAAGAATTGTTGATCATAATTAATTCTTATATTGATTTTGGTGAATCCTGAAAGTATATTTGCGTGACAAATAATACTTTAGGATAATTTCTTTTTGCATTAAAGCCTCTCATTCAACCTAATACTCCCCCAAAACGACTAATAGCTAATATCGTGTTTTAATTTTAAGAAATTAGTTTAGTAGTTAAATGACACTACATGCCTTGGTTGATGGACCTTGGACCATATTTAAGCATAAGAAAGCCCAACCAAAGTCCACTCTAAAGACGCCCATTGTTGTTAACCTGCAAGCACGTCCCAATTGCGCAGCCCAGCCCACAACTCACCAAACAAGCCCACCCAGACATGAAAACTCCCTTCATATATGTATATGTTTATTTAACATAAATGCCAGCGAAAGTTGAACAAGGTCGTCTTCTTCCTGTGAATAAACTTCAAACGGTTTTTTATTATTGAATCTATCCATAACATAAAGCTTGATACCCAATTCATTTTTAGGATCAACAAATGGCCTTGTTCTTGGGGGAGAATGTACCTTCTTCTACACAAATAAGCCCAATATTTTCAGGCCCGTAAGCCATATCCTGCTGACTTGCCATATAATACTTAAAGGTCCAATTGAGCCCAGACATATCAGCCCAGCCAACCTAAGGTGATCCATCTGCTGGACATACAGACCCAACACAACACAAGCCCGTTGAAGACAAACAAAAAGAGCTCCCAAATGTTAACCATACAGGTTCTCTTTTGCACCAGATATTACTAATACTCTGATACTCTAAAACCGAAAGCACAGAAGACACTTTCATCGTGCCTTCTATAGTTCTTTTCACTGTTTAATGAACAGTGTTTCTCCTTATATGCTTGGCTTTTTTTTCCCCTTTATATATATATATATATATATATATATATATATATATATATATATATATTATAACTAATACTCTAAAATACTCTAAAACACAAACCACTTTCGCTTCACAATCATTGTTCATTTCACTCTTTAATGAACAATATTTTTTCTAGTTGTTCTTTTTTTTTTTTTTTTTTTCCTCAGAGTTGCTTAGCTAGGCTTTTAGAGAAATTTTTTTCATCCCTGTTTTGTAATATTTTTTTATTTTGGTTATTAAAAATTTATTATATTTGATTTTTATCTGTATAATAAATATTAAAATTTTATTATATTTGATTTTTATCCTTATAATAAATATTTTTTTCTGGAATTTTAGTAAAAATTTATATTTTTGTTGTTCTATTTTGTGATATGTTTTTATTTTAGTCATTAAATTTTTATTATATTCGATTTTTATCCTTACTATACTAAAACTAAATAAATTTTACTATCCTAAACTTTTTTTATACTCTTCACTCCTTTTTTCCTTTTTTTTCCTTTTTAACCCTCACAATATACTATTCACTTTTAGGTGTTTTTTTTTTCCTTTTTAAATTTTCACTCTTAGTATTTTTTTCTTTTTTTCTTAGGTTTTGTTTTTAATTTTCAAATTATTATTTTTTGATTTTTTTTATTGTAATTTTCACTCTTACTTTTTTTCCTTAGTTTTTTTTTTTTGTAATTTTCAAATTATTTCATTTTAATCCCTAGCTGATGCACTACATGCCTTTTTTTTTCTTTGATTTTTTTCATCAATTTATATATTTTTTTATTTAATTGGGTGTTAAATTTTTTAAAAATCAATCGTTACTTTTTTTTTTCACACAAACTGTTGATTATATAATATATATATAAATCAAATATATGTACTTAAAAAAATAATCTTCTCATTAACATTAAATAAAAAAGATTTTATTTTTTTATTGGTTAATTTTTATGCAAGTCTATACATTAATTGTAACTTTATTTTTTAGATATATTATTATAAAACAATATATTTTTAAAGCATTTGTTTTTATATTTTGAATTAACATTTCAAGTTTAAATTATATATTACAAGTTTTTATTTAGGAATCCCTAAATAAAGAAAAATAAATCATGTTTTTTTGTTAAGCAGAAATTTTATAAAAAAACACAAAAAAAGTAATAATTAAGGAAAAAATTATAAAATTTTGAAATGATTTTGTTTTATCTACCGTAGCGTTGCGTTGATAATTTTAAAATTAATCTTCTTATCAGTATTAAATAAGAATTTTTATAAAAGTCTATTTATTAATTATAACTTTATTTTTTGAAATACAATATTATGAAAAAGTTTTTCATCCATAAAGAAGAATGATTTATTTTTTTTAAGCAAAAGAATTTATAAAAAAAATTAAAAACATTTAATTAAATAAGAAATTATAATTAATTTTTTTTAAAATTTTAAAATGAGTTTATTCTATTAGACCCGTATCTTTTTTTTATAAAAGTCGATCAATATAAAAAGAGAAAAGAGCTAGCAAGAAAGTGGCTATAATAACAGTTTATAATATAAATAAGAAGACAAACTAAATAACAACATTTCTAAAAACAGCAAAACTAGACCCTAACAATAAAACGATGAATTATCTATTCAACGAGCCCAAACAATGGATTCTTAAAGTATTTATCCATCTTTTGATTTTATTTGAGCTAATAAAAAGATCATTTTCAGAATAGATAAAATGATCATCAATATATCTAGCCCAATGCACCACTCTATGGAAAACCAAAGAAAGAACGTTGTCCCAATCAGTAGTGGTACCATTAAAGATAAGATCATTTCGCATTAGCCAGATCAACCATGGGCTTGAATAGAGAACAAGAAATCACACTTTCTTCTGCATATGTCCATGAACATAAAAGCTTCATTGTTGAAAAAGATGTCCACAGATTTAGGGACAATCCATGAACAGCCCCATCAGTGAAAGATTTTAGACCATAACTATCAGACCGCATAGCTTAATGCGAGCAATCGGCTAGTGTTTCCTATTTTGCTATAGTGATGTGATAGTATGGGTAGGGATGGTGCCTGGAAAGAGGAAACAAAGGTGAGTATGGATTTTATGACGGGTAATTGGCAGCCTGAGGAGTCAAGGAGTGATGCTAGTGTACCCAAACCTTCAATTCCATGAGACTATGAGACATTAGTCATAAAAAGAAGAAAGACCCTCTCAAATCCCGAATCCCGCTAAAAAAACTATTTGCAAAGCTAGTGTAGCAAATAGAGAGATGACAAACAATGGGCTGTAAGCTATACCTCTAGATACTATTAGTAAGGAGAATGATGGGGCCCTGCAGAACTCAGTCAGTTAGGAAATTGGTGGTTCTGACAAGCCACTTTTGAATGTCTGGCTCGGTATTTAGCTGCTTTATCTTGTTCTAATTTTTTATTTGAATGAATTTTATGATTTGGAATTTCCAGCTAGCTGGCCACAAATTGTTTATCTCGTTGTTGATATTTGTTGGGTTTATACAAGTCATCAGGTCTGGTGTTAATTTAGCCTTGGATTATCAGTACCCAAGCCTTTAAAACCATTAAGCAGCTGGATTTTTCTAATTCTCATTGGATTGAAAGCTATGGGTTTTTTTTTTTAGGGTTAAAGAGTTAGGATATCCTTCTATTATTTCATTTGTTGTAACCATGTCCATCTATTAGTTTTTTCAATAATTGCATCCCTCAATTATTACTTTACGTCTTAATTTCATCTCTTCGTCCAATTTTTTCTAATAACTGTATCAATTTTCGATGATAAATACACATGATGATAACACATGGAATTTTTTTCTAAAAAAATATGAAAAAATAAAAAAACCTTAAACTTCCACTATTTTTCTCTACTTTTATGTATAAAAATAAATAATTAATTTCATCCCTCAATTTTGTTTTTGCTTTCTCTCAAATTCAAAAAAAAAAAAAATGTATAGGAAGGGACAAAAGAAATTTTTTTTTATATATTTATTTTAGAAATTTATTATGTAAATTTCTTTCAAATCCTATAATAGATTTCTGAAATAAATAAAAAAATTGGATTCTGATTTGAAATAATTTTTCATAATAAGCTGAAATAAATAAAAAAAAATTAGGTTTGGATTTGAAATAAAGTTTCACAATAAATTTCTAAAATAAAAAAAAATTGCATCTGTTCTTTCCTGTACAAAAAAAATTTCTTTTTTGGTTTGCATTTAAGAGAAAGTAAAAAAAAAATGGAGAAATGAAATTAATTATTTACTTATATACATAAAGGTAGAGGAAAAAAAGTGGAATTTTAGGATTTATATTTTTTATATTTTTTTTTAATTAGGGTTTTTAATTTTTTGAGAATTTTTTTTTTAAAATACCATGTGTCAACATTCTATACATCTATCGCTAGAAATTGATGCGATTACTGAAAAATTTGAATGAAACGACGAAATTAAAACGTAAATTAATAGTTGAGGGGCATGATTATTCAAAAAATTAATAAAAAGACATGATTAAGATAAATAAAATAATAGAAAGATATCCTAGGCGTTTAACTCATTTTTTGGGAGGTACTGGTTTTTATGGAAGGACGCTGATTTGAATTTCAAAGTGTTTGAGCATCATGGTCAATTTATGCATGTGCAAATTGAGTCTAACTCCAAAAAATTTTTAGTTACAGTAGTGTATGCTAGTTCTCGTATGCAAACTCATAAGGATCTTTAGAAGGAACTCTGCAACCTTTCCCAAACTATTTCACAACCCTGGATGCTTGTTGGTGACTTTAATGCGATCTTGAGCCTTGATGAGAAGAGTGAGGGGCAAGGCTTTAACTATTACAATAGCTTGCATTTTCAGAATTGTGTTACTGATTTGCTGCCTTATGGACTTAGGATTCCAACGTCTAAAATTCCCTTGGAAAAAGGGCTTGGATTAGGAAAGGTTGGATAGAGCTCTCTGTAACCCTAATTGGAGAATATTGTTTTCGGGTGCTATTGTGAAATATTTGGTCAGAATTAAATCAGATCATAAACCGTTGCTAATACAAATCCAACCAGATACTCCTACTCGCTAGGACATAACTTCTTCTGCTTCGAGGCTAACTAGCTTAGTCATCCAAAATTTTGTAATTTTGCCTAGAAGACATGGAATTCATATGAGGATTTTACCAAGGAAATTAATGATTTTACTGGTGCTGCAAAAACTTAAGAGTCAGTATGTGTTTGGGAATATCTTCAAAAAAAAAAAAAAAAAAGAGAAGCCCCTATGCTCGTTTAGCTGGGATTGAGAAAGCCTTAGATTCTAGTTTTAATCCTTTTCTCGTAACCTTGAAGCTAAGTTGAAGGTTGAATTGGAGCAAGTTTTGTTTCAAAAGAAAATACGTTGGTTCCCAAAATTACAAAAGCAATCAAATTGTATTAAGAGATAGGAACACAAAATATTACGATGCGAAGACAGTGATGAACCACCAAAGAAACAAGATTTGTAGCAATAATTTGTTGATGTCGGCACTAGACTTTAATAAAAAACTTTTCATAAATGGCTTTTCCTCTTATTCGAAAATCACCTTTTAAGTGTTTTTCCTCTGTTAAATTATCACTAATTAATTAAATTCTCTATCTGCCTTTTTACTTGATATAGAGGTCAAAATAGCAGTTTTTGCTATGGATCCTTACAAAGAACCATGTATTGATGGTCTTGGTCCAATCTTTTATCAGAGTCAGTAGGGCATTATAGAAGCTAGGGTTTATGGGTTTATTTATAATATTTTTAACCATTCTGAATGGAATTTTTCTTTTGACAGAGCCCTATCAGTGCTGCTTTTGAAGGTGGAAGCTCCTAAATCTACTGGCCAATTTCGTCTAATAGGCTATGTAATATGTCTTGCAAAATCCTCACCAAGATTTTGGCAAATAAGATTAAACTAATCCTTCCTCATTTAATTTTCCCAATGCAAGTTAGTTTTGTATCCAAAAGGAATATCAATGACAACATTATAATAGCTGAGAAAATTATTCACATGATGAGACACAAGAAAGGGAGAAAGAGGTTTATGGCTATTAAGCTAGACTTGGAGAAGGCTTATGAAAAATTAAGATGGGATTTGAATCTGGAGACTCTTTAGGATGCTGAATTTATGGATGTAATAGTATCTTTAATTTTTTATAAAATGTCTCTACCTCTTTTTTATGTATTTCTTGAAATAGGGTCACTTATAAGATTTTTTATTCGTCAAGGGGTATCAGTCCAGGGAATCCACTCTCTTTGTATATCTTGTTTTATGTATGGAAAGGTTGAGCCAAATGATTAATCAATCTATTTAGTTTGGAGATTGGAAGCCGATTGCTCTCAACATAATTGGTCCTACTATTTCATATCTCTTATTTGCTGATGATCTTATGTTGTTTGCTGAAGGCAACACTTCTCAAATTAGAATCATTAAACAAGTTCTTGAATGTTTTGTGATAGCTCGTGTATGAAAGTCAGCGTAGCAAAGTCTAATATTTTTCACTCACCTAATACTTCTAAGCCGTTGGCTAGGAATATTACCTCAATATCAAGGCTTTTCCCTACTGATAATTTTAGTAAATACTTGGGGGTTCTAGTGATACATGGTAAGTTTACAAAGCAAACTTACAAATATATTATTGATAAAGTCCAGAAGAAACTTTCAGGTTGAAAAGCACAACATTTTTCATTAGTAAGGAGAATCACTCTGACTAAATAAGTATTAACAACAATCTCTATTTATACTAAGCAATCCACTCGTCTTTCTATTGTTACTTGCGATGCTCTAAAGAAGCAATGCAAAAATTTTGTATGGGGTTTAACGAAAGATAAAAGGAAGACTCGTCTAATGGGCTGGACCTCAGTTTGTCGACTCAAAGATAGAGGTGGCCTTAGGTTGTAGAATCTCAAAATCACTAATGAGGCATTCCTATTTAAATTGGGTTGGAACCTCCTAACTAATAGTAATGGTTTTTAGGTTCAAGTGTTTTTTATTAAGTATCAGCAAGATTTCAATTCTTTACCAGACTCCCTTAACTCGATCAATAGAAAGGGATCGCTTTAATTTGGCCTTCTTTTTTTATTAAAGGGATGGGATGGTCTATTCGAAATGGAAGCAGTACTTGTTTTTGGCTACATAGTTAGGCTATAGGTATTGGTCCCCTTATCCATCTGCTTTTGAATGATCTTCTTTTCAATTCACATAATACAAAAGTTAAGGAGTGTAATGGCATATGGAAAAAATTCTACTTTTTTTTTTTTTTTTTTATCTTAAACTATCTGCCTAAGGATTACTAGTATCCAACCCCCTAATGTATACTTTGGTGCTAATTTTCTATCAGATCAGCTTATGAATTGCTTAGCACAAATCACTGGCATCCTCCTAATTCTTTGTGGTTGATTATTTAGCATTGGTGTGGCCCTGAATGCATTCGGACATTCCTTTTATTGGTTGGACATGGTATGCTCCTCACTAATGAACAAATAGTGAGTCATCATTTAACCGATGATAGTAATTGCAGTATTTGTGCTAATGCAAAATTACCTTACATGTGTTGAAGGACTGTTCATAGGTGATGTTGATATGGTTAGGGTTTGATGCGAGTGAGCTTATTTCTAATTTTTTTTTAGTTGACCTCAATGATTGGTTGCTTATCAACTTGACTTGTACCAAAATGGTGGCACGAGGAATTCCATGGGATATTTAGTCTAGAGTGGTATGCTTTAGAGACTTTGGCTATGGAAAAATGATGATATTTTTAACCCGAAAGCTTCTTTTTGAATAATCTACTATTTTATTTATGCTCATAGATAATAAAAATAGTGACTTGTAATTCAATATTAACTTCACTCAACTCTATCACAACTAAAAAGAAAAAACAACTTATTCAATGGAAATTTCCTAAGATGGGTTTTGTGAAAATTAACATAGATGGTTCAGTTGTTACCATCAATGGTTTGGCTCTAGTAGGAGGATTGATTCAGGATTTTTTAGGTAATTGCTTGTATTGCTTTGCTTATAAGTTTGTCATCTGTTTTGTATTAACTACAAGATTGTGGTAGATCTTAATTGGTCAAGAGTTGGCCTAGAATAATGGATTCAGGAAGATCAATCTTGAAGTGGATTCTAAACTAGCTATTGTCCTATTGATTAATAAAGATAATTTGATATCATCTCATAGCCAGTTAACCATTTCTTTCCATCGACTATTACAACGTGTTTGGAAAGTTCAACTTCGCCATATCTATCATGAAAATAATAGATGTGCAAACTGGTTAACTAGTTATTCTCATTCCCTAGATGTTGGAATCCATCATTTCTAAAAAGCTCATATAGGCTGTTTAAGTTTTGTATTAGAGGATATTTATGGGATTTACTTTTCCAAAATGATATAATTGTATTCCTTTGGAGCATTGCCCTCCTTCTATTAAAAGAAAAAAATAAAATAAAATTAACGTGACCTAACACAACCAATGTCAAGCCACAAAAACTAATAATAAAGGCTCAAAAGGACTACAATTACCACTTATAGCCAATTAGAAAACAATACCACCTATATAGTTGATGTTGCTATAAAATATCAAAAAATGTTGGGAGTTAGACTTTTAGAAAGTAAATTATAAATTAGTCTCTTTAGTTTTGATAAATTAATTAATTAATTTCTTTTACTTTAAAAATTAATTATTTAATCTATAAATTTTTAATTTTATTTTGTAAATTAACTCTTTTCGTTCTTTGTCAATTTTTTTTAAGATATAGAAAAAAAAAGTATAAAAGATTAATGAGAAATATAATAAATTAAATAATATTAAATTAAATATGGTAAACTTATCACCTTTTGAGACTACAAAATTAGTTTTTAAAACAAAAAGAATTAATTAATTCATTCATTTTTTTTTAAATAAAGAGATTAATTTATAATTTAGTCAGACTTTTGGGTTTATGCGTGTGAATAAAGAAAAGAAGACTATTGGGGCATCAAATCACATTGATCTTTAAGGGGATACGACGAAGTCAAATTGATCTGCCATTTCTCTGCCTGAAATTAAAGTAAAATACAAGGTTGCTTTTTTATTGCATCAAGTAGCATCGTATAGGTTTTGAATGTATAAAAAGTCAATGCTCCCGTTAATATCACATTTTATTAAATTAATTAATCATGAATGAAAGAATAGAAAAAACTTGACTTTTGGTCATTTTTATAAGTTTTAAATGGAGATTTATATTTGGGTGACATGCAGTACTAGTGGAAATAAGAACATTTAGTATTTAATTGTAAAAAAAATAAAACTATACAAAATTGTGCAAGTCATCAAGTTAAGCTAAGGAGAGACATATTAAATTAATTTACTTTGCCTTTCTTTATCAAATGTTTGTTTTTTTTTCAATTCAAAAGTAATAATTGCGTGGACGCTAACAATATTTTATGGATGATTTTGGGCTTTTAAAAGTGCAGATGTGATTCGTAACAAGCAATAAAATTAATTAGCATTGAAATGAATGCATTGATAAAATATTAAGTTTAACAAACTACAACTATGATATGATTTTTTATATATTTATCTTTTTTTAAAAAAATAAATTTATAAAGTAACTATTATATATATATATATATATATATATATATATATATATATATATATATATATTAGTTACTCTTAAGTATTATAAAATGTTCAGTATATATATAGTTCATTAGAATATGAAGTAAATTATAATCTAGTCCTTTTAGTTTTGTAAAATAAATTAAACAATTTTTTTGTTTTAAAATTAATTAATTATTTTTTTATTCAGTATTAACCATGATTATTTTAATATTAAAAGGACTAAATTAATTTATTTTGAAAACCTAAAGGGACTAACTTGTAATTTACTTTTAGAATTTTTAATTGGACGGTTTTTAACAAAAGCATATGGTCAGTTACGTACCTTTGCTTTTTAATCCAAAACGAGTTCAAAAAGCCTCTAATATATATATACACACCGGTAGCCTTAAAGAGGATCTTGAGTTTTCTAAGTACTTGATAAGAAACAAGGAGGATTAATTAGCTAAATTAGCTAGGACCTCAAAACACAAACATGGAAGAAAACTCAGCCAGTTCTTGGCAATTCCTAAGCTACTCTCTTCTTCCATGTCTTGTGTTTCTTCTTCTTTCTGCCAAGTTCTTGCTACAGAAAAGAAAACAAACCAATCTCCCACCAAGCCCTTTTGCTCTTCCAATTATAGGCCATCTCTATCTCCTCAAACAACCTGTCCAAAGAGCACTTACCTCTCTCTCACAAAAATACGGTCCAGTATTTTCTCTCAAACTGGGATCCCGCCTTGCCGTTGTCATATCTTCACCATCAGCTGTGGAAGAATGTTTCACCAAGAACGATATTGTTTTGGCCAACTGTCCTTTCTTCTTGAGTGGCAAGTACTTAGGTTACAACAACACCACCATGGTCTCAGTTGAATACGGTGATCATTGGCGCAACCTTCGCCGCATAAGCGCTCTTGAAATCTTCTCTCCTTCTCGCATCACTTCTTTACTTGGCATCCAAAGAGATGAAGTCAAGATTTTACTACGCAGACTTTACCGGGTTTCCAGCCATGGTAATTACGCTAAGGTAGAGTTAAGGTCAATGCTTTTGGACTTAACGAGCAATATTATGATGAGAATGGTTGCAGGGAAGAGGTATTATGGCGAAGATGTTAAGGAAATTGAAAAAGAAGAAGCCAGGATGTTTAGGGAGATTGTGGAAGAGTTGTGTCAATGTATCGCCATGACAAATGTGGGGGATTTGATTCCAATGCTGCAGAGGGTTGATTTTACTGGGTACGTGAAGAAGTTGGATAGACTAAGCAAAAAGATGGATCTGTTCTTGCAAGGATTGATCGAGGAGCATCGAGAAGACAGAGACAGAAACACTATGATAAACAGTTTTCTCACTTTGCAGGAACAACATCCTGAATACTACACGGATGAATTGATCAAGGGCCATGTTCTGGTTAGTCAAATCTAACTCTTTTTCTGCTGATTCATTATCATATCTATTATATTAAAGATTGAAGATGACAGTTTAGACGCATCTAACTGGAGTAATTTTATAATACATCGGGAATAATTAATGGATATGTACGGTAGTTACTTCATAAGTTCAACTTTGAGGAGAGAAATAGACACAATAACGAGAGAGAGAAATAAAAAAGAGAAAATAAAAAAATTTGAGCGGACGTGAAAATCTTCTTATTACTTTTAGTGGGTATAGATGTAATTTTATTCATTTTTTTGTATCTATCTCTCCTTTCAAAGTGGATCTATGAAGTAACTATCGTATATGTCACTAATTACGGTAGATTATAAAATTTCTCCACCTAACTCGTCCAAATTTAAACCACAAATTAAAATGTTTTTTCTTCCTAAAAATCGATATCACAAAAGTTTTTAATGTCATTAAAGCAACCTTTTATCATACATCCTATGTTGTTATTTGCGCTGAACATCTCCAAACTTATGTTCAGGCAAAGCAATTTCCCAATGGATAAAATGAGAAGTTGGGCAGTTGTAGAAGCCAGTTAATGTCCGTGCACGTGGTTAGTATGATACATATATGATGTTTTAGACTTCAATCTCTAATATAAGAATTAATGCACGTGACAAAAGCCAAAGGCCGGTTTTGTTGAACAAAAATAATGTTTTGCCTATTTAACTACAATTTCGTTTCTTTAATATATAGCTATTATTGTAGTTGTTATTCAATGGGAGACTTCTTAGATCTTAGACTAATCTATCATATCTTTTGAAGGCCGGTTTTGTTGAAGGGGTTAAGATAATTAAATATGTGTTGATAGTTATATTATTTGTAATACCTAATTTAATAATTTAAACTTTGGAGTGAGATGGATTTTTAATATAGATCGTGTTCTGAAGTTTTTTCCAATGTAATGTGCAGGTGCTGTTGCTTGGGGGAACAGAAACACCTGCTATAGCTATGGAATGGGCATTAGCCAATCTACTCAACTATCCAGAAGTGTTAAAAAAAGCTAAAATAGAAGTGGACACTCAAGTTGGAGATGAGCACTTGATGGATGAGTCTGATTTTGGAAACTTGCATTACCTTCAAAGCATCATCTTCGAGAATTTACGTTTATTTCCTGTAACACCCCTTATACCACCACGTATGCCGTCCACAGACTGTACCATTGGAGGATACAATGTCCCAGCTGGGACAATAGTGATTGTGAATGCATGGGCTCTTCATAGAGACCCTACATTGTGGGATGATCCCACAAGTTTTAAGCCTGAGAGGTTTGAAACTGGGAGAGTTGATGGATACAAGTTCGTTCCGTTTGGGATTGGAAGGAGAGCTTGTCCTGGGGATGGCCTAGCAAACAGAATCATGAACTTAACTTTGGGATCATTGATACAGTGCTTTGAGTGGAAAAGGGTTGGTGAAAATAAAATTGATATGGGCGAGAAGACTACAATGGCCATGTGCAAAGTTGAGCCCTTAGTGCTCCTGTGTAAACCTCGCCCAATTCTAAACATGCTTCTCTCTTAACCCATCAAATAATAATAATAAAAAAAAAAATTGTTAAGCGAGTGAATTTGGTATTATAGCGTAGTCCAGGAAGGGATAGATCTAAGTTGATGCAAAAGTTAGTCTGTGTGTGTATATATATATATATATATATATATTATGTAAATAAATAAATAAAACACAAATTTGTTTTTAAACTTTTTAGATTTAGAATTTGAAATCTAAATATTTTCCAATTTTGTTGGTGTAATAGTTCAATTTGGAGATCTTTTGTTTGATGATTTTGTGACTTGTATTTTTGACTTTTTTTTTTTTAAAAAAAAGCAAATACAATGATCAAATAATTCATTCAAAATAAATGGTCAAGATTGATAAATGAAGGACACTTTTTGAAATTTTTAAAAAGTTTAAAATAGCAAATTTGAAAAAAAAAATCATTAAAACTCAGTCTCCGTTTTTGTTCCACATATCTTTTAAAAATTTCGATACATAATTTTCATTCATCTCTGTAGTCGATATAGAGACAAGATAATTTTGAGTTTTTTTCTCTATCTTTATTAAACAAATATAATGTTTTCTATTTCGTATCTGCTTTTTTTCGTTATTTATTTCAAATCACCACCATCTAATGTTATATACATAAAGTCATTCAGAAAGAAATTAACTTAATTTTGATTAATATATACATACATATTAATTGAAAAATACCTGTTAGCATCGAATAACACAAAAAGAAGTAAATTTAACTTTCACATAAAATTTATGGTATATTTACTGATCAATACACTAAAAAAGGGGGGAAATCAGATCAGAAAATTAAGAATTGTATTAAATTAAAGCTCCCCAATTTGATTTGTATGTCAATCAAATTGAAACATCTTCAGGATGCCACTGAATTAAGAAGCAATGACACCGAATTTGCTTGTGTTTCTAGGTTACAAAGAGTGCCACCGTGGCATCGCATTTTTTTCGAGTTCTTGAAGAATCACACTTCTTGATCTTAAAAATGATAATTGGATTAGAAACTGTTTGGGGTTTCATTGAAAAACGTATTTGATCATGATTTTACTGTAAATATAAGTGTTTATAAGATAAAAATGCAACACATTTTTCTTCTTTTGTCTCTTTTTTGAACTTGTTTTTGAATATTATTTAGTAAAAATTTAAGAATTGTTGATCATAATTAATTCTTATATTGATTTTGGTGAATCCTGAAAGTATATTTGCCTATACTAGTGGTGACAAATAATACTTTAGGATAACATTTATTTGCATTAAAGCCTCTCATTCTACCTCATACTCCCTCGAACAACTAGTAAGTAATATCGTGTTCTAATTTTAGGAAATTAGTTTGTTCTGTCATTTAACTTTTTCAGTTCTAAGTTTATGACTAATTAACATTCATATAAATTTTTTTCTAAATATATATAAGATTTAATTTTAAAATTATCTAAAAAAAATTAATTTTGATTTACGCCGTAACTAGTTCAAAATACATTTTCTATCCAAAAAAAAAAAAAAAAAAAAAACTTCTACTACATATTTTTCTGACTGATACTTTTTGCCCTCACTTGACTCATTTTAGGTGGCCCATCCTCTCTAATAAATGTTAGAACACAAGTCCTATTCTAGGGTTTTGTATTTTTGACTTTGGGCTACAATTACTTGCAAGTTTTAACGTCTAGAAGTTAACAAAACACTGAAGAAGATTACTACCAGAATGGTCCATTGTTATATATATATATATAATCAATAAAAATGGCTATTTTTTATTTATTTACCACTAAAAAATATTTTTTATTTACACTGCAAAAATTTTACTTTCGCTAAAGAAGTCAAATAATTTTCAAAATATCAATTAAATGTTTTTCTTGTTTTATTATTTATTTATGATGGTAATTTTTTAAAAAATTTCAGCTAACTTTTAGTTTTATTTTGATAATCAAAAGAAGAATCTTATGAAAGAGAGAAATTTGATGTAAAAGGAGAGGGGGAAAAAAAACTTGAACACGAAAAATCAAAACTTTCATGAAAAATTAAATTAGAAAATCATGCTTAAAATATTACATATTTACAAATGTCAAATATATTTCATTAACCTTCTTTGAACAATAGTAAATCATTTTATTTATTTAGTTACAAGAACTAAATTATCACTACAATATTAGTTAATCCGTTTGCGGTAGAGTAAATTAAGTAAAAAAGTTAGCAAAAATATTTTTAATCAGCCTTTTTTTTTAACTTCCTAAAAAAATTAAAAATACTATAAGGTGAATATAAAATTCAGAAGAAATTAAAATAAAATGTTCGGAGCTGGACTTTTGGGGTTATGCGTATGAAATAGAAAAGAAGACTATTGGGCCAGCAGATCACCTTGATCTATGATATCATTTTATTCGATCATGAATGAAAGAATATTGCAATTTAATTAAAACCAGTATGTATTGTTTTTATTATATACTATGGACAACTTGAATTCTGGTCAATATTTTTTTAAAAAATTTTTTAATGGAAATTTATGTTTTGGTAACATTAAACACTAATAAGAAATAAGAATATTTAATATGTGATTGTAAAATAAAGGAAAAAGAAACATATGAAATCGTGCAAGTCATTTTAGTCAAGTTAAGGGGAGACATTTTAAATTAAGATTTCTTTATCAAATGAATATTTTTTTAGATTCAAAAGTACTATTTTCTTTGACATTAACAATTTTTTATGAATGATTTTGGAATTTTAAATATTGCAATAAGGGATTCATGACAAGCAATAAAACTAATCAACATTAAAACATAATATTGTGCCGTACTACATTAAAATATTGAGTAAATTATAAATTAGTTTTCTTAGTTTTGTAAAACTAATTAATAGTCTATTTTATTTTAAAAATTAATTAATTATTTGTTTATGAGTGTTGAACATGATTAATTTAATATTATTTATTGAAAAAAATTCATCCATTCTTCCGTTTTTTAATTTATACTTTTTTCTTTTTTGATTTTTAAAAATAAAAAATCCAAATAAATTAAAAAATAATTAAATAACAAATAATTTTACAAACATAAGAACTAATTAGCTAGTTTTTTAAACTAGAGAGAATATTTAATTTTTTTTGAAAAACTGAAAGGACTAACTTATAATTTACTTTTAATTTATCGAGAGATTTAGGATCTGTGAATTATATAATAAGAGTAACTTTCTTTTATTATGCAATAGTGAATATATTAAAATTACTCGGACTTGAATTTGCTTCATAAAAAAAATTGAATATACAATCACTTGACTATAACTATCTTTATAAAAATCTAATGGTTGAGCAACAAATTAAAATAGCTGGAGTATTTTAACTTATATATATATATATTTCGGACTAGGTTCTGATTTGATGATTTTCTTATATTATCTATTATTCATCATTCAGTGAGTAAGGATTTTGAATAACCATACTTGATCTGAAATAGTAGATTTTTATAAAAACTCTATTTGTTCGAACTGATTAGAATAGTATCTATCGAGCTGAGGTTGAATTATCATCCCTGATACAGGGTAAATTTTGATCACACCTGTCTAACATTAGTTAAACTATCGAATTAATAAAAACTCAGGAATGATTCGAAGCTGTTTCAACATATACAGAATAACATAGAAAATTTGTCATGTGCTGGTCTAACTCAAAGTCAATACTTTCTGTCGTAATAAAGGAAGCAATTGGCATTTGAAGGTTTACTAGCTCTATATTGGTTTCTATGGTATCGATTTTGGCAAAAACAACGACGTCGTTCTGATTTTGGTAATTTGGTGCCTTTGGTTTGGTGAGGGTGGCAAATCGTCTATGATCAAATCATTTTTTTTTTGTTAATTTTAGTTTTTGATAAAAGAACAAGACACGTGTTACATTTCTACTGGTTTCAATTTTTTTAAAAATAATTAAAGTTATAAAAAATAAAAATTTAAAAAAACTAAAAACAATTGCTAATATATATATATATCAGAGGTTCACTGAAAAATTTGAAAATACTAGAACTTGAATATTGTTTCATTAAAAAATATTTTTTATTTATATTGAAATTTTTTTACTTTATTTAAAGAATCAAATAAGTTTACAAACTCAACTAATTTATTTATTTATTTATGATGGTTATTTTAAATTTTTTTTCTAGCTAACTTTTAATTTTATTTTGACAATTAAAAGGAAAAATATTAAGAAAGAAAGAAATTTGATTTAAAAAGAACGAAAAAAAAATTTGAACCCAAAAGATCAAAACTTTCATGAAAAATTAAATTGAAAAATCATGCCTAAAATATTAGACATTTACCACGATCAAGTGTATTTCATCAATACATCCATTACTTTAACCTTCTTTGAATATTATTAGATCCTTTTTTTTAATTTACAAAATCAAAATTACCATTACAATATTTCTTAATCAATTTGTGGTCGAGTAATGAAGTCAAAAAATTTTTAAACTTATTTTTCTTTTTTCTTTTTTTGAATTTATTAAAAAAAGATTGAAAACAATCTAAGTTGAGCATAAAATTCGAAAGAAATTAAAATAAAATGTTCGGAGCTGGACTTTCGGGGTTATGCGTATGAAAAAAAGAAAGGAAGACTATTGGGCCAGCACATAACTTTGATCCATGGGCTTGGAATGCATAAAAAGTCAATGGTCAATTTATTATATCATTTTATTTAATCATGAATGAAAGAATATTGCAATTAAATTAAAACCGCTATGTGTTGTTTTTATTATATACTATAGAAAACTTGAATTCTGGTCATTTTTAAAATTTTTTAATGGAAATTTATGTTTTGTTAACATTAAATACTAATAGGAAATAAGAATATTTAGCATGTGATTGTCAAAGAAAGAAAGGAAAAACATATGAAATGGTGCAAGTCATCAAGTCAACTTCAGGGGAGACATTTTAAATTAAGCTTTCTTTATCAAATGGATTTTCTTTAGATTCGAAAGTACTATTTTCTTTGACATTAACAATTTTTTATGAATGATTTTGAAATTTTAAATGTTGCAATATGGGATTCACGACAAGCAATAAAACCAATCAACATCCAAACATCATATTGGGGCGAGTACTTCATAAAAATATTGAGTAAATTATAAAATAGTCTTTTTAGTTTTGTAAAACTAATCTAATAGTCTCTTTTATTTTAAAAACTAAATAATTAGTATTTTTTATCAGTATTGATTATGATTAATTTAATGTTATTTTATTTAAAAAAATTCATCAATTCTTTCCTTTTTTACTTATATTTTTTTCTATCTTTAATAATAAAAAATTAACATAAATTTGAAAAAAGAATTAAATTACAAAAATTTTAAAAAACTTAAGAACTAATTAGTTAGTTTTTTAATCTAGAGAGAGTATTTAATTTTTCTTTGAAAAACTAAAAGGACTAACTTAAATTCGAAAGAAATTAAAGTAAAATATTCGGAGGTGGACTTTAGGGGTTATGTATGCGTATGAAAAAAGAAAGGAAGACTATTGGGCAGCAAATCACGTTTTGGTCTATGGGGACACATTCACGGTCACGCTCAAGGTTATCTATAATGCTGTTCGGTTAAAGGGAATGGAAGAAGATGAATTAGCTAGCACCTGAAAAAACAAACAAGATGGAAGAAGAAGACTCTGTTAGTGTTAGGCAATTCCTAAGCTACTCTCTTCTTCCATGCCTTGTGTTTCTTCTTCTTTCTGCCAAGTTCTTTCTACAGAAAAGAAAGCAAACCAATCTCCCACCAAGCCCTTTTGCTCTTCCAATTATAGGCCATCTCTTTCTCCTCAAACAACCTGTCCAAAGAGCACTTACCTCTCTCTCACAAAAATACGGTCCAATATTTTCTCTCAAACTGGGATCCCGCCTTACCGTCGTCATATCTTCACCATCAGCTGTGGAAGAATGTTTCACCAAGAACGATATTGTTTTGGCCAACCGTCCTTTCTTCTTGAGTTTCAAGTACTTAGGTTACAACAATACCACCATGGGGTCAGTTGAATACGGTGATCATTGGCGCAACCTTCGCCGCATAAGCGCTCTTGAAATCTTCTCTCCTTCTCGCCTCACTTCTTTACTTGGCATCCGAAGAGATGAAGTCAAGATTTTACTACGCAGACTTTACCGGGTTTCCAGCCATGGTAATTACGCTAAGGTAGAGTTAAGGTCAATGCTTTTGGACTTAACGAGCAATATTATAATGAGAATGGTTGCAGGGAAGAGGTATTATGGCGAAGATGTTAAGGAAATTGAAAAAGAAGAAGCCAGGATGTTTAGGGAGATTGTGGAAGAGTTGTGTCAATGTATCGCCATGACAAATGTGGGGGATTTGATTCCAATGCTGCAGTGGGTTGATTTTACTGGGTACGTGAAGAAGTTGGATAGACTAAGCAAAAAGATGGATCTGTTCTTGCAAGGATTGATCGAGGAGCATCGAGAAGACAGAGACAGAAACACTATGATAAACAGTTTTCTCACTTTGCAGGAACAACATCCTGAATACTACACGGATGAATTGATCAAGGGCCATGTTCTGGTTAGTCAAATCTAACTCTTTTTCTGCTGATTCATCATCATATCTATTATATTAGAGGTTGAAGATGACAGTTTAGACGCATCTAACTGGAGTAATTTTATAATACATCATGAGTAACTAATAGCATGTATCATAGTTACTCCATGAGCTCACTTTAAAGAAAAAGATAGATACAATAATAAAAAAAAGAGAAATAGGAGAGAGAAAATAAAAAAATTTGAACGGACGTATAAATTTTCTTATGAGTGTGGATGTAATTTCATTCATTTTTTTGTGTCTATCTCGTTTCTCAAAGTAAACCCATGAAGTAATTAATGTATATGCTACTATTTACTCCTAATGTATTATAAAATTTCTCCATCTAACTCTCCAAATTTAAATCACAAATTAAAATGTTTTTTTTTTTTTCCCAAAAATCGATATCACAAAAGTTTTTAATGTCATTAAAGTAACCTTTTATCATAGATCCGATGTTGTTCTTTGCGCTGAACATCTCCAAACTTATGTTCAGGGAAAGCAATTCCCCAATGGATAAAATGAGAAGATGGGCAGTTGTAGAAGCCAGTTAATGTCAGTGCACGTGGTTAGTATGATACATATATGATGTTTTAGACTTCAATCTCCTAATATAAGAATTAATGCACGTGACAAAAGCCAAAGGCCGGTTTTGTTGAACAAAAATAATGTTTTGCCTATTTAACTACAATTTCGTTTCTTTAATATATAGCTATTATTGTAGTTGTTATTCAATGAGAGACTTCTTAGATCTTAGACTAATCTATCATATCTTTTGAAGGCCGGTTTTGTTGAAGGGGTTAAGATAATTAAATATGTGTTGATAGTTATATTATTTATAATACCTAAGTTAATAATTTAAACTTTGGAGTGAGATGATTTTTTAACATAGATCGTGTTCTGAAGTTTTTTCCAATGTAATGTGCAGGTGTTGTTGCTTGGGGGAACAGAAACAGCTGCTATAGCTATGGAATGGGCATTAGCCAATCTACTCAACTATCCAGAAGTGTTAAAAAAAGCTAAAATAGAAGTGGACACTCAAGTTGGAGATGAGCACTTGATAGATGAGTCTGATTTTGGAAACTTGCATTACCTTCAAAGCATCATCTTCGAGAATTTACGTTTATTTCCTGTAACACCCCTTATACCACCACGTATGCCGTCCACAGACTGTACCATTAGAGGATACAATGTCCCAGCTGGGACAACATTGATTGTGAATGCATGGGCTCTTCATAGAGACCCTACATTGTGGGATGATCCCACAAGTTTTAAGCCTGAGAGGTTTGAAACTGGGAGAGTTGATGGATACAAGTTCGTTCCGTTTGGGATTGGAAGGAGAGCTTGTCCTGGGGATGGCCTAGCAAACAGAATCATGAACTTAACTTTGGGGTCATTGATACAGTGCTTTGAGTGGAAAAGGGTTGGTGAAAATGAAATTGATATGGCCGAGAAGACTCAAATGGCCATGTGCAAAGTTGAGCCCTTAGAGCTCCTGTGTAAACCTCGCCCAATTCTAAACATGCTTCTCTCTTAAGCCATCAAATAATAATAATAATAATAATAAATTGTTAAGCGAGTGAATTTGGTATTATAGCGTAGTCCAAGAAGGGATAGATCTAAGTTGATGCAAAAGCTAGTCTGTGTGTTAATATTTTAGGCAGAGGATGCTTTTTTTCAATTTACTTTTATTATTCATTTATTTTTTAACTTGTTTATATAGGATATTTTTTTAATTTATTTTTAGCATGTTTATTTTTATTTCTTGTCGCTTTTAGGTATTAATTTATATTTGTTATTTTAATTCTTTTTTATGTTCTTTTTTTTAATATGTATTGCTAAAAAAATATATATATATATTGACGAAGTCTTCTATCTATAGGGACCGACGTTATATAAAAAAATACCTAAAAAATTCGACGAAGTCTCCTATCTAATAGGGACCAACGTCACCAAATTCAAAATTTTCGACGAACCCTCCTATTTGATAGGGGTTGACGTCATCAAAAAATCATTGTTTAAATCAAGATATCCTTTGACACATCGGTTGTGTTAAGACTTAAAGTGGATCCGATGTTTGAATCGACGTGTCGCCCGACGAAGGGGACCGACTATCGTTTCAATACTATACCACGTTCAAAACTAAAAAATTCAATTTGTCTATAAAAAAAAAAGATTAAGAATCAGAAAATAATTTGACGTAAATAAAATATTATAGGAGATAAATTTAGAGCTAAACCGGACGTGGTACCTTTTTTTCGAAAAGGGCGCTTTTGGGTGATCGATATCTTCCCAAAAGCGTAACCAACTCCTTACTATAGAATATCCGAATTAGTTTCCGTTTTAAGTTCCTAGTTCCTTCAATACTAGGTGGTGACTCCAAACTCCGTAAATAAACTTGTAAATATTCAATCTAATTTTTGATATTTTCGAGGAGTCCCATCCGACATCGGGTAGCGACAATCGTAACTCGTCCTTCTCTTCTGCTAGAGCCACCAAATCAACGTATCTCCAGCTTTGACAAGGCAGAAGGTGCAGCCACCACGGTACTTCTCTTATTCTCTCTTCCTTTCTTTCTTTGTTGCTTGCATCGAATCTCCACATCTCTAAATCACACTCTGTCTCTTACTCTTTGCTTTTTTAGGTGAAGTACTCTAAAGAGCTTGGTAATTCCACCAAGTGTAAGTGTGCCAATATTTTTCAATTTGGGTTTTTTGTGCTTGCTTATGACTAGTGGACATCTTATTCCATACAGCTTGCAACCTAAAGGGATTTGACCTCAGAGTTCATTTAAGGTATTTTGTTTAAGATTTTAATGGGTTTCATTTTTTTATGTTGTTACTTGTTTTTATTTTTATTTTTTTTGGGTTTGATTTATTAGTAAAACCTGATGGAAACAAATAGAGATTTGTTGCTTATTGGCTTCTGGTGGTGTAATTGCTTTTGTAGATTGGATGGATGGATACCTTATTTTGTTAAAATAGTAGAGATAAGAAAAATATGGTAGGAAGAAACTCCTTTGTTTTTGTTGATCTTAGTAGTTTCATTTTTGCAATGCTAATTGAGTTTCCACTTCAAACAACCAAAATAATTAATTGAATTTCTCTCATCTTACCTCTACTGGCATTCGTTTCACCAATTCACTGATATTTTCAATATAATCCTGTCTTTCTATTGCAGAAGCTGTAACCATACTTTAAATGATATGGACTGATCCATTGTAGTATAAAGGCATTCTCTTTGAATTCATCAAACAAAAGCGTACAAAGCTAGAATGACAGGTAAATGGTGATATTATAATAGACTCGCACATAAAGTATACATTTATATATGTGCTAGCACAAGAAAAATTCTAATTATGCAAAGTGTAGGATATAGAGAGAGCTGAAACTAAGGTACACCTTATAATTCATGTATAGATAGGATATTCATCACCTACTCAATCTGGAATCATAAATGACTTGGCTCTTTCTGTAGCAGAGGTAAGCAATTTACAAGTTTCAATGACATCTTTTAATATGTTCAATAATAAGTACATCATTTTCTCCTTTTGCATAAAATGCCTTGTATTGTTTCTTTTCTATTTGTCATTAATAGCATGGATCTCTATGCATTCTTGTTCTAACACACAAATTGATATTAGTCTATCTATGAAATGAAAATAATCTTGAGTATCAAGGCTAGCTGCATTGCTGAGATTTTTTTCTTTTTGGTGAATTATATTAAGCTAGTTAGTAGCATCCAACACAGTCATGAGAATTATGCATGCCGTCCTTGGAGGAGGAAAGGGTAATCTTCCCCCATTCAGTATTTTTTTTTCCTGTGTTAGAGGGAGTAGTATAAAAGTATACAAATGTGAAGTAAGATTAATTTCTCTAAGATGTATAGTTTGGTTCTCTTTTGTAGTTGCTGAGATATTGTTGTGGAAGGACAAAATATTATCAGGAGGAATCCTAGCTAGGGGTTGTTACTGTAATCTAGCTTCTGTTTCGACTTACAGGGTACCCTTTTGTTACTTTTTTTTTGTCACATTCTCATCCTTTGGATGATCATCCTCCTCACATGGTCTAAGAGTGCAGGACTCATCAAAAGGTAACAACTCATTAGCATATTCTAAAATCTATTATTGCCTGTTTAAGATCCTTACATTTTTTAGATTATTCTATTTTCCCAATAAATGGAATCTTTGCTACAAATACAGGGAACAATATAGGGTTATCACTTTTTTTCCTCCCTTCCTTTATATTTCGTTCCTAGCAAGGTTGTACTTTAATTTAAAATTTTTATATGTACTGATTTGTTCATCAATTCAGGAATCCTCCTACTTTTAACGATATACGGTTGCCAGAATCAGTATTTATGTTCTTCTCTGATTAAATCAACTAGACATTATTTGCATTTTATAATACTTTCGTGGGCCAGAGAGGTTTAAAAACCTTTTTGTGGTATGCAAGTCTCTTATCTCTTGACCATTTTCATTTTCTACATTTATCTATTTTAGTTATGGATTTAATTCCTAATTGTGGTATACAAGCCTCTTTTCTCCTGACCAAGTCTCTTATAGATTTAATATCCATTTTTATTTTTATTCATATATATATATATATATATCTACTAAAATGTATTGGCTTTATTTGGAGGCTTTGGACTTTGTCATGTTCCTATTAGGACTTGATCAAACTCCCCTCATTTTTCAGGTTACTAATCCTACTTCTAACTTTTAAGTTTTACTATAGAGTTAGACAGTTCACAATAAGTTTAAATTGCATAGACCCCACAATAAGTTGTGTGCAAAGCCTGGAGCTCCCCACATTTTCAACGTTGTTAAGTCTTTCTTCTGACTTTATCTATCAAATAAGTTTAAATTGCATAGACCTAAAGTAAAAGCTGAAAGAAAGGACACATTTATGATTCATATGCAAATTATTGCATCAAATCATTTGTTTCGTTGCTTAAGTTTTCACCCACATTACTCTGCCCAGGAAACAATTGTGACTTGTCGTTGCTGGAGTGCGTATTTGAGTGGTAATTTCCAAGCTCGTAGTTTTCCTGGTGAAGTATTTTCTTGACTTTTTTTTTTTAACTTGAATTAAGCAGGTGGTTGAGATAACAAAAGGAAGTAAGGTCAAATATGAACTGGACAAGAAGACAGGACTAATCAAGGTATGAATAATTCTGAATCCATTGAAATTGAAAAAAATTAGTCCTAGATTCTGGACTCTGTAGGAAGTGCTTTACATGGAATTTGCTTTTTTCTTTCTTCTTTAAAAAAAAAAAACTTCATTCCATCTGCCATAGCCTTTTTTTTTAAAAAATTTCTCTTCAAATGAATGCTTAGGTTGATCAGATTTTATATTATTGTTTTTTTTTCACTTTCAAATTGTGCTTTTGATAAGTTCGCAATAATGGTGATGGTCAAAATGCTCCTCCTAATCGTTCACGATAATCAAGTCATCCGTCGAAAGAGAGTTTTTTTTTAAAAACATTAGCCACTTATTTTAAAATATATTTGAAATTTGGTTTATGTATTTCGAACAAGTGTTTAATCCTTTAGTTTGATAACTTTTTATGTATTTAGAATTTAATAATGACAAATTTAAGAATATTGTGTAAGTCGTGTAATTTTCTTTTATTTGCATTCAATAAGATTAACTTTTTTTTAATTTATTTATTTTTACCCAAAAAAAAAATTGAATTTGAAGATGAAATAAAACTATAATATTAAAGGCGAGTTAAAGAACCGTCTTTATGAATTCTAAAATCTGCTTCTATGACTTTTGAAAAATGATGCGGTTACAATTGCCTTTATAAATTCTAGAGCTTAAGGCGGTTAAAAATTTTAAACCTTACGGCGGTCATAAACATCTCAAATATTTTGTGCAAAATTTAAAAAAAAAATGCAGGAATGTAGAGGCGGTTTAGAACCGCCTAAAAAATTATGTGCCAACGGATATAAAAGATCAAATTCGCATCGTAGAGGCGGTTGGAACCGCCTCAAAAAAAAAAAAAAAATTTGAGACAGTTTCAACCAACCGCCTCGTACTTCCTCGGCGGTTGGCAAAACCGTCTCTACATCGTAGAGACGGCGGCATTGCAGGCGGTTTTGAGGCGGTTCAAAAAACCGCCCCTATAATCTGTAGAGGCGGTTATAACCGCCTCTAGAAGGCAAAAACCGCCCCCAATACCTTTTTTTGTTGTAGTGTTACCGTGTTTCCAGCGATGGTAATTACGCTAAGGTAGAGTTAAGGTCAATGCTTTTGGACCTAACGAGTAATATTATAATGAGAATGGTTGCAGGGAAGAGGTATTATGGCGAAGAGGTTAAGGAAATTGAAGAAGACGAAGCCAGGATGTTTAGGGAGATTGTGGAAGAGTTTTTTGAATATATTGCCATGACAAGTGTGGGGGATTTGATTCCAATGTTGCAGTGGGTTGATTTTACTGGGCACGTGAAGAAGTTGGATAGACTAAGGAAAAAGATGGATCTGTTCTTGCAAGGGTTGATCGATGAGCATCGAGAAGACAGGGACAGAAACACTATGATAAACAGTTTTCTTACTTTGCAGGAACACCATCCTGAATACTACATGGATGAATTGATCAAAGGCCATGTTCTGGTTAGTCAAATCTAACTCTTTTTTCATCATAACTTGAAGGCTAATTTTATTGGTAAAAAAAAAAAAAAATCCTAATTTTTATTTTATTTTATTTGGGTCTCTAATATTTTTTGTGATCTTTAATTAATTTCTTTCATTCCATTGATCAATTTCAGATGGCATAAAAAACACAAAATCATTAAAACAAAAACATATATCTTGAAAGCTTTAAACACATAAATTTATGTATTTTTTTCACATGTGTTCAATGTTATTTGAGATTGGTCAACGAGAAGAAATGAATTAATTGCATACTCAAAAAAAGAAAAAAGTTTGGGATTTTTCTAGTATTGACTAATTGTTTAGAATACTTCATAATTAATTAGCCTAACTTGAAAGGTAACGTGATGTTTTAGTTTGTGTTTCTTTCGCTCACTCAACATTCGCTTAAAGCATAAAAAACCATAGGGTGTTATTTCTGTTTTTAGTATTTTGTAATTTCATTTGCACAACAAAAAACGGTTTACGAGCATCTAATCTAATTGTCCAAATTTAAACTAAAAAGATGTTTTTGCCAAAAATCCACATTACAAGATCATTAAACCAACGTTTTATCATATCCCGACCGATGTTATTCTTGTGCTAAAAACATCTTAAAACTTATATTTAGGGAAAACAATTTTCCAGTGAATAAAATGGCAAGATGGGAACTTGTAGAACACAGTTAATGTTAGTGCCTGTGGTGAGTAGAAAGGGGTAAGGGGTTATTTTATTCAAATCTAGGAGTGATCAATCGTGCTATTTCGCTGATACCAGTATTTTAGACTTCGATACCATAATATAAGAATTAATGGATGTGACAAAAGCCAAATGGCCGGTTTTGTTAAAAATAAAGAATGATTTGCCTATTTGACTGCAATTTCTTTCTTTAATTAATATCTATTATTGTTGTTGTTATTCGATGAGAAGGCCTATTAGATCTTAGACTAATTAGGACAGGCCTCGACGCAAACTGTGCTTGCTTTTTTGAAGGGATTATAATATATATTTGTCGATAGTTTAAACTTAACTTTTGAATTGATATAATTTTTTAATATGTCGCGTTCTGAAGTTTTTTCAAATATAATGAGATGTATTACGAACTAAATGTAATGTACGGGTACTGTTGCTTGGGGGAACAGAAACAGTTACTACAGCTATGGAATGGGCATTAGCCAATCTACTCAATCATCCAGAAGTGTTAAAGAAAGCTAAAATAGAAGTTGACACTCAAGTTGGAGATGAGTACTTGATAGATGAGTCTGATTTTGGAAAATTGCATTACCTTCAAAGCATCATCTTCGAGAATTTACGTTTATTTCCTGTAACACCCCTTATACCACCACGTATGCCATCCACAGACTGCACCATTTGAGAATACAATATCCCAGCAGGCACAATGTTGTTTGTGAATGCATGGGCCATTCATAGAGACCCTACATTGTGGGATGATCCCACAAGTTTTAAGCCTGAGAGATTTGAAAGTGGAAGAGTTGATGGATACAAGTTCATTCCATTTGGGATGGGAAGGAGAGCTTGTCCTGGGGATGGCCTAGCAGACAGAATCATGGCCATAACTTTGGGATCTTTGATACAGTGCTTTGAGTGGGAAAGGGTTGGCGAAAATAAAATTGATATGGCTGAGAAGACTACAATGGTCATGTGCAAAGTTGAGCCTTTAGAGCTCTTGTGTAAACCTCGCCCATTTCTAAACATGCTTCTCTCTTAAGTCATCCAAAAAAAAAAAAAACTATTTAAATAAGGAAAATAAATTGTCAATAGAGTGCATGTGATGTTATATGTGATATTTTTTTCTTCAAATGATAACAAATTGCATCTGCAAAGATTAAACGACACTAGCACGTTACGAGAAGTGATATATTTTGACCCGCATGGCATGATGGGTAGAGAACCCATAGACGACAAGAAGATATTAACCTCGAAAGTCAAATCAAATAAAAAAGAGTATGGACGTCACACTTCAGGTAAGCAGAAAGGGAGTGATAAGTTGCTATCAACATCACATGAATTATTAGATTCTTGATAAGTTTTAAGGGCAGTTTTTTTAAAAAAAAACTAAAAAGAGAATTTTTCAGAAATAAATTTTTGATTGAGTAATTGATTAGCCAACCTACAGAATTGTCTATGCCTATTAAGGCTGCTAGAGAAAACAAGGAATTAATTGATCATCTAGGATCCAGTAAAATAATTAAAAAAGTATTAAATCTAGCCTTCTCAAATTCGGCAATTTGACTTTGAAAGAAACAAGCATAAATTTAGTCTCCTCAAATTTGTAAAACTGACTTAGAGACACTAAAACCATATCACTGGACCAAGTCCCAAGCACCAACCATGAAGTCTTTTTGGAGTGCAGCAGCAACGATTGGAAGAAAAAGAAGGCATTAAAATTGAGTTAGTATACAATCAAACTAAATAAAATATTCAATTAATATTTTGATGCAAATTACAACTGCTTCTCTCATCCCAAAATGAAGCAGCAGCTCCCACGACCTAAAATGAAGCAGTAGCTCCTATGGACCAAAATGAGATTAGTCTTCAAGTTTGGCATTTGATGGAAAGTTTGGCTCATCAGCTTGGAAGTATTGTACCAAGCCCATTTGACACCCAAAAGCTTATGGTCATCT
The DNA here is from genome assembly GCA_963924115.1 of Dovyalis caffra. NCBI lineage: Eukaryota > Viridiplantae > Streptophyta > Magnoliopsida > Malpighiales > Salicaceae > Dovyalis > Dovyalis caffra. Next base: position 19,446,807 of record CAWUPB010001197.1, on the reverse strand, counting down.
CCAAGCCCATGATGGAAAGTTTGGCTCCTAATTCTTTTTAGTTGATTATTTAGCATTGGTGTTGCCCTGAATGCATTCAGACATTCCTTTTATTGGTTGGACATGGTAGGCTCCTCACTAATGAACAAAGAGTGAGTCATCATTTAGCTGATGATAATAATTACAGTATTTATGCTAATGCAATAATCAACCTTACATGTGTTGAGAGACTGTTCTCCATTGATGCTGATATGGTTGGGTGGTAATGTGAGTGAGCTTATTTCTAATTTTTTTTTTTTTCGGAGCTGACCTCAATGATTGGCTGCTTATGAACTTGACTTGTACCAAAATGGTGGCATGAGGAATTCCATGGGATATTTAGTCTGAAGTGGTATGTTGGAGACTTTGGCTATGGAAAAATGATGATATTTTAACCCGAAAGCTTCTTTTTCGAACAATCTATTATTTTATTTATGCTCATATATAGCAAAAATAGTACTTGTAATGCACTATTAACTTCACTCAACTCTATCATGACTAAAAAGAAAGAACAACTTATTCGGTGGGAGTTTTCTAAGATGGGTTTTGTGAAAATTAAGTTGTTGCTATCAATGGTTTGGCTTCAGTAAGAGGGTTGATTCGGGATTTTTTTAGATAATTGGTTGTATTTCTTTGCTTACAACATTGCCATCTATTTTGTATTAAATGCGGAATTATGGTAGATCTTAATTAATTGGTCTAGAGCTGCCCTAGAATAATGAGTTTAGAAATATCAAACTTGAAGTAGATTCTAAACTAGCTATTGACCTACTAATTAATAAAGTTTATTTGATATCATCTTATAGCCAGTTAACTATTTATATCCATCAACTATTACATCATCCTTGGAAAGTTCAACTTTACCATATCTATCATAAAGATAATATATGTGTAGACTAATTAGCTAATTATTCTCATTCCCAAAACGTTGGATTTCATCGTTTTTTAGAAGCTCATATAGGTTGTTTAAGTCTTGTATTAGAGGATATTTGTTGGATTTATTTTTCCAAAATGATATAATTGTATTCCTCTATAGCATTGCCCTCCTTCTATTCAAATAATAATAATAATAATAATGTGACCTAAACAACCAATGTCAAGCCATGAAAAACTAACAATAAAGACTCAAAAGGCTGATAAATACCACTCGTATCCCACTAGAAAATAGTACGACCCATATCCATGATGTTGTTATAAAATATCAAAAAATGTTTGGAGTTCGACTTTTAGGAAGTAAATTATAAATTAGTCTTTTTAGTTTTGATAAATGAATTAATAATTTTTTTATTTCAAAAATTAATTATTTAATCTATAAATTTTTAATTTTTTTGTAAATTAACTCTTTTCATTCTTTTTTTTTTTTTAAGATATAGAAAAAGGAAAAAAGTATAGCAAATTGATGAAAAAAATAATAAATTAAATAATATTAAATTAAATGTGTTCAAAATTAATCACCTTTTGAAACTACAAAATTAGTTTTTAAAACAAAGAGAATTTTATTAATTCCTTTCCAAAAATGTACAGAGATTAATTTATAATTTAGTCGACTTTTGGGGTTACGCATGTGAATAAAGAAAAGAAGACTATCGCGGCATCATGTCACCTTGATCTTTGAGGGGATACGACAGTCATATTGATCTGCCATTTTACAAGGTTGTTTTTTATTACATCAAGAAGCACCTTCTGGGTTTTGAATGTTTCAAAAGTCAATGCTCATGTTATTATCACATTTTATTAAATAAATTAATCATGAATATGAAAGAATAGGAAAAAACTTGACTTTTGGTTATTTCTATGACTATAAGTTTTAAATAAAGATTTATATATATTTGGGTAACATGGAGTACTAGTGGAAATAAGCATATTTAGTATTTAATTCTAAAAAACAAAAAAAAAAACAAAATTGTGCAAGTCATCAAGTAAAGCCAAGGAGAGACATTTTAAATTAAGTTACTTTGCCTTTCTTTATCAATTTTTTTTAATTCAAAAATAATAATTGCGTTGACACTAACAATATTTTATGGATGATTTTGAGATTTTAAAAGTGTAGATGTGATTCGTAACAAGCAATAAATTAATCAGCATTGAAATAAATGTGTTGATAAACCATTCAGTTCATCAAACGACAAACAGATGGATATTTGAAACCAAAGATTCTATGGTAGTTCATTAGAATATTCGGTAAATTATAATCTAGTCCTTTTAGTTTTGCAAAATAAATTAAATGGCTTTTTTCGTTTTAAAATAAAGTAATTAGTTCTTTAATCAGCATTAACTATGATTAATTTAATATTAAAAGGACTAAATTAATTCATTTTGAAAACCAAAGGGACTAATTTATAATTTACTTTTAGAATATTTAATTGGACGGTTTTTAACAAAAGCATATCAGTTACCTTTGCTTTTAAATCCAAAACGAGTTCAAAGAGCTTCTAACATATATACACACACACACACCCCGGTAGCCCTAAAGTGGCCTTCGAGTTTTCTAAGTACTTGATAAGAAACCAGGAGGAATAATTAGCTAGGACCTGAAAAACAAACATGGAAGAAAACTCAGCCAGTTCTTGGCAATTCCTAAGCTACTCTCTTCTTCCATGTCTTGTGTTTCTTCTTCTTTCTGAGAAGTTCTTGCTACAGAAAAGAAAGCAAACCAATCTCCCACCAAGCCCTTTTGCTCTTCCAATTATAGGCCATCTCTATCTCCTCAAACAACCTGTCCAAAGAGCACTTACCTCTCTCTCACAAAAATACGGTCCGATATTTTCTCTCAAACTGGGATCCCGCCTTACCGTTGTCATATCTTCACCATCAGCTGTGGAAGAATGTTTCACCAAGAACGATATTGTTTTGGCCAACCGTCCTTTCTTCTTGAGTGGCAAGTACTTAGCTTACAACAACACCACCATGGGGTCAGTTGAATACGGTGATCATTGGCGCAACCTTCGCCGCATAAGCGCTCTTGAAATCTTCTCTACTTCTCGCCTCACCTCTTTACTTGGCATCCGAAGAGACGAAGTCAAGCTTTTACTGCGCAGACTGTACAGGGTTTCCAGCGATGGTAATTACGCTAAGGTAGAGTTAAGGCCAATGCTTTTGGATCTAACGAGTAATATTGTAATGAGAATGGTTGCAGGGAAGAGGTATTATGGCGAGGATGTTATGGAAATTGAAGACGAAGAAGCCAGGGTGTTTAGGGAGATTTTAGAAAAGTATTTTGAATATATTTTCATGATAAATGTGGGAGATTTGATTCAAATGCTGCAGTGGGTTGATTTTACTGGGCGCGTGAAGAAGTTGGATAGACTAAGTAAAAAGATGGATCTGTTCTTGCAAGGATTGATCAATGAGCATCGAGAAGACAGGGACAGAAACACTATGATAAACAGTTTTCTTACTTTGCAGGAACAACATCCTGAATACTACACGGATGAAGTTATCAAAGGCCATGTTCTGGTTAGTCAAATCTAACTCCTTTTCTGTTGATTGATCATCATAACTTAAAAGGTAACTTGACGTTTTAGTGTGTGTTTGTTAGACAGATATAAAATCATTGTTTGGACCTTATTGTCACGGACTTGGCCTTTCCCAAGCTCACGTGCGGCACTTGGCTCTCTTCTTCTCTAAGACAAACCAAGTCAGCCTTCCTCACACAAAGTTGCTAAGCAAGAAAGACACACACAAGAGATATAAAATACTCTTTGTATTGCTTTCTAAAAGCTTACAACTCTAAAGACACACTCTCTTAAGTTTATGAATGTCTAGGTCTCTTGGCCAAGTGAAGGCCTCACCTATTTATAGCCTTCCACCTCCTCAATGGATGGCTAGGATCTATTTAATCTAATAGCTACAATTAGTTCTCTAGAAATATCCTACCTAGATATTTACATGGAACTATCTAGATATTCACATGTTAGATTAGTGAGGGACTCTCTAGAATTCTCTAGATCATCCTGAGACTTCTCCAATGCTCCATATTCTTCTAGAAGCTTCCGGACTTATCTAGAGGCTTCTCCATTGTTCCATGCTCTTCCGTAAGCTTCCGGACTTATCTAGAGGCTTTTCCATTGTTCCATACTTTTATAGAAGCTTCCGTACTTGTCTTGTGTTCTCTAGAATTTCTAGAAAAATCCCTCTTTTAGGCGGAGCGTAACATTATGCTAGAGTTCCAATTTGTGAGTTGGCCTAGTATAGAGTTTTGATAATAAAATGGTGAGGATTTTAATTCTCACATTTTCTCTTTTAATTAAGTATAAAATAATAATAGATGCGTATAAGTGTTAAACTTAAACAACTTTTACTTGAATAAAAATGCTAGTAAATAAATACAAAAATATAAATCAATATAAAAATTTTAAAAAAACCACTTACTATATAAAATTTAAATATGTTGGATTGAAACTGAATTTATATAGTGATGAGATTTAAATTGATAAAAAGGTTTTAATTCATATAAAACGAGTATAATGAAATTCTAATTCATGATCATTTGATTTTTAAAATTTTAATATCATATAAAAAAATCCCAATCTAATCTTTAAATTCCTAGTAAAGTCTTATGAATAGTGTTATGTCTCTCTAACAGTATTTCTTTTGCTCACTCAACATTCCTCGAAGGCATAAAACACTAAAAGGTCAATTGGTATTATTTTCGTTTTTACTCTTTGTAATTTCATTCGCTCAAAAAAAAAAAAAACATCATATGTATTATAACAGAGATTGAAGATAACAGTTTTTAATGTTATTAAACCAACCTTTTTATCATACATCTGATGTTGTTCTTGTCCTAAAACATCTCCAAACTTATGTTCAGGAAAAGCAATTTTCCAAAGGATAAAATGAGAAGATGGGCACTTGTAGAACCCAGTTAATGTCAGTGTACATGATTAGTATAATGTTTTTGACGTAGATCTCCTAATATAATAATTAATTAATGAATGTGACAAAAGCCAAAGGCCGGTTTTGTTGAACATAAATAATATTACTGTTGGGAGTTGCTATTCAATGGGAGGCTTATTGGATATTAGACTAATCTATCTTGACTTTTGAAGGCGATTTCGTTGAAGGTGTTAAGATAAAAGTGTAGATTATTATATATTATCAGAAAATTAATGTAAAATAATTTCTAATACCAGACTTAATATATAATTTAAACTTTAGAGTTCAGGTTATTTTTTGATATACGTGACCATGTTCTAAAGTTTTTTCTTTTTCTAATGTAATGTACTACGAACTAAATATTTTGTGCAGGAGATGTTGCTTGGGGGAACAGAAACAGCTGCTATAGCTATGGAATGGGCATTAGCCAATCTACTCAACCATCCAGAAGTGTTAAAGAAAGCTAAAACAGAAGTGGACACTCAAGTTGGAGACAAGCACTTGATAGATGAGTCTGATTTTGGAAACTTGCATTACCTTCAAAGCATCATCACCGAGAATTTACGTCTATATCCTGTAGCACCTCTTATACCACCACATATGCCATCCACAGACTGTACCATTGGAGGATACAATGTCCCAGCTGGGACGATATTGTTTGTGAATGCATGGGCTCTTCATAGAGACCCTACGTTGTGGGATGATCCCACAAGTTTTAAGCCCGAGAGGTTTGAAACTGAAAGAGTTGATGGATACAAGTACGTTCCATTTGGGATGGGAAGGAGAGCTTGTCCTGGGGATGGCCTAGCAAACAGAATCATGAACTTAACTTTGGGATCACTGATACAATGCTTTGAGTGGGAAAGGGTTGGTGAAAATGAAATTGACATGGCTGAGGCGACTGGAATGACCATGTGCAAAGTTGAGCCCTTAGAGCTCCTGTGCAAATCTCGCCCAATTCTAAACATGCTTCTCTCTTAAGTCATAAAAAAAAATATCTAAATAAGAAAAATAAATTGTTAAGAGAGTGCACGTGATATTATATGTGTTTTTTTATTTTTCAATAATAACAAACTGCATCTTAAAAAAATAGACGTATTCTCGTATTAACATAATTCAATTGAAAAGTGAAAATTTTAATTTCAGTTTATGAAAAAAAAGTGTGAACACATTTCTTAGTGTATACTATTTGAATAAGAAAAATACAAATTTTACTTTAAACTTTTTGATTTAGAATTTTAAATCTAAATATTTTTCAATTTTGCTGGTGTAATAGTTACATTTGGATATCTTTTGTTTGACGATTTTGTGACTTGTATTTTTGATTTTTTTTTTCGAGCTAATGTAATGATCAAAATAATTCATTTAAAATAAATGGTCAAGTTTAATAAGTGGAGAAATTTTATAATATACAAAGAGTAACTAGTGACATGTACAGTAATTATTGCATTCATCCACTTTGAGGAGAGAGATAGATAAAAAAAAAAATTATATCCATACCCATCAAAAGTAATAAAAAGATTTTCACATCGGCTTAAATTTTTTTATTTTCTGTCTCTTTTTTTGTGTCTATCTCTCTCCTCAAAATGAGTCCATAGAGTAACTATTATACATATCATTAGTTACTTTTTATATATCATAAAATTTCTCTCGACAAGTGAATGACATAATTTGAAATTTTTGAAAAGTTTAAAATAGCAAATTTGGAAGAAAAAAATTCACTAAAATCTATCTTCGTTTTTGCTCCACGTATCTTTTGAAAATTTTGGTACATAATTTCCTTTTATTTTTTTCCTCCAGAAACAATTTCGAGTTTTATCTTTGTTTCTGTCAAACAAATATAATGTTTTTTATTTTGAGTTTTATCTTTATCTTTGTTTCTGTTAAACAAATATAATAGTTTTTTATTTTGTATCTATCCCTTCATTTTTAAATCCGAATCACAATTTTGAGTTTTGTTTTGTACCGTTATCTTTGTTTTTGTTAAACAAATATAATCTTCCTTCACCACACCGTAACGAGGGAATCCTCCCATTGGTGTAACATCCTTTTCAGTCCTGTTTTTTCAGACCGGATATCAACTTATTGTGAGAAGATGCAGAAACTCCCCAACATCAAACAATCTTGGTGAATGCTGAAGACCAAATTAAGAGACACTTAAAGGACCGTTAGAAGGAACAAAGAAAATAATGTTTACCTGTCATATTCGGTACTTGCAGAATGAGACTCCTGGCCAGACTTCGCGAGCTTGTAAATTTTCTCGTTCAGCTCCGGTGCGGTGATGGTATCCATTCTGCCCAGCCCTTGCAACAGTAAATGAGACCCTGGCTGGATGCCATGCATGCACCAATACAAGCTACCTTGCGAAGACCACGATGAGTCTTGCGAGGGAGGCGAGTCACACCCCAACGAGTGACCACACCTTCGTAGCCCTTTCCCCTTGTTACGCCAGTGATGTCAACCATTTCATCTTTCTGAAAAAAGAGCATCAACAGGAACCTGCAGCTCAAACAAACTGTAAGCAAATTAAGTCAACCTTCTTGGTAACATCCCCACAATTGACCTGATTTCCATCAGATGTATCGAGTAAGAAAATAACAATTGAAAAATTAAAGATCAAAACAGAAGATTGTAGTGCTTAGTTACACGTAGAAATCTCTCCACAATACCCTTAAAATGATTATCACCTTCACTATATATATAAATGGCTATTTTTTATTTACACTGGAACAATTTTACTTTAGCTAAAGAAGTCAAATAATTTTCAAAATATCATTTAAACGTTTTTCTTATTTTTTTTTATGATGGTAATTTTTTTTCCCTCCAGCTAACTTTTAGTTTTATTTTGATAATCAAAAGAAAAATCTTAAGAAAGAATATCACTGCTACTTCACCAATTGCTAATCTCTCTTCCTCAGTTGTTCAACAAATAAGTTTCTGTTATAGTATCAGAGCATGCTTTTCATGCGTCTCTCTGCCTCTAACCAAAATATTTTCTCTCTCCATATTTTCTCAAGAAACAAATAGACTTTTCAGCTGAGGCGTCATCATATCTATTATATTAGAGGTTGAAGATAACAGTTTAGAGGCATCATATCTATTATATTAGATATAACTCTTTTTCAGCTGATTCGTCATCATATCTATTAAATTAGAGGTTGAAGATAACAGTTTAGAGGCACCTAACTGTCTAAATTTTAACTACAAAATATATATATATATATATTTCCAAAATCGATATCACAAAAGTTTTTAATGTCGTTAAAAGCCTTTTATCATAGCGCTAGAACGTCTCCAAACTTATGTTCACGGAAAGCAATTTTCCAACGGATAAAATGAGAAGATGGGCGGTTGTATAACCCAGTTAATATCAGTGCACGTGTTTAGTATAACACATATGATGTTTTAGACTGAAATCTCCTAATATAACAATTAATGCATGTGAAAAAAGCCAAAGGCCGGTTTTGTTGAACAAAAAATAATTTTTTGCCTATTTGACTACAATTTCGTTTCTTTAATATATAGCTATTATTGTAGTTGTTATTCAATGAGAGATTTGTTAGATCTTAGACTAATCTATCATGTCTTTTGAAGGCCGGTTTTGTTGAAGGGGTTAAGATAAATATATGTTGATAGTTATATTATTTCTAATACCTAATTTAATAATTTAAACTTTGGAGTGAGATGATTTTTTAATATAGGTCGCATTCTGAAGTTTTTTCCGATGTAATATGCAGGTGCTGTTGCTTGGAGGAACAGAAACAGTTGCTACAGCTATGGAATAGGCATTAGCCAATTTACTCAACCATCCAGAATTGTTAAAGAAAGCTAAAACAGAAGTGGACACTCAAGTTGGAGATGAGCACTTGATAGATGAGTCTGATTTTGGAAACTTGCATTACCTTCAAAGCATCATCACCGAGAATTTACGTCTATATCCTGTAGCACCTCTTATACCACCACATATGCCATCCACAGACTGTACCATTGGAGGATACAATGTCCCAGCGAGGACAATATTGTTTGTGAATGCATGGGCTCTTCATAGAGACCCTACAGTGTGGGATGATCCCACAAGTTTTAAGCCTGACAGGTTCGAAACAGGAAGAGTTGATGGATACAAGTTCACTCCATTTGGGATGGGAAGGAGAGCTTGTCCTGGGGATGGCCTAGCAAAAAGAATCATGGCCTTGACTTTGGAATCGTTGATACAGTGCTTTGAGTGGGAAAGGGTTGGTGAAAATAAAATTGACATGGCTGAGGCGACTGCAATGACCATGTGCAAAGTTGAGCCCTTAGAGCTCCTGTGTAAACCTCGCCCAATTCTAAACATGCTTCTCTCTTAAGTCATAAAAATAAATAAATAAATAAATAAAAATAAAAATAAAAATCTGAAGAAGAAAAATAAATTGTCTAGAGAGTGCATGTGATATCATATGTGTTTTTTTTTTTTCAAATAATAACAAATTACATCTTATTCCGACAATAACATAGTCCGAGATGCGATAAATTTAATTTTAGTTGATGCAAAAATTAATATGTATATATTCCACTTTAAATATAACATATCATCTCTTAGTATATACTATGTAAATAAAAAAAAGTACAAAATTTTCTTTAAAACATTTTAGATTTAGAATTGTAAATCTAAATATTTTCTCTTTTTTTAGTTTAATAGTTCAATTTGGAGATTTTTTGTTTGATGATTTTGTGACTTGTATTTTTGGCTGTTTTTTTTTTTTTTTTAAGCAAATGCAATGACCAAAATAATTAATTCAAAATAAATGGTCAAGATTGATAAGTGAAGGACGCTGTTTGAACTTTTTTAAAAAAGTTTAAATAGCAAATTTGAAAAATAAAAATTTATTAAAACTGTCTCCGTTTTTGTTGCACATATCTTCTGAAAAATGAGGTACATAATTTTTATTCATTCTGCCGCCGAGGTAGAGACATGACAATTTTGAGTTTGTTCTCTGTCTTTGTTAACAAATATAATGTTTTCTATTTTGTACATGTTCTTTTCGTTATTTATTTCAAATAACAATTTTAAGTTTTATCTTTATCTCCACCAGCTAAATATGATTTTTTTTTTCCTCGTGCATGTCCCTTTTGTCTTATACTCTGAACCGTCTAATGCTATATACATAAAGTCATTCAAGAAAAGAAAAAAAAAAAAAAAAAAAAACAACTTAATTTCGAGTAACATATATATTAATTGAAAAATACCTATTAGCATCAAATAAAAAAAAAAAAAAAGAAGAAGCAAACATAGAATAAGAAGAAGACTGCAAGGTTTTGTTGGGTCATCCTTGGGAAAGGCCTTCACTGTAGCATCAAAGAGAACAAAACTTAACTACAGGCAATGAAGTTCATACATATACTACCTTGTCACCAACACCAATAACATAGAAACCATATCAAGCTTAGCTTTGTCAAGGATTATTACAACATTAAACTGCAAGGAAGTTCATCTAAATTCTGTTTTCAGAAAGGACGGTAAAAAGTAAAGGTTATTAAGCAGGTAATAGATGGAAGTCCAGATGGTCTGACAGTTTTGTCTCACTCGATCCCTGCTATATCATTTAGTATTGAGATAACCCATAACCAATTACTTTGATGAAAACAGAAACCAAGTTTTTCACTAGAGTAATGTTTTTGCCACAAAAGCCAGATATGGAAGTGTTCCTTATGCCGCAATACTTGACAAGATGAAGATTGGACAAAAGGCAATCTTTCTTCAAACCCCAAATAAAAATTAAATCATGGACTTAACATAATTAAATATGTAGAAAAAATGAGTAAACATTAACTATAAAATCAATAAAATAAAGGTTAGAGAGCATCATAAACCTTTTCCCCTGTGGCGGGCAGCTCTTTTTCTTGAGAGAAATCTCATGTTTTAAAGCTCCTGTCTGGTATGTATGGTGTGTGGCCCCGTCTCTCATGTTTTTTAATACTCGAGGAACAGAGGAATGCTTCTAGAAAATTTTGGTCATTGCCATTGACCACAACGTTGAAAGTTGATTCGTACAATCATGCTTGACAAAATATACGTATAAAAAAATTCAACCATTATTGGATAATAAATTTTTTAAAGATAATTAGTTGGATTTTTATTATCTTTTCTTTTTTTTTTCAAACCATTAATTATTGTTCCACCAATAATATATTGACATTTTTTTTAATACTAATTTATTTATGTGTCATTAATTAAAGATATATATAGTATTTTTTATTGCTATTTGCTCACTTTATTTGAGGGAAAAAAAATAGAAGACCAAATCAGATCTCTCTCTCTCTCTCTCTTATTTAGGACGTTTCAAATGCTTATTTGTTAAATTCAGCTTAGATGATTAGATCAGTTGATAAAAATAGTAAAAAGATTTTTTAAAAAAATAAAATGTTTAAAATTTTGGTTTTGGTAAGATTTAATTGTGTTATTTGAGTCAATTAAGTTTTAAAATTTTTAAAATATTTATTTTGATTTTTAATTTTATTTATATTGTGGTTTGATCCCTAAATTTATAGAGAAATAAAGTGAGAGAATGATACGACAAAGTCCATTCTAATCACTTTAACTCGTCGATTTTTGTTTCGATTTATTCACCTTCAAGATAAGAGTTTGTTATGATGGTCTCAAATTATAAAATAGTGAAAAAAAATTGATACTCCAAAATATTCACTTGAGTTCTTGAATATGATTTGAATTTTTGAGTAATAAGTAAAATTAAAAAGTGAAAAAAAAAAGAAGCGAGAATTGATTGTGTTAAGCTTATGCACAAGGACCAAGCATGTATGGCTTAGACAAGAAAATATTTGTTAAGAATAAAAAAAGAATTCATGTATTTTATTTAAAATACATGAATTGATATTTTAAAATCAATTTCTCTCAACTAAAATAATTAAAATCATGTTTAAAAAAACCTAGTGGTACCATACTTTTCAAATAAAGTTTTTTATACCAATATTATTGATTATTTTGAGAATATATATATATATATTCAAAAATTAATCTTTCTATCGATATTCAATAAAAATAAAAAAATTATTTTCAATAATTAAATGTTTATATAATTTTTTCATTAGTTTTTGATTTTTTTTAACGCAATCTTAAAAAATAATAATTAAACTTATATATTTTTTGGATTTCTGATTAATCGAAACTTGTGTTTTCGATTATTACATTATTTTAATTAAGAATCCAAGTATAAAGAAAATTAATCAAGTTTTTTTAAAGAAAATCTATTAAAACATAAGAAATAATTAATTGAGTATAAAATTTTGAATAAAAAATCATAAAGTTAGGTGATTTTGTTTCCTTTGATTTTAATTTATCGGAGTGGATCGTAGTCTGACGAGAGCCATCAAACTACAATAAATTATTTATAAATAATTTCATGTTTTTTTTATCCACATTGCAGACAAATATTTAGTAAAACAACTACAAAAAAGATGATATTTGAAAAATATTTAGAAGTTTAATGGGTTTTTTTTTTTAAGTTATTAAAGGCTTATGGTTTTTGGATTAGATAACGAAAGCAATTCTCTCTTAATTGCTGCATAATAATTAAATAAATTAAAATTTATATTTACTTTATTAAAAAATTACTAAATATACAATGGATACGTTATTACTACTCCTCTAAAATTCTAATGGTCGAAAAACAAATGAGAACATTCAATATTGTATTACATTAAAGCTGCCCAATTTGACCTGTAGGCTTAAAGGGCACCTTGAGTTTCAAAGTATGACGGGAAAGTGAACTTGCCTAGCTGTCTAGCTACCTCCTTCGATGCTTAAAATAAGGAGGATGAATTAGGAAGGACCTGAAGAAACAACAAAGTTAAACATGGAAGAAGAAGACTCTGCTAGTGCTAGGCAACACCTAAGCTACTCTCTTCTTCCATGCATTGTGTTTCTTCTTCTTTCTGCCAAATTCTGGCTGCAGAAAAGAAAGCAAAGCAATCTCCCGCCAAGCCCGTTTGCTCTTCCAATTATAGGCCATCTCTATCTCCTCAAACAACCTGTCCAGAGAACATTTGCCTCTCTCGCACAAAAATACGGTCCAATATTTTCTCTCAAACTCGGATCCCGCCTTGCCGTTGTCGTATCTTCACCGTCAGCTGTGGAAGAATGTTTCACCAAGAACGATATTGTCTTGGCCAACCGTCCTTTCTTTTTGAGTGGCAAGTACTTAACTTACAACCACACCACCATGGGCGCAGTTGAATATGGTGATCATTGGCGCAACCTTCGCCGCATAAGTGCTCTTGAAATCTTCTCTCCTTCTCGCCTCACTTCTTTACTTGGCATCCGAAGAGACGAAGTCAGGCTTTTACTGCGCAGACTTTACCGTGTTTCCAGCCACGGTAGTTACGCTAAGGTAGAGTTAAGGTCAATGCTTTTGGACCTAACGAGTAATATTATAATGAGAATGGTTGCAGGGAAGAGGTATTATGGCGAAGATGTTAAGGAAACTGAAAAAGAAGAAGCCAGGAAGTTTAGAGAGATTATGGAAGAGTTTTTTGAATATATTTCCAAGAGAAACATGGGGGATTTCATTCCAATGTTGCAGTTGGTTGATTTTACTGGGCACGAAAAAAAGTTGGATAGACTAAGTAAAAAGATGGATCTGTTCTTGCAAGGATTGATTGATGAGCATCGAGAAGACAGAGACAGAAACACTATGATAAACAGTTTTCTTACTTTGCAGCAGCAACATCCTGAATATTACACGGATGAATTGATCAAAGGCCATGTTCTGGTTAGTCAAATCTAACTCTTTTTCTGTTGATTGATCATCATAATTAGTGGGCAGGGCCAAACTTTTCAAAAACTTTAATCTATTTAAAAATTAGTTTCTTGAATTTTAATTTGTATTTTGATTTTTTTAATTTAATTTATTATTCATTTTTCTATCATTTATTTTTTAAAAAAAAATCATTTTTTTTCTAATTTAGGTTTTCAATCTTTTTATTTTTGTACGTAATTAAATATTTCATTATGTTGAGCAATTTTAGTGATATAAAAAACACACGAAGCTATTGAAAAATCAATATATGTTGAAAAATCCTAAACACAAGACACATAGTTATTTTATGACTTTATGTATTTTTTACTTGCTTTTTTTTTTTTTTACCAATGATTTGGAATATTTTATAACTAATTAAACTTTTTTTTAAGTAATTTTATTCAAATTTAGGAGTGATTCATCTTTATATTTCACGGATACAGTATTTTAGACTTTTATGCCATAAGAATTAATGGATGTGACAAAAGCAAAAAGGCCGGATTTGCTGAACATAAAGACTTATTTGCCTATTTATTTGATTGTAATTACGTTTCTTCACATCTATTATATATTGTTGTTCTTGTGCGTTGTTATTCAATGGGAGGCCTATTAGATATTAGACAAATTATGGCAGGCGTCCACCGAAACTGAATATCTATCATGTCCCGGTGGCCGGTTTTGTTGAAGGCTTATTAGATATGAGTTTATGTTCTAAGGTTTTCTAATGTTATGTAATGTATTACGAACTAAATGTTTTGTGCAGGTGTTGTTGCTTGGGGGAACAGAAACAGTTGCTACAGCTATGGAATGGGCATTAGCCAATCTGCTCAACCATCCAGAAGTGTTAAAAAAGCTAAAACAGAAGTGGACATTCAAGTTGGAGATGAGCACTTGATGGATGAGTCTGATTCTGGAAGCTTGCATTACCTTCAAAGCATCATCTCCGAGAATTTACGTTTATTTCCTGTAACACCCCTTATACCACCACATATGCCGTCCACAGACTGTACCATTGGAGGATACAATGTCCCAGCTGGGACAATATTGTTCGTGAATGCATGGGCCATTCATAGAGACCCTAAGTTGTGGGATGATCCCACAAGTTTTAAGCCTGAGAGGTTCGAAACAGAAAGAGTTGATGGATACAAGTACGTTCCATTTGGGATGGGAAGGAGAGCTTGTCCTGGGGATGGCTTAGCAAACAGAATCATGGCCTTAACTTTGGGATCATTGATACAGTGCTTTGAGTGGAAAAGGGTTGGTGAAAATAAAATTGATATGGCTGGGAAGACTACAATGGCTATGTGCAAAGTTGAGCCCTTAGAGCTCTTATGTAAACCTCGTCCAATCCTATACATGCTTCTCTCTTAACTCTCAAGTCATCCAAAAAAATAAATAAATAAATAAATTTTTAGCTTAAGATGAAAGCTTTCGTTCGATGATTTTGTGAATTGTATTTTTTACTATTTTGTAAAGCAAATGCAACGATCAAAATAATTCAAAATAAGTATTTAGTCAAGATTGCTAAATAAAGACCATGACTTGAAATTCTTGAAAAGTCTAAAATAACAAATTTGAAATTCATTTATTTAACAAAATCTTCATTTCTGTCCTTGTTCTGCATATCTCCCAAAAAATGAGGTATATAATTTTCATTTATTTCTGTCGTTAGGACATAGACAATTTTGAGATTTGTTTGTCTACGTTAAACAAACATAATATTTTCTCTCTTTTTTATCCTTTTTATTCTGTACTCTGAACCAAAAGTTATTTATATTATATACATAAATTCAGTCGGATAAAAAATTTAATCTCGATCGATGAGGGAAAATAAACCAACGATGTTAATTGCTTGAATATATTCAAAAAAATGCATATTACAAAAAGCAATTAAAACATGTGGTTGTATTACTGTTTATATATAATTTATATGGACTCAGTTAACAAGTCACTTCTTTTCCTATTTCTCATCCTTATCTTTGTCGATTAATTACTATCTCACCACTAAGAGTTTTCGTGCTGTTACTATTTTATTTTCTTTCTTTTTTTTACTCTATTTTTGTTATTCTGTTTCCTTCTTTGACAGAGCATTCAATGCTCTTGTGTTGTCTGTATGGTGTATGGCCCCCTCTCCCATGTTTTTTAAGATTCGAGGAATAAAGGAATGCATCTAGAAAATTCAATGTTGAAAGTTCATACGTCCGATCATACTTGACAAAATATATGCATAAAAAATTCGGTTGGACAATAAATTTTTTAAAGATAATTAGTTGGTTTTTATTATCTTTTCTTTTTTTAAATGATTAGTTATAGTTCCACCAATAATGTCTTGGCATTTTTTTAATGCTAAATTATTTATATGTCATTAATTGAAGATATGTATAGTCTTTTGTATTGTTATCAGTCCATTTTATTTGAGAAAAAAAAATAGAGGAAGAAATAAACACTCTCTCTCTTATTTAGGATGTTTCAAATGCATACTTGTTAAATTCAGACTAGATTATTAGATCAGTTGATTAAAATGTTCGAAAGATTTAAAAAATAAAATTTTTAACATTTTGGTTTTAATAAGATTTAATTATGTCAGTTGAGTCAATTAAAAGATTTAATTGTGTCAATTCAATCAATTAAGTTTTAAAATTTTTAAAATATTTATTTTAATCTTCAATTTTATTTATATTGTGATTTGATTCATCAATGTATATAAAGAAATAAAATGAGAGAATGAGACGACAAAGTCCATTCGATTACTTTAACTATCGATTTTTGTGTCGATTTGTTTACCTTCAAAATGAGAGTTTGTTATGATAGTCTTAAATTATAAAATAGATGGAAAAAAAATTGATATTCCAAAATATTCACTTGAGTTCTTGAATATAATTTGAATTTTTGAAAATACTTTTTGAGTAATATGTAAAATTAAAAAGTGAAAAAAAAAAACCAGAGAATTGATAGTTATAAGTGTGCTAAGCTTATGCATAAGGACTAAGCATGTATGGCTTAGACACAAAAATATCTATTAAGAATAATAAAAAAATAATTTATGTATTTTATTTATTTATTTATATATAGTTAAATTTATTGAAATTGATTTTATAGGTGCTTTTTTTTAATTGTAAATTGACTATGTATGGACAAACAAAACACTTAACATGTACTATTTTTAATTTATTTTTGATATTTTCAAATCAATTTCTCTCAAATAAGATAATTAAAATTATGTTTTAAAAAAATATGTAATGGTATCATCCTTTTTAAATAGAGTTTTTTATAATTATATTATTGATTATTAAATTAAAGCCCCCAATTTGACCGGTAGTCTTAAAGGGGACCTTGAGTTTCAAAGTATGACAGGAAAGAGGACTTGTCTAGCTGACTATATAGCTCCTTCAATACTTAAATAAGGAGGATGAATGAGGCAGCACCTGAAGAAACAACAAAGTTAACCATGGAAGAAGAAAACTCTGCTAGTTCTAGGCAATTCCTAAGCTACTCTCTTCTTCCATGCGTTGTGTTTCTTCTTCTTTCTGCCAAGTTCTTGCTACAGAAAAGAAAGCAAATCAATCTCCCACCAAGCCCGTTTGCTCTTCCAATTATAGGCCATCTTTATCTCCTCAAAAAACCTGTCCACAGAACATTTGCCTCTCTGGCACAAAAGTACGGTCCAATATTTTCTCTCAAACTCGGATCCCGCCTTGCTGTTGTCGTATCTTCACCGTCAGCTGTGGAAGAATGTTTCACCAAGAACGATATTGTTTTGGCCAACCGTCCTTCTTTTTGGAGTAGCAAGTACTTAACTTACAATCACACCACCATGGGCGCAGTTGAATACGGTGATCATTGGCGCAACCTTCGCCGCATAAGTGCTCTTGAAATCTTCTCTCCTTCTCGCCTCACTTCTTTACTTGGCATCCGAAGAGACGAAGTCAAGCTTTTACTGCGCAGACTTTACCGTGTTTCCAGCCATGGTAGTTACGCTAAGGTAGAGTTAAGATCAATGCTTTTCGACTTAACGAGTAATATTATAATGAGAATGGTTGCAGGGAAGAGGTATTATGGCGAAGATGTTAAGGAAATTGAAAAAGAAGAAGCCAGGAAGTTTAGGGAGATTTTGGAAGATTTTTTTGAATATATTTCCAAGAGAAATATGGGGGATTTCATTCCAATGTTGCAGTGGTTTGATTTTACCGGGCACATGAAGAAGTTGGATAGACTGAGTAAAAGGATGGATCTGTTCTTGCAAGGATTGATCGATGAGCATCGAGAAGACAGAGACAGAAACACTATGATAAACAGTTTTCTTACTTTGCAGGAACAACATCCTGAATATTACACGGATGAATTGATCAAAGGCCATGTTCTGGTTAGTCAAATCTAACTCTTTTTCTGTCGATTGATCATCATAATTTGTGGGCTAAAAGGGAAAAACTTCTCGTAAACTTTAATCTATTTAAAAATTAGTTTCTTGACTTTTAATTTCTATTTTGATGTTTTTTAATTTTTTTAAATTAAATTTATCATTCATTTTTTTTATCATTTATTCAAAAAAAGAATAACTATTATATAAATAGTTCCATGATGGAAATTATTTAACCAGATTTATTTAGAACTTTCTAAAAATTTTAAAATCATTCCAGTTAAGTATTTTTTTATTTTTTTACAATTTTTTTATTTTTAATATTAAAAAATAAAAAATATATATTACTTTCGAACTTAAAAAATTCTGAAATTTTTTTTATAAAATAGATTGGTTTTTTCTCAATGTGTATGCAAAATTTCACATTAAAATAGTAAAAATTGTTAGAGGAAAGGGGTGATAGGTGAAAAAACATAGAATAGATTAAATTTAAAAAATAAAAATATTCAGAAAGGTAATGATTTACAGACATCTAATTGTCTCAATTTAAACCACAAAAATATTTTTTGTCAAAAATCAATACCGTAAGAGTTTCTAATTAATATCAATAAACCAACTTAAGTTCCGGGAAAACGATTTTCCAATGTATAAAATGACAAGATGGGAACTTGTAGAACACAATTAATGTTGCTGGCAAATGCTACTGACCAATGCACTGTGGGATTTGAATATCATGTGTTTTCTTTTTTCTTTTTGAACTATTGGTCAAAAACAAAAAAAAAAATCTAATTTTTTTCTAATTTAAGCTTCCAATCTTTTTATTTTGATACGTAATTAACTATTTTATTCTGTTAAGTAATTTCAGTGATATAAAAGACACATGAAGCCGTTAAAACAACAATACATATTGAAAAAATCCTAAACACAAAACACATGTCGTTAGTTAATGACTTTGCCTATCTTTCAAATGTGTTTAATTTTCTTTTGAGCAACATGTTTTGTGTAGGTGCTGTTGCTTGGGGGAACAGAAACAGTTGCTACAGCTATGGAATGGGCATTATCCAATTTGCTCAACCATCCAGAAGTGTTAAAGAAAGCTAAAACAGAAGTAGACACTCAAGTTGGAGATAAGCACTTGATAGATGAGTCTGATTCTGGAAACTTGCATTACCTTCAAAGCATCATCTCTGAGAATTTACGTTTATTTCCTGTAACACCCCTTATTCCACCACATATGCCATCCACAGACTGTACCATTGGAGGATACAATGTCCCAGCTGGGACAATATTGTTCGTGAATGCATGGGCTCATTCATAGAGACCCTACGTTGTGGGATGATCCCACAAGTTTTAAGCCTGAGAGGTTTGAAACTGAAAGAGTTGATGGATACAAGTACGTTCCATTTGGGATGGGAAGGAGAGCTTGTCCTGGAGATGGCCTAGCAAACAGGACCATGGCCTTAACTTTGGGATCATTGATACAGTGCTTTGAGTGGGAAAGGGTTGGTGAAAATAAAATTGATATGGCTGGGAAGACTACAATGGCCATGTGCAAAGTTGAGCCCTTAGAGCTCTTGTGTAAACCTCGCCCATTTCTAAACATGCTTCTCCCTTAAGTCATATATATATATATATATATATATATAGAAGAAAAATAAATTTCAAGAGAGTGCATGCGATATTATATGTGTTCTTTTTTTCAAATAATAACAAATTGCATCTTCAAATATTAGACGCATTCTGACACTAGTATAGCTAGAGAAGTGATAGATTTAGTTTTTGTTGATACAAAATTTAGATATCATTAAAAAAATAAAAAATAAATAACTAAAAGGTCGTTTAGTGTATACCATCTAGATAAGAAAAGAAAAATTTGCTTTTAAACTTATTAGATTTAGAATTTTAAATCTAAATATTCTCTAATTTTGTTGGTGTGATGGTTCAATTTGGAGATCTTTTGTTTGATGGTTTTGTGACTTTTTTTTTTTTTTGTTTAAGCAAATGCAATTAAAATAAATCATTCAAAATAAATGGTCAAGATTGATAAGTGAAGGACATAATTTGAAATTTTTGAAAAGTTTAAAGTAGCAAATTTGGAGGAAAAAAAATCATTAAAATCTCCGTCTCCATTTTTGTTCCGCATATATTCTTTCAAAAATAAGGTACATAATTTTCATTCATTTCTATCTTCGGATTTTTGTCTGTGTCTTCGATAACCAAATATAATGTTTTCTATTTCGTACCTGTTTATTTCGCTTTGTGCTTTCGAACCATAATTTAAAAAATATCCATTACCATGGAATAAAACAAAAAGAAACGAATTTAATTTTCACATAAAATTTATTGTATATTTACTCAGTACATTAAAAAAGGAAAAAAAATGGATCAGAGAGCCAGTCTAGTTTTTGAGTCATTTTTCGAAGAGTAATGAACCACACAGAGACAATAAATGACCAAAAAGTTGTGTTAAATTACAATAGATGCCACTATTTTTCTTCTTTGAAATTTAACAACGAAGTGAAATAAACCAACGATGCGTCCATAAAAAAATTATCCTAAATTGAACCATCACGCCAACAAAATCATCGAACAAAAGATCCCTAAATTGAACCATCAGACCAACAAATATTTAGGATTATAGGTTCTATCAGGAACGTTTATACATAAATATAGGAACTTTCTTTCTTGCCGCTTCGTCGGGTGCTGTAATGAATACAAATATTTGCCCCAAAATACACTGAAATACATATAGATGTACATGTATTTATACGTATTTACATACGCACATATGTATGTGTATAGATAGATAAAGAAAGAAGGATAAGAGAAGAGAAAGGAATGGAACTTAATAACCAGTTAAAAACGTATGTGAAACAAAAGAAGTAGAAAACACAACTTAAGGATCAGAAGTGCTTCCAGTTATAATAAATGTAACTGGCATTAAAAGCAGAAAATTTGGCACCGAAAATGCATTGAAAGTAGAATCTCAAAATGGATTAGTTCGAGGATAACAAATGATCAAAATCAAACCAACAGTTGAGCAAACCAGAAGACTATTTTAAACGGGAATGGAACTAGCAAGTTGATCTATCCTACGCTGCAAATCAAGCCTTGAGCCGACCATAGAACTTGGACTTTTCCTCGGTTGTCTGGAATCGACCATGGCCAAACTTGGAGGATGTATCAATGAACTTGAGCTTGATTTCCTCAAGAGCAAGTCTAGATGTCTGCTTCAACAGTGACTGCCTCAATGTTACCACACGCTTCTTGGGGCCCACACAGCATCCTTTTATCATCAAATAATCTTCCTTCACCACCCCGTAATGAGGAAATCCTCCCATTGGTGTAACATCCTTTTCAGTCCTGTTTTTTCAGACCAGATATCAACTTATTGTGAGAAAATGCAGAAACTCCCCAACATCAAACAATCATGCGAATGCTGAAGACCAAATTAAGACACACTAAAACGACTGTTAGAAGGAACAGAGAAAATAAATATTTACCTGTCATATTCAGTACTTGCAGAATGAGACTCCTGGCCAGACTTCCCAAGCTTGTAAATTTTCTTGTTCAGCTCTGTGCGGTGATGGTAACCATTCTGCCCAGCCCTTGCAACTGTAAATGAGACCCTAGCTGGATGCCATGCACCAATACAAGCTACCTTGCGAAGACCACGATGAGTCTTACGAGGGAGGCGAGTCACACCCCAACGAGTGACCACACCTTCATAGCCTTTTCCCCTTGTTACACCAATGATGTCAACCATTTCATCTTTCTGAAAAACACCATCAATAGGAACCTGCTTCTCAAACAAACTGTAAGCAAAGTCAACCTTCTTTGCAGCATCCCCACCATTGACCTGGATTTCCATCAGATGTGCCTTCTTCTGTTTCAGCCCTTTCATTTTCCTAATCTACAGAAATCATGCAAACAAACAGTACCAGCTTTAGATATGGATTCAATTCTCTGTCAGCTAAAGTCTAAATCATGCCTCAATAATGCCAAATAAGGAAGCAAACGAGCATCAAGAAATTGCCTCTATAAATTAAGATTTCCAAGACCATAAGATTCCCAAAAGATCACCCAAAGCTTAAGACATTAGCAGTTAAATGTTAGCTGGTGATGTCCCAACTTCAGATTCCGTTAATGACAGTTCAGTAATTTCTAAATCAAGATATTAATATATAGTGTCTCATGAAGTAAAAACAGAAAAATAGAAAGACAAACTCAATCAAAAGATGATGCATGTAGAATACCTGAGTATGAGCCAACACACGAATTACAGTGCAATACTTCTTCATTTTCTCCAATTGAGACCGAATGTCCTTTTTCCCATCCTCAGATTCAAACTTCTGAGAATACTTCATGAAAGCCTTCTTCTTTGACTTGCACCAGTTCTTGTAGAATCTCCTTTTCACATCCTCACTCAAATGCTGGGCCCAGACAGTGTTCAGAGAACGGAGACCAGCAGGTGTCCTGATATAGCCAACAACCCCAACAACAACAAGGGGTGGTGTTTCTATGATTGTAACAGCTTCACATGTTTCTTTCTTATGGAGCTCTGAAAAACAAATAATGGAATAACTATTGAACACATATGCAGGAGAGGTGACCACTACTGCTAGTCCAATTCAATTTCCAATATCATGCATCAAATTATTCTCTTCACCAAAAGGATCAATAAAAAAGAGCTCCCTTCCAAATAGAAACTAAAGAAAAAGCAAAAAAAACTCACTTGATCCTGGCTTTTCAACTTCTCGGACAATATGGGTCATACCAGCTTTGTAACCTAGGAAAGCAGTTAATCTGCAAGGTTTTGTTGGGTCATCCTTGGGAAAGGCCTTCACTGTAACAACATCAAAAAGAACAAAACTAAACTACAGGCAATGAAAATACATAAACCACCCGATCTCCAATCTCCAACACCAATAACATAGAAACCATATCATGCTTAACTGTGTCAAGGATTATTCTAACATTACACTGCAAGGAAGCTCATCTAAGTTCAGTTTTCAGATAGGAAAGTAAAAAGTAAAGGTTATTACAAGGGTTAATAGATGGAAGTTCAGATGGTCTGTCAGTTTTGTCTCACTTGATCCCTCCTATATCATTTAGTATTGAGATAACCCATAATCAATTACTTTGATGAAAACCGAAACTAAGTTTTTCACTAGAGTAATGTTTTTGCCTCAAAAGCCAAATCTAGAAGGGCACATTATGAATAATGCCGCTATACATGACAAGATGAAGATTGGACAAATGGCAATCTTTTTACAAACTCCAAATAAAAATTAAATCATGGACTTAAAATCATTAAATATCTAGAATAAATGCGTTAACATTAACTATAAAATCAATAAAGTAAAGGTTAGAGAGCATCATAAACCTTTTCCTCTATGGCGTGCAGCTCTTTTTCTTGGGAGAAATCCCAAAGAGCCATGTCTAGGGTGTTCAAACTTGCGGTGAGACATACTTCAATCTTTGTAATTGCGTCTGCAAGACTCATGAACTTTAAATAGCAAGAAAAATCCATAGAAAATAAAATATTGAACAAAATAAAAAGGTTCAAATACTTGTAACTAAGTACCATTTACATAAAAGTACCACAACCCATTAGTCAAACTATGGGAGCCAAACAAATACAACCACTGGGGACGATAAATATCAAAATCAAATTGATCTAACCTACAAAACTTTATATAAAAAAATAACGCAATTTAGTACAGATAAAGGCTATCAATATAAGCTAAAATAAAATAAGTTTAAATCATAAGAATAACTAAAATATTTACCTCAAATAGACTGAACCCCGATTCAAATTATTTAAAAGAGACATATATAAAGGATCTTTTTCTCCAAACAAAATATGCTATACAATAGTAGTAGTTTAAACTATAGAAAAACAATACTATATATTGCCTCATAGAAATAACCCCTGAATGGCAAAGATATAATGATATTAACCACAAAACAGCAGCAAATGAAAAGAAAAGATTTTTCCCCAAAAAACCAAAGGCCTATGGCACAGATATAGTATCGTGCCAATTCTCGGGCTCATTGGTATTTCTTTCCAAAACCCAATTCAGGATATTGGCAAAAAACGAGCCCTTTCTGAGACTCCAGCCTTGATTACTCGCCATTTTTCTCTTATAATAAGATAGGGAAATTTCCTTTCAAATCATCGCCAGGTAATGTAGTAAATATCACCACATATTCACCATCACAAGTCCATTACAAAACAAACAAATAAACAGATAGCAAATAGTAAAGCTCGACAAAAAACTATTCCTTCTTCATTACTACAACAAAAAAGACGAAATACTACTAGATCTGCAACATGCGGCTAACAAAACAAAAATGGAAGTATTCAGATAAACAATGAAGAAATTGAACGATAATACCTCGAGATTAAGCAGAGCAGTTAAGAGGGAGGCGGTAGCTTGGGATATGTGTTGTGGATGAAAACCCTAGAACTGTGCAGCCCAGTTTTTATAGTGTTTTTTATTGAGATTTAACGGCTGCGATTAGGTCCTTAGGGTCGATATTGTCCGTTAGATGGATGGCTGCTTTTGAGCTTAGGGTTTTCATTTTTGAAGTTTTGGTGTGGCCGTAAGGGAGACGAATCCAGCAGTAGCATCCACTTTGAGAAAGTAAAATGGGTTTCAGATTTACTGGTCCAGAAAATTAAGGCCCATTTACAGTCTAGTTTACTACTATTGTTAATTAATCACTCTATTTTCGAAACATAATTAATTACTACTTTTATTTTAAAAATTAATTATTTAGTCCTTCACATTTTAACTCTGTCAATAACTGAATTATTAGTATTGAGATAACCCATAGCCAATTACTTCTATTGAGTGGTACTAGTAATATGGTAGACTGGATAGCATTTGATAAGATTGGACAAGTCGGTGTAGTTTTTAATCGAATTTTATGCATATTGAGATTTTGTATAATTAAAATTTTTTTTTTTGAGATCCTAAATTTTTTTCTATTCAATTTAAAAGTTATATTTTTATTTTATTGTTATTTCAAACATTAACCAATGATAATTTGCTATGTAAGCACACGTAATAAACTCTAATTAATAACAACTTACCACGTCACCAATTCAATTATCTAATTTTAACCTACTATGACACGTGATAAGTTATCATTAGTTAGAGCTTACCATATATACTTATGTGATACATTACGATCGAAACAATAATAACATAAAAATAGAATTCGTTTTTGATATATACAAGATGGGAAATAGTGTTTGGTGTGCAGGATAAGGATTAAAATTTGTGCTGTCCAAAGTTATTCTAAAGGCAAAATTCTTGTCTTACCATGGAGATGAAACAAGCTTTTTGTAATCTGGTCATGGGTCATCACCATAAGAAGTACAAATTTCATTAGTTCGTAGCTGCCTGAGTCGGTGCAAAGAGCTGGTAATGAGTGGACGGACAGTTCTATAAACATTTCAGATTTTGGGGTTTAATTTGATTACTTTGAAGTTTGAATAAATTGGAGACCTAATTAAGGATATTGTTGAAGACTCGTTCATGGGGGTCTCGAAGAGCAAATGTCCATTGCCAGATAATAGACTGGAATGACAACGAACTTATGTTGATGTAAGAATCTATTGTACCAAACTGTTAACGAATTATAGCTCAATTGATCCTAGTATTAATCTCATATTTCTTCATCCAATCAAGCCTACATACCAGAAGCATCCTCATGCACTTCTAGATGCAAATTTCATGTTTTCTTGAGTTTCAGAGGCCTCTTTATACCCGCAAGAATTTCACTGATCACCTCTACACTGCTTTGGTTCAAGCAGCATTGACGGTATGAATCTCTATTCAACGCATAAAGTTTACGAGATGGGTTGAGTGATGCTGACATAGCCATCATCTACAGGATACAACTTGAACTCCAACAATTCTGAGCTGAGCAGCTTTCTTTCTAATGTTAGAGAAATTTCAGAACAATCCAATGGTTTGGTGCGTCTGCAAAGGAAAATTATTGATGATCTCCAGAAGAGAAAAGCAAACAAAATTTACAGGGAATATCAAGATAAAAGATGTAATTGTATGCTGCAGAAAGAGTTTTTATAATTCTGCTACTTGTAATTGAATTGTGAAGCAGGAATTGTAATTGAAAAGACAAACAAGAAATAAACTGGGAATTTCATCATCCATGCCGCAAGAGCCACTATCTAACACAAGCAAGACTCTCAATATAGTGATGGGCTTTAGTTTTCAAGTTCTCCCTCCAGTATACTGATCCACCGAAGAAGAACCGCCCAATATCTGATTCTTCGAAGCTCTTATCTTTCAAGTTATGCTTGCGTACAATTGCCAACGAATTTGCATACACCAGGATCAACGGGTCCTTGTCACTTCCCCTCCCAACAACGAACAGTGCATTTCTGTAGCAGTCAAAACGAGCAGGAAGATCAAGGCGGTACTTAAGAAACCATCCCGAACGATCTCTACGCAACTGGTAGACATCAATTTGTGGATCTGAAGCAGTTTTATATTTGCGGACAAGGAGCAATCGGCCGCCTCCAGACACTTCAAAGCAATTAACCAAGCTGCTCTCACATGATGCACCAGTTTTCTCAGTTTCTCTTGATCGATATCGAAATATAAATTAGAACCACTCCAATCATCACTATGGAAATGTAAATCAGAACCACTCCAATCTTTGCGAGAACTTGTGACAGCCCTACCGAAGAAAATCGACAGGATGTGGATTGAAAGATCTGACCGAGACCCTCCATGTTCTAGCTTTTGACGAGTAAATTTGTATCTGATAACAATTTCCAAAAAACATGCATTGGCATACAGCCACAACTTTATACTCTAGTGATTTTGAAGGATCAAAGGCTAAATTAATACCTCGCAGAAACAGAATACCTCGCAATGAACAAGGTAATGGAAGCAGAGGAGGAAGTAAAGTATATTTCTTGCTATTAGGATTCCGGACACTTTTTTTTTTTTTTTTTTTTGAGGAATATATATGATCGTTCTTTCCATAGAAGCTACGAAAATATTTCGGAGGAGTGCTATCATCACAACACAGTAATAATCCATTACAAGATTGAAGGATTTTAATTTTTGAGAATGGTTTATTGCTTGCAAAAATACATAGATAGATTAATTAATTATAAAAATATGTGCAGATTTCATCCTAACAGTGCAAAATACCAAAGAATACCTTTTAATATTTGAATTCAAGCACGAAATGAATGCCCTACGCTCTACAGGTCATAGTATTCCAATAGTTATATTTGCAAATACTGATAAAGGTTAGTGGAAGTGGTGAGTATATGGGATGAGCATCTAAGTTAATGTCATGGAAAAGAGAAAAAATAAAAGAAAAAACAGGAAAGGCTACAATGGACCATGATGTCTGAAAGACGCAGGGGACCAACTGAGTCGATTGTGACTTGGAATTCCACCGATGCCAGGTGTGATCAAATCCCACATGGTAAAATGGGGGATATGATAATAATTATTATTATTATCATCAAGAGAATACTAATAGATAATTAAACTTTTAGATCATAATTATTTTTTAACATTCTTTTTTAGATTTTTAGAGATTTTTCTATTTAATTTTATTTTATTATTATCGATAAAGATCTTGCAACCCACTCAATTATTAAGCGTTAAGAAATTAGCATTAGTAATTAATCGTTAATGGGATAAAAAAATTATATTATCATGACTTGACTTTCTCTATAAACACCGTTATAAAGATAAAAAGTTACTCCGGCATTCTCTTATTGTAGAGGTTTTTTTTTAATTCAAGTACTTTAAATAAAAGATTTAAACTCGTGAGTGCACAAGCTCATTGTCATTAAAATTAAAAGTCTACTGGTTTTTTTTTTAAATAAAAAATTTTGATGTTGCCGTATGTTATTATTTTTATTCTTATTATAACAGTTTCCTTTTATTTTTAAAAATTTTTTTTGTTGTTGTGTCACGCATACCCATCCCAACGCAGACAGGCATGGATTGAAGGCTTGAGGGCGCACGAGCGCCTTTATGTTGTTTTTTTCTTTCCTTTTTAATTCATTTTCTTCCTTATTAATTTTTTTAAAATTCAAATTTCACCGTTAAAGTGCAAAAACTATATAACAAACCGTCACAATCATCATAAAATTGAAACTTTTTTACAGTAACTAAGATTTATTGATTAATATTTTACCATTTTATGTGCACACTTTGAAATTCATCTTTATTTTCATAATTCAAATAATATCTGTTACTCATTGAGTGGCAAAACATGAAGAAATAGTTTGAAATAATGCTTTAAACATGTTCTTAACCATGGTCAAGTTCTGTATGGCCAATTTCATGCGTCTAATTAATTTATCTTATGTATATAATTAGAAAAAAATATTTATTTTCATAGTTTATATGATAATCCTTTAAGAAATAACATAACAATTTAGTGGTTAAAAACTTATAAATTTTTAATTTATCCAATATAAAAATCATATCCTCATAGTACTGTTAAATATGTCTTGAATTTTATGATGATTCAACCCGTTTAGTTATGGTTTAGTTTGACATATTTTTTTATAAACTCATTAGAGTTTCTTTTAATGACTGAGGTATTTAAATCTATTGTTGTTCCTTTTTTGTATTAAAAAAATAGTAAAGATTTAGTTTTGAGCCACTATAAAAAATATTCTTGTATTCTCTGTTTTATCATCCAGTGAAAACTTCTCTTCTCGCCTGTGGATAGAGATCACTTTGATCAAAGTATGCAAATCTTTGTCTCGATTGTTTTTTTTTTCAATTTATTTATTTTTTTCATTGCTTAATTATTTATTTTGCTGTTTGCTACAAAATGGGAATCATAAATAAAAGAAAATTTTAATATAATTTCATTGAGGTATTTTCAAACGGAACCAACCTAATTTTCATGTACCACTTTGCAAGTTAATCAACAATCAATTTAAGGTGTGTAATTATATTTTTTAAATCTCCAAGAAATTTCACGTGTTAAATTGAAAAAAAAAAAAAAGAGTTTTGGTAATTTAGTATTTTTCCAATTTTAAAATATCCAACCATTTGCCTTTTTATCACAAAATTAACTTTTATCAATTTTAATTTAGCACTTTAAGTATGACAAATTTAAAAAATATAGTAGGTTTTTGGTAGTATAACCACAGCAAAGCACATACGTACATGAATGCTAGTTATAATATAAAATATCACAAAAATTTAGAGATCAAGGGCTTTCCAGTTTCCTGTTCTCCTTGCATGCGTTTTTCAGGGCAGACATGAATGCTAGTTTAACATTTCCATGGAGCACGTATGAGATCTTAATTTAGACCCAAAATCTTGAATAAAAAATAGAATCAATGTGATCTTCTAAAGTGATATTACTCTTAGCTAGGAAATTTATAATGGAACCAAAAGCAGTACTGTTATAAATATGAGCGATGATCAACAAAAAGACAAAAATGTTGCAGATCATGAGGTGTTATTTTTATCTTTGCAAAGACTTTTACAAAGGACAAGGTTAGAGACAACTCCAAAGATTTTCTCAAAAGAGCTTTTGTCTTGTTGCTCAGCAAATATATGTTATGGAGTAAATTTATGCTTTTGAGAGGTTAACTAGATTCCTTCGTAAATTTATGTATACAATACGAAAAAAGTTTGAAAATCCATATTTCTTTTAAAAAATAAAAATAAAGTGAGTGTGAGAAGTTTTTTCAAATTGATAAAATAATTAGGATATGAAGATTTAGCGTTGTAATTTGCAAAAATAACAATCAATCAACCAATTGATATGAAGTGCACGTAGTGAGAGTTGTGAGGAAAAAAACAAGCTAGCAAGATGTAAGTCAAATATGAAACAATAGATAATGATCAAAGTTTAAATATATTGAGTTTTAAATATTGTCTAGTGTGTGAGCGTGAGAACTTTAAAAGAGACAGAGAGTTTAAAGACTTTTTATTAAAAATCGGAAAGTTGGAATCTCCTCACAATGATGTAAAATTGATATTTATATTAAATTAAAAATAGTTTTTTACCGCTAAAATCATACTACATCACCCATGTTTGGATAGTCATATTTAAATTAAAGAAAGTTGGGTTCTTTTGGACAAAACTGCTTTAATATGCTAGTAAATACTAAAAAAGGAAAAAAAACATTTGGGTCTTAATTTATATTCATATTTGAATCGAAGAAAGTTGAATTTTTTATACTAATTACTTCAACTTGCTAACAAATGCTAAGAGAAGTAACAATTGAGTCTTTTTTTAACATGTATTATTTTGAGCTCATCAAGTCAATTTTCTTAATACATCCTAATGACAAAACATGAATATTGACCATATTAGAATATCCATATCCATTCTTCACGAGTTTAAAGCCTTGTACCGAACGAAAACCATTTTTAATCTAATTTCTTTCTTGTGTAATTTGGATTGCA
The DNA here is from genome assembly GCA_963924115.1 of Dovyalis caffra. Classification (NCBI taxonomy): domain Eukaryota; kingdom Viridiplantae; phylum Streptophyta; class Magnoliopsida; order Malpighiales; family Salicaceae; genus Dovyalis; species Dovyalis caffra. Next base: position 19,416,313 of record CAWUPB010001197.1, on the reverse strand, counting down.
TGTCAAAACCAAAGAAAATAACATAGATTAACATGTAATAAAACTAATTAAAATTACTCAATTAACTTTAGTACAAAATCGAACATATACAAAGAGGAACATTAAAAAAGCATCACAATGTTTTTTCTAATTAATTTGGTATTTAAAGGAAGGATTTATCGTATGTCATTTTTTTTTTTACATTTATGATATAATTCTTTATCTTTTCTCTGTATATGTATATAAAGTATACATTTTTAAAATCTATTGTAATAAATTGAGATTTCAAATTTTTTAAGATAAGTACTGACAACTCTAAAGATTTTCTCGAAAGCATTTTTGTCTTATTGCCCAACAAATATATGTGGAGTTTATGCTTTTGAGAGATTAAATGGATTTCTCCGTAAACTTTGTATACAATACAAAAAAAGGTTTTGAAAACCCAAGTTTCATTTCCAATAAATAAAGAGGAATATCAAAAGAGAATCCCAATGTTTTTTTCTAATTAATTGGGTACTTAATTTAAGAAATTAAAGGGTTCATCGTATGCCAAAAACTTTATAAAAAATAAAATTGGAAACTTTAAATTCAGAGAGAAAGAGGAGGCAGTTTTCTTCTTGCAATACAAGTGCTTTAACCTGCTAAATAAAATTCCACAGCGGTATGCTAACCCATGCATGGAAGTGCTAAAACATTCAAAAAGAAAGGAAAAAAATAAAATAAAAGTTGATCCATTGTTCATGTCTTGTTAGCTTTATTTTAGTGTGTGACTCATAATTGAGAACTACTAGTCAGTGCTCTGCTACTATAAGGAGATGTGATCTCTCCTTTGTTTTGTCAGCAATCTAATTAGGGTTCCTTTGCAGAGTTTGTGAACACTTTAATCAAGGAGGTATGGAACCCCACTTAATTCTGCATCTCATCTACCTTTTAGTTATTTTATAGTTTTTGGTACTTATCTAACTTTTATTTTCTTTCTAATTTTATTTAAAAAAAAAGAAAGAAAAAACCGTGTCTCTTTTTATTATTTGGATTAATGGATTGAGAGAATTGGACTATAGTCACGCCCAAATATCTTCATTCGTAGCCTCCTTGGAAGTCTACGTTCAAACATTTTCATAGGCATGCATGGTGGGACTTGGGATTCATGAAAATAGAAAGCTGTACGTAGCAGAAGTCAGTCATTCCTGTTGTGTAGACAATAAAATTGGACTGTTAGTGGTATAACTAAAAAAAATGAACATATATATATATATATATATATATATATATATATATATATATATATAAAGCAAAGAAAACAAGAGACATAAGGGTTGTTAGGTCTTTTTCTTTTTAAATTTAAAAATATATTGTTTTTGGTGAAAAACAAAAAATCTCTGCAACAAGTTTTCAGAAGTTTCCAAATTTGATTTATGGGTTAAGATTAAAGCTTTGTTTATTCGACGAAAAATAACTTTTAATAGAAAAAAAATTCTAGAGAAGTTAGTTTTCAAAAAAAATATTTTACGATATTTGACAATTAGATGACAAAATTGCTAAAAAATATATTTCAACGTTTGTTTGATACAAAAAATTGAAATACAAAAGCAAATTATGATTGTTACATCAATTGGTTTTGAAAAAATTTCAACAATGCATATTCACAATTTCACAATATAAGATGCATTTATAAATACCGACTCTAATATTTAAATTCAAAAAATCAAATATATATTTTTAATCATTAAACTAATTCATCAAAACTATTTGTGACAAAATAAAATCAATATTCATATTTAGTAAAAAAAATTTAATAATCCTAATATCATTATTTTGATAACTAAATCATCATCATCATTATTATTATTATTTTGAAAATTGAACCATAGAGTGTTTGGCTATAGCGTCGAACAGGAGAGGTGCTGCTGACATAAACATAGCTTTATTTACAGGACTTAATTACCCGAAGCATCTCTTCGGATCTTTCCTTCCTTCTTCCTTTATTTTTTTCTTTCCCGCTTTCCATATGCTTACAAAGTTGCATAAGAAGAGAAGGACCATTGCAATTGCCACCTCCCAATGATACTTCTTTTGTCATTTAAGTAAGTACGAGCCAGCCTCTTTTAAGAAAAAGCTATTCGGGGCATGGCTAAAGGTGTTCCTAGGGTTCAAGCCCGAAAGCTCCAATAGCTTCGTCTCTATGTGCTTTTGCTTTGTTTTCATAAATGAGAATACCTCAGTCAAAAGACAGTAATGCTGTTTAATATCTCATCATTAGTTACGTTACACGTATACGTGACATTAATACGCATATGTGATATTAATAAGGTTGTGAATTTACTATCACCTTGTAGGTTCAGTGAAATGATCTAATCTCTAAACGAGTTTTTTAATCGATATGTAGAGTTTAAATTTTGTAAAAAAGTTAAAATTTATGGCTTCCACTTCAAATAAAATTTCTATCTCTAATATAAGAGAGATACTTGAGGAAAAAAAAAAAAAAGAGGTTGTGAGCTCATTCAACGGGGATAAGTTTATATTTCTTATACTTAAAAAAAAAAAAATCATTAAATTAGAAATTAACTTACATCCCATATCTACTTTCTTTGATTAGGAATGTTTTAGCTATTGGATTGCTTTACCACGACCATCATTCTCCGCCGTTACCGATTTATTTTTCTCCAACACCTACGTATAAAAAAGAATAAAGGAAAATTTCAGAATAAAGTTGAAAGAGTTAAAAGGTTTAGTATGTCTCTTTATTATTTCAAACTTATTTCAAACGTATTAATCGTTTTCTTATATTAATTTTTTTAATTATCATATCTTTCTATTTTTATTTGTATCTGTATTTGATCCATTCAATCACTTTTTAAGATAATAGAAATAACTTTTGATTTTTTTTGTTGTTATTTTTGTCTTTATTATTTGAAAAAATGATCAAATTAACTAAATATAAATATAATTAAAAATAGAGAGATATAATAGTTGAAATTTAATAAAATAACATGATTAAGATATTTGAAATGATAGAGGCATATATTGAATTTTTAATCCGAACTTGAAATGATATGAAACAGGACCGCAGGATTTGTTGGTTATTGGAAGTGGCCATTCCATTACATGAGAAAGGATAGGGTTGCAGGGCAGCTGATGTGGAGGCACTTTCCTCCTAGATAATTGGATAGTGCTCTTCACACACCGCTCATCATTTAATATTGTGGCATATATATGTTTTTGATGTTGTAAATACTCCATAGACCATAGTGTATATGATTATGTCTATAGAATTATTATGATAGGAGGACAAGAAAAGAGAAGAACCACTGGCTACATTTATGGTACCACACAACACAGATCTCAGTATTTATTCATGAAAGCTCAGATCTTGAACAGGAAAGAACTTTCCAACTTCGTGTCACTTTAGGATGATATCATGATCAGCAGCTAGCAATTCTTTCTGTGGTCATAATTTCCATCATAACGACTGATCATATGGTTAGAGTCATCAGTGATTCGGATGACCTTTTTTCTACATGATTAAATGACTACTATAATTAGTGGTACAATCAATGGATGTAGGAGGACATATTTTATATTAAATAAATATAAAAATAGATTAACTAATTAAATTGGAAATACAAAAGCAAATTATAGAATTAAATCAAACTAAAAAACACATCTAAAAGGATTGATTTGAGCAAAAAAAACTCTAATCGCTTAAACAAGTGGTCTCGTTTTAAGTTTTTATTTATATAGAAAACTTCTTAGATAGTTATATTCGTCTCATGCGTCTTATTGAATAGCGAAAGATTAGCTTAAGTTTCTAGGGTCTAGAATACTTTAAATATCAAAAAAAAAAAAAAAAACATAATTGGATTTGCTTTTTCTCCAAAAGGCTTGAGGATTTATTTATCAGACAACCTAGTATTGATAACAAAAAAAAAGGTGGGCATTTTGCTCAAATAACAAGTTATTTGGAGTGGTGAGAGTATGTGCCTCTAATTTACCAAGTCAAATGTTCGATTATCTACATGGAAAGCGCCTCTCTTTGAAAAGCTAGATGTAATATGATACTAAATATAAATAAATAAATAAATAAATAGTGAATTTTTAGTTTTTATTGATAAGAAAATTTGTTTAAAAATAATCTACTAACTATAAAAAAAATAAAATTATTAGTGCGATATGTGACAAGGGATTTTTGTGATTTTCCAAAGACAAGATGAGTAGAGGAACTCTAAAACAATTTCAAGTATTCGTCCCTTTATTATCTCCTAAAATAACTCTAGTTTTAATTTTTTTCTTCTAACAACCTGTACCAGTAGAGGTTAGGTGATAAAATTCCAACTTTTATAAAGCAAAAAATTATAGTGTCACATGTATAAAATTCGAATTCTAAAATCGTATTTGTTGAAAAAAATTAAATCTTATCATTCGCTCTAAACAAGATTAATTCTATTTTTAATGTAAGATAGAGATACAAAAAAAAAAAATACCATCACAAACATGATATAATTACCATATATGCATGACGAAAGTAATTAATTATGAAAGTTAGGAGACGTTTGATAAAACTAAAAATTAAGTGTTAAATCGTTAAGTATCGAATACGTTCCTAACAAGTTCTCGACAAGTTGTTTGGTATTTACTCGAAAATTAAGTGCTAAATATACTAATCTTATTTGATAAGTATTATTGTTGAACATATTGATGCTATATACATGACAATTTTAACCTTGTTGTTATAACATGATATTTTTTAATACAAATAAATATGTCCGTGTATAAATAAATAAATAAAAATTCAATAAAAATAATTATTAATAAAAAATTAAATACGGTCTAAGATAACATTAATTGGTGTTTCGCATTCCGAGATGATAGCACCGATAATGGAGAAGATTTCTTATGTTTTAGGAATGGGGGCAGTAGAGATTGTTTTTTAATTTATTTGTATATCTAAAGTTATTAAAATACATAAGGACGATATAGCCATGTTTGAAAAAAATTTAAAATCTTTCAATCGAGCATATTAATCAAAAAGTAATAAGTTAAAAATTTGAACTTATCTCGCTTTAATAGATTTTGATCGAACTTAAATTTTTAATATGAGATTATTTAAGTTATAAAAAAAAAAAACTTTTTATATTAAATACTATAAATTAATTTTTTAAGCTACTTAAATAGGTTATCAAACACTCCCTTATATTGATAAAAGATTCCTAGTATATTCTTATTAAACATAACACAATATTATGTGTCATCCATTCATGTACCCAAAACTAAGTATTTTTATTAACACAGATTAGAATGTTCTTTCTTCTTGACGGTGCAAGCTCATGCATGTTGGTAGTGGCAAAGATATCTTAGAGCAGAAGGTGGCCACGACCCCTAAGTTCATACAGGACTTGTAGTTTTAGGAATATTTAAAATTATTGGATTGATCCCTAAAAAAAATTTAATTATTTCAATTTTTAACTGGAATTAAATTAAGGTTTTCTACTTCTATTAAACAATTCAACATGCAATCTAGCATATAATGTCTATTCTTATGAGGAAAAAAAACTTAAATTTTTCATATAAATAATAATATATACCAAATTGAAAAATATAAATTGTTAGTAAAAGTTACAAAAATAAAATATTAGACTTCAAATTTTCATTCAAATAAAACTTTTATTAGTTTTTTTGAACATTTAGTTAATATCAATTTGTTTACATGGATTTTTTTATTTCAAATTAAGTTATTAAAACTTGAAACCTAACGTCCTCCTCCTCCTCCTCCCACCCACCCCACAAACACACACACACACACACACACACATATAATATATACACACACACGATCATATTATCAATATATATCAATTTAATTTTAAGCACTTAATTATTTATGGCAAAAAATAAAAATGTATTATATTTATTTTCACTGCAAATATATGCACTTTCATGTTAATTATTCTCACGATGCAATTAAGATTGTCATGAGAGAGACTAAAATCAATGTCTTTCTTTCGGCTTTAATTGAAATAATACAGCTGCCGTAGCAGCAATACCACAGCCTGTGACTTCTAAAGCTTCTTTTAGCTATATATAATTCTTCAAGAAAGATAAGGAACCTGGTTCTTCTCCTTCTTCTTCTTTCTGTATACTGTATATTACTACTATATTTCACATTCTATCGCAGAAAGTCAACAATTCTTCATCTTCTTTTTTCCCTTTAATTTTCCCCTTGCCTTTTGTATATATTATGGAATATAGCATAATGTTCCATGATAATGCTTTTGAGTCGGCTACCATGTTTTTGGTGCAAAAACAGTAAAATTGCCGAAATCAGCTCAATATATGCTATCATGTTCTACTAGAGAAAAATTTAATTCAATTGATGAATAAATAGCTTAATTTGTCTTCACATAATAGTCTTAATTTTCAATTTTTTTATATATTTTTTATTACTTTATTATATTTTTGAATAATAGTTAAGCCTTCATCTATTATTTCGATTAATTTTTTCGATCATAAATAAGTTTTTTAATCAAAATATCTTTACGACCTGTTTCATTTTTAAACTTTTTAGATTTTTTTTAAGTCAAGATCATTCTGATCAAAAAATTATCTATGGTTGAAAAGATTAATCAAAAGGATAGATTAAAGAATTAAATATTATTAAAAAAATATAATAGATATAATTAAAATTACAGGAATAGATTGAAGATTCGGACTATTATATAAAAACAAATTAACTTATTTATCCGTAATTGATTATTGATTGAGGTTAAAACTTCGGTGTCACCTTAATTAATTAACCCTTCTTAGACAATCATTTGGAAACAATGCCAGGGGGGCTTTATTTTGCGTCCTCCCAATTTGCAAACACTTTTTTATCTTTAGATCCTTGATCACTTCTATTTGAGCAAGAGGATACATAGCAACATGGCAAGCATTTGCTCTTACTTGGCCCAACCTTCTACAACAAAGACAGAGATTAAAGCAATTTCAAATGAGGCGTTGTAGCTTCATGGATTTGGACATGGAAGATTTGGACAAAAGTGGAGTATATATGTTTCCTCTTGGAACTTAGCTAACATATGACCAAATCCATGTATACATGTTATTACCAAAGAAAACAGCGAGAGACCACATAAGGGTTTCCAGTGTGTTCTTGCAGGCCACAAGATAGCGACACTTCAAAGAGGGTAGACCTGCACATCAATAAGATAGATGGAGACACCTCAAAAGATTACCCCCTTGCACCAAGTACCCTACCCACGAGACTAAACTATCAGCAACAAGTGGAGCCAATTAGCCATTATTTTATGATAATACACACATGAAAGCAAAAGAGAGGAGAGGACAGACTGAAGTTCATGTTAACACAAGAGCACTCTTTCCCATGCATGAGGGGTCATGGATTTTTCTTTTGCAAGCAGAAAGAGAGAGAGAGAGAGAGGTGTCTTTGAATTTTGATTGAGTTCAAGCTACTACAAGAGCACTCTTTTCCATGTGAAAGAGCTGGGAAGGAGGGGTCGTGGATTTTTCTTTCCTTTTTCTTTTGAAGTGGAAGATCAAAAGCAAGCAAATATATCACTTGCTTTTCCTTTTCAGCCCTCTCTTTAAGACTATTCCATCTTCTAATAAAGCTCAAATGCACATTAACTAAGGGAAATGTTGGTCCCAACCCTGTAGGGCAAGGAAGAAGAAGGAATAAAGTTGATGAAAAAAAAGAAAAGAAAAGAAAAGAAAGCTTCCACTGGTTCTTCCTTCCATGCAACCTATCCTTACAACATATAATTATATATTGATCATTCAGCAAACATAGTAATGATATATTAATAATCATCATCTTTTACTGCTTAGAACCCACTGTTTGTCGCAGGCACATGTTTGCAATTTCAAGATAAGAGAGAAATTAACTCCATAAAATTATCTCATAGGTTTAATTTTGCATCAAAGTACACAAAATCTACTGTGTCTCTTGATCAAGTACATTCCTTTTTGGTCCAACTTATTGTTCTATTGAGTATACATGACCAGGAAACTTTTTAATGGGGCCAAGATGAATCATCAAGGTGGGAATATTGTGCTTTTTTCATGAAATATATTTTCATGGCTAAAGATAACCATTGCTAGCTAGATAACCTAGCCATACTATTAATTGCTGATGGAATTTCTCGTACAATATGATTTTCTGACTAATAATTTTTTTTCCCTTTACTTTTTATACTCAAACATTGTACCTGCAATGGCAAAAAATACTTCCTTTTCTTGAACTAAGAACCCTGTAGAGCTCTATAGCATTTTGATAGTAGGCTGAACCAAAAAGAAGTATGCCCTGTATGCCCTGCTTGACAAATTCATGAATGATTAAAGTGATACATGATGCATTGTGCACAACAAAATGCCTTTATTCTGTTCCCTACAAGCAGCCCACTTTGCCCATTTCAAACCTTGAGCAAAATTGGATTAATATTTGAGGCTGTAAATACAAAGAACATTGTGATTAATTAATAACTCGATGCATCAATTGTTTTCCTGACTTGATTGCAACATCAATTATTTTTGTCAGTTGATTGCAATCATTTGTAAATTCAATATTTTTCAAATTAAATCAACTTCTAAATACGTTTAATTTTTTATCAATCATTAAATTATTTCAAAATTGATATTACTAAAAATAATTTATAAAAAATTTATAACTAGTTATCGATGAATAATGAAAAATAATCAAAATAAATTTTTTACGACTGCATGGTGGTAATTATAAGAACCCAAAAAAATCAGGATAGATTGTCGTTATCATTGAATTATTTTAAACTTGATGCTACTAAAAACAATTTATAAAAAATTTATAACTAGTTATCTATGAACAATGAAAAATAATCAAAATAAATTTTTTACGACTGCATGGTGGTAATTATAAGAACCCAAAAAAATAAGGATACATTGTCGTTATCATTGAATTATTTTAAACTTGATACTATTAAAAATAATTTATAAAAAATTTATAACTAGTTATTGATGAATAATAAAAAATAATCAAAAATAAATTTTTTACGACTGCATGGTGGTAATTATAAGAACCCAAAAAAATCAGGATACATTGTTGTTATATGAAAAGCAACAGGACAATGCAGCCATTTACGAATGATTGAAAGCGCAATTGCAACATTTCTCATTCAAAGAATCAAAGCTATAAAGAGCATCATTTGATTAAAGCTAAAGGGCATTTTTGTCACATAAAAGCAAAAGGGCAGCATCAACTTTACTTTTCCTTACCCTAATCTATCTCATCTTTAAATTTCTGTTATCCAACGGCTTTATGATCATTTTCATTCTTTACAAACAATTACTGTTCCTTTAGAATAAATTTAGCACTGCTTCTTCTCTTCTTTTCTTTATGTTCTGCTTTCTTTCTTTCTTTCTTTTTTCTCTCTAAGCTTCCTTTGCTTAAATTAAATATAAAAGCAACTCAAAAAAAACAAATCAGCAGAATTTCAATCTTCTCCTCTTCTCTTCCCTTTCTTCTTCCTCTTTAACAGAAAAGGAAAGACAGAGAAAAAGAAATGAACAGAAAAGAGAAGCAAAGAAAAGGGGAGGCTTAGCTTCTTCCTTGTATTTGAAGTCTCTTTCTGTGAAGATGTTTGATTCCTCAAGCCTAAAGAACAACTTGGAGATTTTCAGATTCCCTTCACTTTTCCTTCCTCTTGTAGAAACTCCGTTAACCCTCGACTGCTTAAATCTCTTTACCTTAGCTCCAAGTCCTTCCAAACACAAATCTTGCTGAGTAATTTTTGCCAGCAAAAAAACATGGTCCCCTTCATTGTTTTGACCCTATTCTCTCTTCTAAGCACCACTTGTTTTTCTTCTTTGGTTGGTGATTTTCGTGTCTTGATCTCACTTAAACAAGGATTTGAATTCCCTGAACCTGTACTGAACACGTGGAATTTGTCGAATCCACGCTCAGTTTGTTCTTGGGTTGGAGTTCATTGCTCTCGCGGACGAGTTTCTTCATTGGACTTGACAGATTTTAATCTGTATGGCCCTGTTTCGCCTCAAATTTCAGAGCTTGATCAACTCAGCAGCTTGTCTCTCGCAGGAAACAACTTTAGCGGTACCATTGAGATTGCCAACTTGAGTAATCTTCGATTTCTTAACATCTCAAACAACCAATTCAATGGTGGGTTGGATTGGAACTACTCAAGTATTGCAAACTTGGAAGTGTTTGATGCTTATGACAACAACTTCACTGCTTTCCTACCTCTTGGGATTTTGAACTTGAAGAAACTCAAGCACTTGGAACTTGGTGGAAACTATTTCTATGGCAAAATCCCAGCAAGCTATGGCAAACTGGTAGGATTGGAGTATCTTTCGCTGACGGGAAATGATCTTCATGGAAAAATCCCAGGTGAGCTTGGCAATCTTACTAACTTGAGAAAGATTTACTTGGGGAACTACAATGTTTTTGAAGATGGGATTCCGGTGGAGTTGAGCAATTTAGTGAATCTAGTTCACATGGATCTTTCAAGCTGTGGTTTAGCTGGTCCGATTCCAAGCGAGCTTGGAAACTTGAAGCTGCTTGATACTCTCTATTTGCATATCAATCTCCTTTCAGGTTCCATCCCAAAGGAGTTGGGAAACTTGACAAACTTGGTGAAGCTTGACCTCTCCTACAATGCACTCACCGGCGAAATCCCATTTGAGTTCATCAATCTCAAGCAACTCGACCTCCTAAATCTTTTCTTGAATAGGCTGCATGGCTCAATTCCAGACTATGTTGCAGACTTGCCCAATTTGGAAACATTGCAGTTGTGGAAGAACAACTTCACCGGTGTGATTCCCCGCAACCTCGGCAAAAATGGGAAGCTTCAGCTTCTTGATTTGTCCTCAAATAAGCTCACCGGTACAATCCCGCAAGACTTATGTTCCTCTAATCAGTTGAGGATACTGATTCTCTTGAAGAATTTCCTTTTTGGGCCAATCCCAGAAGGCTTGGGAACATGTTATAGTCTTACTAAATTGAGGTTGGGTGAGAACTACTTGAATGGCAGCATTCCGCACGGATTTATTTACTTGCCTGAGCTGAACTTAGCAGAGTTTCAGAGCAACTACCTATGTGGGACTTTATCAGAAAATGGTAATAGGTCCTCGAAACCTGATAAATTAGAGCAACTTAACCTGTCAAACAATCTCCTTTCAGGTCCATTGCCATCTTCACTTTCAAATTTCTCTTCCCTCCAGGCTCTGCTACTTGGGGGAAACAAATTCTCAGGCCCAATCCCACCTATGATAGGAGAACTCCATCAAGTATTAAAGCTTGATCTTAGTAGAAATTCCCTCTCCGGTCCTATTCCACCGGAAATAGGCAACTGTTTGCATCTTAGTTTTCTTGACATGAGCCAGAATAACCTCTCTGGCTCAATCCCATCAGAGATGTCCAACATTCATATCTTGACCTACTTGAACTTATCAAGAAATCACTTGAACCAAACCATACCAAAATCCCTTGGTTCCATGAAAAGCCTTACCATTGCTGATTTCTCTTTCAACGATTTCTCTGGAAAGCTCCCAGAATCTGGCCAATTCTCATTATTCAATGCCTCTTCTTTCGCCGGCAATCCTCTACTTTGCGGCCCTCTCCTTAACAACCCTTGCAATTTCACCACCGTCACCAACACACCAGGAAAAGCCCCCACCGATTTCAAGCTAATCTTTGCTTTAGGCCTGCTGATATGCTCTCTTGTGTTTGCAACTGCTGCCATTATCAAGGCCAAGACATTCAAGAAAGGCAGCTCGGATTCTTGGAAGTTAACAACCTTCCAAAAACTTGAATTCACAGTGACAGACATAATTGAATGCGTGAAAGATGGCAATGTAATTGGCAGAGGAGGAGCAGGGATTGTTTACCATGGGAAAATGCCAAATGGGGTCGAAATTGCAGTAAAAAAGCTACTTGGTTTTGGCAACAACAGCCATGACCATGGTTTTAGAGCAGAAATTCAAACACTAGGCAACATTAGACATCGAAACATTGTTAGATTGATGGCATTCTGTTCTAACAAGGATACTAACTTGCTTGTTTATGAGTACATGAGAAATGGGAGTTTAGGAGAGGCACTACATGGCAAAAAAGGTGCATTATTCTTGGGGTGGAACTTGAGGTACAAAATCGCCATTGAAGCTGCTAAAGGCCTATGCTACCTTCACCATGATTGTTCTCCATTGATTGTTCATCGAGATGTAAAATCAAACAACATTCTTCTGAACTCCAGCTTCGAAGCTCATGTAGCTGATTTCGGGTTAGCTAAATTCTTGGTCGATGGTGGCGCATCCCAGTGTATGTCAGCAGTTGCAGGCTCTTATGGCTACATAGCACCTGGTACGTGTGCCATATTTATCTAACACAATTCATGTTCTGCAACATATTTATATTTTTCCAACACAATATCTTTATTTCCCTGCCAAATTGTCTTTAACCAATCTTCAAATTCAATTTGTTAGCTAATTAAAGTGGTTGGGATAGGAATCAAGCACTTCAATCCTTCTTTATTCCTAGTATTTTCTTCCTAGCTAAGAAGATGATTATGAAGTAATGGTGTTTGATGATCCCAAGTAAGAAACAGTTTAGCTCAAATTTCCAAGTGATGATGATGTCTGACTTGTGATACCTAGTATCCAAATCTCAGAATCATCTTCCTCCATAACCAAACAGATCGTCTCTTCTCTTATCCCTTATAAAAAGCAAGCCATCTTGTACTACACAATACTAGATTGCCTCTCTTTCTCTGTCTGTGCTAAAGTAACAGCTAAAAAAGAGAGGAAAACCACCCGTGATTTTTGCTACAGAGTGAGGCTTCGGGACAAACAAGACAAGTTGCATAGAATTTTTTTGGTAACTACAACAAACCACATCAAAAACACAGAAAGCAAGCACTTGTTGGGGCCCCTGCAAAACTTCTCATCTCAGAATCTGAGATGTCTGAATCTGACGCAAATCTTATTTTCTGACAATGATGTCTAACGTAACAAGGCGTTGAGATTGATGAAAGCTAACCGACATGCACACTTATTTACATCACCATCTTTTTCTTTTTAGTCAAATTAAAGAAAACAAAATAAATAAATAAATAAATAAATTTCTAATGCCTTGAAGCACTACCTTACTGATTTGGTCTTACGTGTAAAGAGCTCTCTTATTCTTTTTATTTTTCCTGCTGCTTCCCACCCACAACTCCCTTTTGGCTGCTTTGGTTTCTATTGGCATGCTGACATCTCCTTTTGTCTTGGTCCTTTTCACGATTGATTTTTTTCTTTTTCTTTTAACATTTTGATTCTCTGTGTGCACTCCATTTTTTCATTCTTCGATAAACAGTAAGAAAAAATCTGATTGTTTTTGTCTAATCTCTCGTTCCAGAATATGCATACACACTGAGGGTTGATGAGAAGAGCGATGTTTACAGTTTTGGAGTAGTTCTGCTAGAACTTCTGACAGGGCGTAGGCCGGTGGGAGACTTCGGTGATGGAGTTGATATAGTACAATGGAGCAAAAGAGCAACGAACAATTGCAAAGAAGATGCTATGCAAATAGTTGATCCAAGGCTAACAATGGTGCCAAAAGATGAAGCAATGCATTTATTTTTCATTGCAATGATTTGTAGCCAAGAAAATAGTATTGAACGCCCCACGTTGAGAGAAGTGGTGCAAATGCTCTCAGAATTCCCTCGTCACTCACCAGATCACAATAATTACCAATCTTCATCTTCTTCAATTTCTCCCCAACAATCGAAGAGTGGTGAAAAGAAAGAGATAAATGGCTTGAAATATAAACAGGATCTTTTGGTTTAAGGCAGCTTCGGTTTTTTAGCATTTAAATTGTGTCTGAAAGTTGGCTTGATTTTGTTACAACCTTTGCCTTGTTCATGTGCAAAGTATATTTTTTACCTTTTACCTTTTTTTTCTCCTTCCTTCTTTTTATCAATTCTTGACTTAGATTATAGGCATAGGAGGAGATTCCATGTCCATATAGATATGTAGGAATAATTCAATTATGATGCATTTCTTGAGTTTAACTGAGGGGGAGAGATAGCAAATCTTAATGGGTTGTGTATGCTCTTTTTGTATTAATATATACTTTTAATATACGTGCTATATTTGATTTATTTAAATGCTACTTTCTTTTTTTTTTCTTTTTTTATTGATGGGTTCCAAATCCAACCAAACTGGCTTCTATGTTAGAAGACTTCCAATCCGGCCCAAAGAATAAAAAAACTAGGTTTCAACTCTGAAATCACATGAAAATTCTTGTAGTGATAATGCTTTTTAACAAAATTCAGTGTGTTTTTCTACAAGAAGTTCCCTGAATTATATAAAATAATAAACGGATTTTACAATATACCAAATTCATTAATACAGTTTTCGAAAGTGATTATTTAATCATGATATATATATATATATAGACAACTTCTCAAGCACAAAACACATAAAATTTTGAATTTAAAAAGTGCAAGAAGAAAAAGAAAAAGAAAAAGAGAAAAAAAAAAAAAAGAGATCGTCCACAATGTGCGGGCCTAACAACTAGTTATTAGAATAGATTCCACAATTGAAAATGGTGAAAATAATAGTAATTAAACAGTAAAACCATCACTAGTTTTAGTTTTTTTTTTTTTAATTGATTTTTCACCCATATTATGTTGTGGATAGAAAAAAACATACAAGATTATTTTAGATTGAAGATTTGCACTATACTATGAATCCATCAAGATATAATAATTATTTTTTTATTAAAATTTTGTATTTGACTAATTATTCATTGTATTTTAAAAAAAATTTGAAAAAAACATGATTTATTCTTATTTATTTTATTCTTAACTAAGAACTTGTGATAATCTAAAAATAAAATCTAAAACTCCGTGGAACTTATAACTAAAAATTTATTTTGTAAATTATTTTTTTCAAAAAATCTAATACAAATTCTTTACATATGTGTGTGTGTGTGTGCACGCGCTATTATCATTTAAAAATTCTAAGAGTCCATCATATAAATTATATAATTTTTTTAAATAATCATGTTGTAAAATTTTATTTAAAAATCCATGCATAAAAAACAATAAATCATGTTTATAAATAAATAATATTTGAATAAAATAAAAATTAATTTGATGAAAATCTTAATAAGAAATGACAAATTGAAGAAATAAATTTTAAACAATAATAGTAATATAATCTAAAATATATGTTTATTTTAAAATATAAAAACATATCATATAGATGTGTTTATTTCATGCAATAAAATATATATGTTTATTCATTGTTTATTTCATGCAATAAAAATTAATTCATTTCCCAATGAAAGAGGGACTGATTTATAGTTTACTCTTGAAACTCTTCTCCTCTCACGGAAAGGGAAAAAAATGTAATCACTGAGCATTAAATGCTTGATTAAGAAAAGAAATGGAAATGACCAAAAAAGCTAAAAGAGAAATTAAAAAAAAAAAGTTAGTGAAGGGCAAATGTGAAATTTTATAAATCTACTGAGTGACTTTGAAAGTAATTAAAAACAAAAGGATAAGTCATTTATAACGCAAAGGAAAAATAAAGAAAGAAAATGACGAAAAAAATGATAGGAAAGAAAATTAGAAAGGAAATCAATTAAAGGCAAATATGGATTTTCACATATTCACCAAATGGCATTAAGAGTAATTAAGAGAAAACGAGAGGTTATTCGTTACGCAAAAAGCTAAAAAAAAAAACTCAGCCCATAGTATTATTGGGTGAGAGTGAACGATTTAGCAATAGTGAAACCATCATGTCCTTTTAGTTTCTTTTATGATAATGACTTTGATTAAGTTTAATTATTAAATATAAAGATTTTACAAAATACCTTGGAGTAAAATAACCAAAAAGTTTTTAGAATGGAATATGTCGGTCAAAATAACCCTTGCTTAGCATTTCTTTTACTAATCAGAAGTTCATTTTCTTTTTCCCTCATATTTGCGCCTAAAAACAAGTCCTTGCCTTACAAAAAAAAAAAAAAACAAATCCATTTACATTTTAGCATATATATAAATTAATTATATCATAATGAAAACCATAAGAAGAGAAAACAAGATATCAAACAATTAATAAAGAGGAAAACAAATTTAATCCTTTAATCAACAACTTAATTCATTGATTTCCATGACAAATTTGACTATCAACATATCTATACTCTATAACTATTCATTTTACCCCCACAAGGTGGGAGTTTACTATAGTTTAGAGCGTTGACTTATATATTAAATTCTTCTAAATACACATATAAATTAAATGATATTATGATTTTTGTTCATACCTCGCAGTTTAAAACGATTTACTCATTTTGCTCTATACTTTTAAAGAAATTTAATTGATTGATTTCAAAGTTTACACAAACTAATAAGATTTTGGTTTTTTGTTTTTTTAAACAAACTATACATGTCAAACTCAATTTAGATGGTTATGTAGCTTTTTGTTAATATTTGAATACACAAATCATTAATTTTGTAAAATGTTTATTTTATTGCACATGAAAAGTTCATCTGGACAAATCAAGGCAAGATGCTGCAATCCCATGTCCATAGAAATTTTGATGAAATTTTTGGTCTATGATAGTGGATAGACCATGAAAACCCTACATGCATGAGTTGGTTCATGTTAAATCTTCCAAAGATCCATATAAGTATTTTTAGAGGAACAGACCAGAAGAAATACAGTGTGGTTGAAAGCAGCCAAAAAATCTGAAGTTTTTACAAGCTTAATCCAAATCAAAGCAAGAACTTAACACCACAACTTGTCAGCATGTATAAAATGATTAATTAATTATTAAAGAACCAAATGCTTCTTCCAAAAGTACCATAGAGAACATATGTGTATCGATCTGGATAACATTTCTATGTATATTTGTAAATTTTATATTAGTCCTTTTTATTTTGAAAAATAAATTAATTAGTCCCTCTTATTTCGAAAACTAATTATTTAGTCTTTATGTTTTAAATTTACTTATAAGTTAGTCATTTTTGTTCCTTTTCAATTTATTATCTTTTTTTTTAGGAAATAGAAAAAAAATGAAAAGATTGATGAGAAATTTTTTTTATAAAATAAAAATAATATTAAATTAAATATGATCAATATTAATTAAAAGATTAAATAATAGTTTTTGAAGCAAGAGAGATTAATTAATTTATTTCTTAAAACTAGAGGGAATGATTTATAATTTACTCCTATATATATGGCAGTTATAAAGCTAAATGTTCTAAATCTTTTCTCAACTCTAAGTCATTTGAAAATTAATTTTTCCTAACACCATAACTTTGATTATTTAGTGATTTAACTAGTGTGTTAACTATATTTAATTAAATTAAATATTACTTTTATCTCAAAAAAAAATTCATCTTATCTCATTAATCTTTTTATGTTTTTTACTTTTTTTCTTAAAATAAAAAATTAAAATAAATTAAAAAATAACGAAAATGATTAAGTTACAAAAATATAGAAACTAAAAGAACTAATTTATAGTTTACTCGAACATAAACTAACATCACATTTGGTAGTTGGATAACATACAAAATGCTTTTCTCAAGCAAAAATCATTTTACAATTCCAATGCTTTTTCTCTTTTTTTTGTTTTTTTAACGAATGGAGGCAGGCAAAATAAATGTATTATTACTTAGTGACGGGGAAAGAACATGATTGGATGCAAATGAATTTATCGCATAAAAAAAAATTAATGGCAATATGGCAATATAGAACGATATAAGGCAAGACTAGTGACAAATGGTTTCCATCAACAATATGGGATGGATTATTCTGAAAGCTTTAACTTAGTTGTTAAGGCTTCAATGTTCGGTGAGTTCTTTCATTCAATTCATGGAAAATTTGTCAACTTGGTGCTCATAATGCCTTCTTTGATGGCGTTCTAGACGAAACAGTTTTCATAGAGCAACTTAAGTATTTTGTTGATGAACATTATTCAAATTACGCTCCTTGTATGGTCTCAAACGGTCTCAAGAATATGGTTTGCTTGTCTTTATGATTTTCTATTGGAGTTAGATTTCTAATCATCCAAAATAGATTGCTCTTTATATATATATATATATATATATATATATATATATATCCCAAAGATGGCAATCGCTTGTTGTTGTTGTTAGTCTACGTGGATGCCATACTTATTATTGAAGATTCAGATTCAATTATCAAAGCTCTGAATCAGAGGGTCTCCATTCATGATCTATTAGCTATGAGTTATTTTCTAGGCATCAAGGCCGTGAGAGTTAATGGTGGACTTCTATTATCTCAAAAGAAACGTACGGCCGACATTATTGAGAAAATCAAGTATGGAATCATGCATAGTTTTTAGTATTCATATGTCAACAACTTCCAAACTACATGTTTTGTTTGACACTGCCAGTGTCCATGTGGGGATGGGGATGGGCGGGTACAAAAATGGGGACTCTATCCAGTACATTTATTAATTATCTTTTTAAAACATTTGAATAAATAATTAATTAAATATGAATAAAATAGTATTATTCATTTATGTTAATGGATAATTTATTTATGAATATAGATATTTTTTTATCTTATCAATACCCATATTTTACCTATCAATATAAAAAAATACCAAAATACTATATTTTAAAATGAACAAAAGAAAGAAGAAAAAAGTACATTCCTTTGTTTTTGGTCGTCAAAATTTCTCAAAAACCATTTCTAATAGCTACCAGTTGTCGGTTTTGATTTTTTTCAGACAAAGATTTTTAAAAAATAAAATTTCTCAGCTTTTATTTTCAAAAATTTGAAAACGAAAGCCACAAATAATCCAAAATGATCCCTTTTTTTAATATGTCAAGAATACTTTGGTTGAAAACAAAAAAAGAAGAAAGAAAAAATAATAATTTGGAGGCAGTAGGATAATCCTATTGCTCATCAATTTTTTAAGTGTGAATTCTTTTTGCAAAATTCAATCTTATTGAGTGGATAAAAACAAGATCGCAAGAAAAAAAAAAGCTTTTACAAGCCAATGAGGCATCGTCCACCGTGTTTTGTCGAAGAACCAAAATGAAAAAATTGGATGTAAAAGGCAGCAGTGGGGAAACAATGCTGAACTTTCAACGAAAGAGAGTCCATGTGATGAATCGTGATTCCTTTTGTACGGTGTGAATTCAGCTACAATCATTTCTCAACAGTTCTAGGAGTTTTTTTTTTTTTTTTCACGATATATATATATATATATATAACCAATTGCCTTTCCTTATCCTTTATTTTAAACTGATTTGTAAGAAATGAAAAAAATATAATAATTATTCAACTTAGTATATATTTACTTATGATAATAAAAATACTAATTGTTATTTTGTAAAATAATAAAAATTTTAATATATAAAAAGATTCTAGATAAAAAGAGTTTGTAACGGAAAAAAATTAAAAAAAAAATTCTTCAATTTAAAAAAAAAATTAGTGAGAAAATGGGTATGGATAAAGTATGGGCAATTCATGATATAATAGATATGAACTGAGTAAAGAAATAAACAAATGATTTTTAATGGTTGATAAATAGGATAATGAGTATACTATTTTTTAGTGAATAAGATAAGAGATTGACTTAATGGGTCGAGTTCAGTAAGTAACTTTAACAGGATTGGATGTAGCTTTTGCTATTAATAAGATACACATGCAAGCTTTCAAAGAGGAGCACTGAATAATTGTAAAACATATCTTGCATTATTTAAAACATATTAGGGGATTTGCTATTAATAAGATATACATGCAAGCTTTTTCTGACTACAATCTAATTTTTTAAAAGTCCTCAAAGCAGAAAACAGTGTTTAAAAGGTTCAACATAAACAGAATATTAGGCAGTGACTATTAACATAAACAGAATATAAGACAGTAATTATGGCAACAACATAGGTTTTATGGTTTTTTTTTTTTTTTTTTTTTTTTGCTGAATTGAGAATTCATATAACCACTAGACCTACACTTTGGCGTGACAATATCGAGACAAATTATTTAGCTATTGATCATGTGTTTCATGCTCATACAAAATACATTAAAATAGATTATTGCTTTGTTTGGGATGATATTGCTAGAGGGAACCGAAAGTTAAGTTTATATCAACAGAGAATCAGGTAGGTGACGAATCGACTAAGCCACTCTACCTACAGCCATGTTTCAGTTTTTAAGAAGTAAATTGACCTTAGAATCTTTGCAACATAGCAGTATAGATAAGTTTTAGTCAATTATATTATGTCTTATTCATTAAAAGTCGTAGTTAGTTGTAATAAACTAGTATAGATAAGTCCTAGTTAATTATTCTGTCTTATTCGTTAAGAGTTGTAGATAATCCTTAATACGTAGATAAACTTGTTGTATTTAACTTTATCTACCAAGAAAGAGGAATTGAATTATTATTCTAAAAAAAAAAAAAAATCTTGAGAACGCAATGCATAATAATAATATTTTCATTTTTTACCTATTTGGTTGAAAAGAATGAAATGAGAACAAAAATAAAAAGTGAAAATTTAAAACGTTGGAATCAAAACAAGGGATGAGAATGAAATTTTTTTTATATAATAATATATTTTATTTATTTATTGTATATTAACGACTTATACCATCACAATTATTACTATTATTATATTTATAACTATTATAGTTTGATAAAATTATTTTTTTAATTATTACTTTTATTTATATAAAAAGTCAAATATTAAAAAATTTAAATTGTATTTCGATTTTTCATTTATATTCCACACATAATATGAGAATAAAGATATCATTTTAATTTTTTATTTTTTTCGATTTCTACATTCTTGATAACTACACCTAATAATAACAATAATAATAAACATAAAACCTCAAATGGAGTAATAGGATCCAAGTACTACTGTACTGTTCTGTTGTCGTTTTCCTATCTGCTTTTTTATCGTTTAAAAAGTGCGAGTGCTGTTAAGCAGCCGCTAACCCCTACATCCAAGGGTTGACAATAGTTATTACAAATCATAGGATCTAATCTAAACCGCACGATCTCCCCTTCTCTTCATAACCCCTATTAGTAGTTTACTGACGCTGCTTCGCTTCAAATCCGCCACTCCTTTTTTTTTTTTTTTAACTTCTCTTCTCTCTTTCTCTGAACAGAAAAAAGAAAAATTCGAAAGAGAGGGTTTTTCTGTTCCTATCAGATCGGGTCTCTCGGTTTCGGGTCGGCCACGATCCTTTCTTTCTTTAAGGTCCGTTTCTGGTTTCTTTCCCTTAACAATTCATATTTCTTAAAATTTGAAGTTACAGTGTTCTGTCCTTCTCTTTTTTGAATTTTGAAGGAGCTGTGGTTTTTTTTTTTTTTTCCTTTCTGGAAACAAAGAAAGTTTTAAAAAATATCTTTGAAAAAAATCTAACTTTTCGCCCTAAATATCTCTTTAGGAAAATCCCTATCGATCAATTAAGGGGTTTGCACAATGATTCTGACGATGAAAAGAAAGAATCAGAATCTTTTTTTCTACCCATTTTCGTGGATTATGCTAACATGCGTCTGGATGCATAACGTGACCGAATTTTTCTTAAAAAAATATTTTCCAAGATATTTCAAGTCCCAACTTTATTACCCTAATATATTTTATTGTTTTTTTTAAAATTTTATTTTATATATAAATAAGTAAATATTTATCTTGGCGTCTCAGCTTGTTGTTTTTTCTGTTGTTGTAGGGTTAATTGGGTTTTGAAGACCGACGATGGCCACCGACATGAAACTCGAGAAACGTATCTTTCCTTCCTCTCAAGTCTTTTCCTTTTTCCTTTTTTCTTGGATTTCTGCTATGTTTGATTGATTATATTTATATCGGATGATGGGTGATTAGTTAGTTATTCCTTAACTACATAATATAACATAGCTGAGACTGTCATGACAGAATTGGAGTCAACCCCTGTTGTTGCCAAACCAGTTGATAACAACGCGGTATGTTACATTTTACCTACCTTCTTTTTGGATGTTTTATTAAAACCGGTTTGGTCGGAATTTGCTTTGACGAGAAGGAGCAGCATTGTGGGATAGTTTTTGAGGGTTTTTTTTTTTCTTAATCAGGCTTCTGTAAAAGATGGAATCCCATCTGATTCAACTCCCACCATTTTGTCATCTGGGAATGGCGCTTCTGACACCAAAGTTAATGGCAGTGCTGCATCTACCACCGAAAGTGAGGTTGATCAAGAGCCACATGCTGCTGCCTATGCCCCCCTACTAGTAGTTATAGTTATCAATACCCAGGTTAGATATTAAAACGTTTTTTGTCCTTAAGATGTCATTTAATACAAGTTTATAATCTCCTTTGCATATATACTATGTTAATTGGTTTTCAGATACGTGAAGTAGTGTATTTGGTACTCTTTTGGGCATTTGTTGAAACTGAAAGTTAATGGATTTTGTAATCTCTATATTGTTGATATAGTACTTCATTGCTATAAGGTCAGAATGTGTTGAATAACACGTGGAAAATGGAAATTTCTTCACCTTAGGATGTAGTCAATCATGAAAACATCAAAAGGCGTTTTGTTGTCATAGTTGGGATGTTGTTTGGAGCAATTAAGCTAAGCTACTTTACGAGGAAAAAAATGTTCTTCGCTAAACTGGCTTTCTTAGGAGAAAAAAATGTTCTTCTCTAAACTAGCTTTCTTTCAGGAAAATAAAAAATGATCTTCACTAAACTAGCTTTCTTTCAGGAAAATAATTGTTCCATATCTGAGTTATAGCATTTGGTACAACTAGAAATTAGTCCTTGGTTCCCATTCTGGGTTGCGTAGCATGTAGGATGGTAAAAGATTGCTGCTTAGACTTTGATTTAGTGTAGGAGTACTTATAAAGTATTAATTTAAGGGGATCGCCTGGGGTTTGGAGATTCTTTTTAGTGCTGGTATCACTTTTTGTGGTGGATGAGGTTCTAATTGTTAAGGTGGTAGCAGGGAGCTAGTGTGATGACCCTGATTTAAACCTGGCAGCAAGATTTAATGTCCAAACTACTCAAAAAGATCACTGTTGTGGTCAGGGTAGTAGCTGGGTAAGAATTTGAGATAGCTCCAGGCCTCTTTGGTCTATTTGATAGACATCAAAGAAGCAGTCCTTCCTATGTTGGTGCATTGCCTAAAAATAATAATGCAAAAAATTCTTATAACTGTTTATTTTCTTTTTGACTATTTTAAGCTGGGAAAATTTCAGTTAGTTTATTTACCTTTCAAATTTTGAATTTTGAATTTGATCATTTAATATGTTACGAGTATACTCAGTTTTAGAAGGATAACTCTGTTTTGCAGGCTATGGTGGGTCCTACGCACAATTGGATGATCATGGTTATTATCAAGCAGATGGTTCTCATACAGTATGTTCCTTTTAACTTTTACATAGAAGCACAAAGGGCCATTACCTTTTAATGGTCTTACATATGTACACACATTGACTTGGATAGTTTGAACCTGTTTGCAAAACCTTTGAGCATTGTCTGCTGTTTTTAGAAATCTGTTTCTACTACTACTACTACTACAGATATTTTTACTACAAATTTCGCTACTATTATTACCTTGTGATGGAGCATTAATTCTTATGCTCTTTATTGGTTGCATCTTCAGGGTATGCAATCAGATAATGGTTCGATGGTTTATTATTGGCCTGGCTATCCATATGCTTCAGGGGCTGTTGTTGGTGTTGATGGGCAAAGTGTTGCCCAACAGACATATTTTTCTTCCTCTGGATATCTACAGCATCCTGTGTCCTATGGATTAGAATCCGTGCCTTGTTATTCATGGGATTCAACATATGCTGGCGATGTCTCGAATGGAAATGCTGGGTTTGAAAATGGAAAAGGTGGCTCAGGTTCCACTGCTTTTTCCAAGACAAATGGCTTCAACTCTGTAAAATCTAATGGCAACTTTGGCAGCAAATTTTCCAAGCCTACGTATACACAACCTGCCAGACCTATGACCAAGGTATATACCCTCTTGGAACATGTTTAATTTTTCAGAATTTTGTAGCATGTTTAAATTTTTCCAGAATTCAACTTTAGCATTTTTCTCATTTTTACCAGTGCAGTGGTTTTGTTGAATGGAAATCACTTATGGAGTTTTTATAACTGCATTTGTTTTTATTTTCCCTTTCCATCTCAAAGTTTGATGGGAATGTCGTGATCATTTATTTTTTGTTAGATATTCTTAAAATTCTTTTCATACTTTATCATAAAAATTGTTTCAAGAATGATTGAACTCTGTACGTTATACCATGTGTTAATGGATTCTCCTTGGTAGTGTTTGCTGATGTGAAAAATCAATTTACAGGCTTCTCCTCTGGGCTCAGATTTTTCAGCAGGCCATTTTAAGGGATACCAACCGATGGGAAAGTTTCCTTCTTTTACTGGCCAAAAACAAGTTCCATTCTCACACAATGGTCCATTGAACTACAGGCAAAATGGAAGAATGTGGACTGGGAATTACAGAAACAAACCAAGAGAAAGATTCAATAGAAATGGTGATTTTGAAAACCAAACTGAATTAACTCGTGGTCCTAGGGCATCCAACAAAAATGCTCCATTGGACGCCTCGGTCAAGAATGACAAGTTGGGATTCCCATTGCGTAAAGATAAATATAACTTACCAGATTTTGAAACTGAGTATTCTAAAGCTAAGTTTTTTGTTATCAAATCTTACAATGAAGATGACATTCACAAGAGCATTAAATATGATGTATGGGCTAGCACTCCAAATGGAAATAAGAAGCTAGATGCTGCATTCCACAATGCAGAAGAGGTTTCAAGTGAGACTGGCGCCAAATGTCCAATTTTCCTCTTTTTTTCAGTAAGTTGGAAGCATAATTTTTCCCTTTTTGTTAAAAAGTTTTTGTGATTTCTTCTGGTACTCATGATGCTCCTATATATAATCTAGGTTCAAATGACCAAGTCCTTATTCTTTTTTGTTTGTTTGTGCCCTCCTTGGTTTATTGTAATGTCAGGTAAATGGAAGTGGACAGTTTGTTGGCTTGGCTGAGATGGTTGGTCAACTAGACTTTAATAAAGACATGGATTTTTGGAAAATTGACAAGTGGAACGGTTTCTTCCCAGTTAAGTGGCATGTAATAAAAGACATTCCTAATGGTCAGCTGCGGCATATTGTGCTTGAAAATAATGATGGGCATTCTGTAACTTTCAGCCGGGACACTCAAGAGGTATCTCCTGTTCTTTTATTTAAATGCAGCTGGCTTCTATTTGTGGAATTTGGTCTGTACCTTAAATGTAGTTTGCTAAATTCGTCTTCCCACTATGTCTTGTTTTGGGAAATTTGATATGATGCTTGAATATACCAAATCATAGCTGTATGTCCTCTATTGTATATAGGGTAAGTAGAAGAAAATAATGCAATGACAGCAAAGAGCAGAACTATGGCTAAACTTGAATAAAATTTAATCAGGAAAACGAGAATAAGGTTTAGGGCTTGTAAAAAAATTCTGCAGTCTATAGATTTTAGAAAATAAAGAAGTCTTGTAAAAGCTCAACTTGCGTAATTACCAGCTAAAAGCCTTAATCTCAATCCTTAGAGGACAAGAAATCCTTAATTAAAAGTCATCTGATAAACACACAAAATGACTTGAGGGCTCCTAATTTTTTTTTTTAAAAGAATTTAAAACAACTGGAAACTGAAAAGATAGCCCCTTCATCCCTTTTGCTGGCAGTAGGCATTTTCTTGTGTGGATTTAGTGTTTTGCTCCTGTTATAGGTAACAATGAAAAGAAAGAGGGGAATCGGATGATGTTTGCCACTTTCTACTAGGATCTGAGATTTTAATCTTTATATCTCTGCAACGAACCTTACCTGGAAACAGAAATTTGTGCCTAGTCTGGTCAAAACAAATCTTTTGCTTATGCTCAATGTTTTCACAGTTGGTCTGACTAGACTGCCATATAAATTTGCAGATTGAACTCAAGCAAGGTTTGGAAATGCTTAATATTTTCAAGAGTTATTCTGCAAAAACATCTCTGTTAGATGACTTCAACTTCTATGAAAATCGAGAGAAGTCTCTTAATACCAAAAAGAGCAACAAGCCTGCGACTCTGCGAATGGAAATATTTGAGAACAGTGATTTTCCTGTAAGTTCCTTGTCCTCTGTTTTTGTCAATTCCTCATTTTTTTTCCCTTTATCCTTAACTTTGAACTACTATTATTAAAATTCATAGAGATCGTTGGTTTCCCCAATTCTGTATGAATTTAAACACCTGTGTGCAAATCATATTGTTTTTGAACTGAGACCAGGACCGTGACAATATGATAGCATACTGGTTTTAATTCTCAGGCTCATTCCAACTAATCTTTTTGTTATCCATGTGTCTCCCTTCCCAAATTTGGGCTATGAAGTTTTTTAACATTGTTTCATCCCTCTGCACAGAAACATTCAACAGCCGAAGACGATATATATGAAGATGATTCAAGGATGAAGAAAACTACTAATCCCTCATCTCTGATCAATTTAACTAAAAATCTCTCACTCGATGGTCACAACCAGAAGAGTAACTCTGTAAAGAAGCCGATTGGAATTTCAGCGCCTCCTGTTCCTGCACCATAGGCTTTTTTAGGGCATTAGTAAGTTTGTTGCAGTATTGTAGCTGTAGTAGTTCTAATCCCTTCTGATCCTTTTATTTTACTTTTCATTTGAAGCCAATTTAAAGAGTTTTTTTTCCTCATAGGTGAGTGTTTATTTTGTGAAAAGCTTCTTTTTAGTTATATCAGGGAGGTGGTTGAAGTTTGCTTGTTTTTTTTTTTTTTTTCCTCGAAATATAATTTATTTTGAATTGTGTTTTTAACTTGGTTCGATCTCTTACACACTGCAAAAACCAAGAAAGCATCTGGTTTATTGGGAGATATAAGGAGTTGCTGACAAAGCAAAGGATGATCCTTGATGGCAGAGTTAAGATAAATCTTCTGTGCTTAATGTGATAGTTGCTTGCATCCAGCGTGAATTAGTGCATCCTTCAAGCAATCATCACCTTGCTATATATGTTGACGAAATGTTGCTGCCTGTTTTCTGTTTCTTGCTTGATATAAAGAAGCTTACCCCGTCAGAGGGCTAGTTGATGCCGATATCATTGCAGTTCTATTGTAATTGAGAAAGTTTGGAACTGATTTGCAGTTTCTTGGCAGCTCTCTTGTCAAGGGAAAAAGAGAGAGAGAGAGAGACCAAACCAGAGAATGGCTTGTGGATTTCTTCGGCGGAGTCGATGGCTATGGCTTGTCTGCAAGATGGCCATGGTTCCTAAGTAGTTTTTGCTTTGTTTGATACCTAATATATTTTAAGGGTTTGGTAAGAATAAATAAAATGGTAGGAAGGAAAATGATATACTCTTTGAAATAGTGTGTGATTTTTATTTAATGCGTATCAATTATTTTTATAGTCTTGTTGATACCACCATAACTATCATCTTGATCGTTAATACCACCATTGGTGACTGTGATGAAAAAATGTATGTTAAAAAAAATGTTAGTTGTTATTATTTTGTCAATATTTTTTTTACCACTATTGCCATTTTTCATCCATTACTATTTTGATAGTGACTAATTTTTCTGAAACATATTATTGTAAATATATAAAATAATAATAATAATAATAAATAAATAAATAAATAATATTATTGTTTTTGGATTTAATTTCATTTGATACAAAAGAGAAAATGACTACCACAATCCATAATAATAATAAACTCAGAGAAAATAACTATCATAATTCATTAAGTTGCATGGAAGTAACAAAATAACCAAAAGAATATGAATCATATTATTATCGTTAATAAAAAATATTTGCGTGGATTAAATTGGTCAAATCCTTTGTAAATTCAAAACCATTTGAGGATTAGTCTATACTTTCAATTTTGATTTTGACCTCTTTATATTTTGTTATATTTGAAATGAAGTTTTCCTGTTACTTTTTCCACGATTCTATCTATATCTTGTATATAAAAACTAATGAAATGATTTTAATACCTTCAACTTCAATAACTTTTAATCGTACTGATTAATTTTGAATTTTGAAAATAAAATTTAATACCAGGATTTTAATTCTCCATCTAGAGAATTTGGGTTTTTTTTTTAAAAAAAAAAAACAAAGAAAAAAGAGATTTAAGGTTACAATGTTTTTTTGAGACAAAGAAAAAAGAGTATTTAAGCCACTAGTTTTTTTTTTTTTTTAAATTACAACCAAAATTTTTGGATGAAGAATTAACATCATGATATTATATTTAAAAGTTATTTATTTTATTTTCAAATTTTAAAATTAATCTTATAAAAAATAAAAAATAATCACTTAGATTGATTATTGAAGTTGAAGGTATTTAATTCATTTCACTAGTTTTCTGTGCAAAATACGGATGGAATCCTGAAAAAAAAAAAAAAAGAGTAATCGAAGGACTCGATTTCAAATATACCAAAGTATAGAGGAGGTCAAACTAAAATTCAGAATAAAAAGATTTATTTTCAAATAACTTTAAATTCAAGGGAGGTTTTTGCCAATTCAGCCTATTTTATGCTCCTTTTGTGTTTTGGGCCCAGCCTTTAAGTGTGGATCATGGGCTAAGCCTTTCAGCCTCAAAATTGAACCCTAAACCCTAAAGCATCATTTTGTCTCAAGAAGGAAAAAAAAAAAAAAAAGAATTTCGTTTGGTGCTGTTTGGACTCCAAGAAAAAAAAGAAAAAACAAACCGATTCATCCCGGAAAAGGAAGGAAAAAAAATCAAATGATGAAAGTTAACCCAGAAAACTCATTTGAAGAATCTCCAAAGGAAAGACCTCCAAAGATCGCCAAGACCCTGCAAGAAGGAGAAGAAAGCGAGGAGGAAGAAAAAGAAAAGGAAGAAGTTGATAAATCAATGAAGCCAGGAGTTCAGCGCTACTTGGTAGCTGTTGAGTATATAGGCACTCGATTCTGTGGCTCCCAGAAACAGCTCAATCATAGAACTGTTGTTGGTGTCCTTCAGGTACTTTTCTTTCTTTTTTCAAATTCTTGCTCAACCCTTTTTTTCCCCTCCAATAATAATAGTAATAATAATGTAGAATTAATTAATGTAGGAGGCTTTTCATAAATTTATTGGGCAGCCAGTATCTATCTCTCTATCCAGTCGAACTGTAAGTTTTTTTTTTTTTTTAAATGGCAGAATGGATGCTTAGTTTCAGTAAAATAATGAATAAAAAAAATTGTAGGATGCAGGAGTACATGCATTGTCGAATGTTTGCCATGTCGATGTGGAACGCATAAGCAAAAGGAAGCCAGGTGAAGTGGTATGTATCTCATCTGCAATTCATTTTTCAGTCAATTTTTGCCCAATACGCGTTTCGTATTCGCTGCTCATAATGTTTTGGCCTGGTAGGAACTCACGACTGTCTTCCCACTTTCGAAGAACTTCACGACTCATCTCATTTATTTTGCTACATGGTTCATCGTTACACGGCTGGCTTCAGAATTTAACTGAGCTTCTGTTAATGACTTTGTGACTGTTGTTTTCTTTTTTATCAATTTGCAGTTACCGCCTCATGAACCAGCAGTAGTAAGAAAAGCTGTGAACCATTTCTTGCAGGTATGTTTATATCCTCTTTCTATTTGAGTAGGGAAATTTGAC
Source organism: Dovyalis caffra (assembly GCA_963924115.1). Lineage (NCBI taxonomy): Eukaryota > Viridiplantae > Streptophyta > Magnoliopsida > Malpighiales > Salicaceae > Dovyalis > Dovyalis caffra. The sequence goes on along the minus strand of CAWUPB010001197.1, from coordinate 19,386,708 downwards.
ATCTGCATTACGTTTCCCTTTCACCAGTCTTTTAACACTTACTTATAATTGCATTTATTTACTTTTGGACATGGTACTTTGCTATTTGCATCGTGCACCAAGCAAAAAAGAGCTGATTGTATTATGTGCATCACCTTCTTTGTGGACCTGTTTGGGTCGCTCTTGTAATGATTTTATGTGTTTCCTTTTGCTTTTATACAAATTGCATTTTAAGCATATATCATTGTCAAGAATGTTGTGTGCCTGTGGCATACTCCTTAAAATCTTAAGTATATCTCGTTAAGTTATCCTTTGTGTGTTTGCTGGTATTTATTTGGTCCTATTCTTAGTTACATTTGCTACTACTTTGGATTATATAAAGTATTTGTGAGTAACTGAAGTTGCTTTTCCTTCCTCCACTTAGACTTATTCTATATTTTACAAGCTGTTTATCCGTATGACAGACAATGTAAATTGACTGTTCATTGTGAATAGTATGATGTGGTGGTTGTTGGTTGTGCTCTTTTGAGCACTCAACAGGTGAAACCTCTGGTGGCACTCTTGTGCTTTATGAAGATGGGGCACCTTTTAGTAGTTGAAGTTGGAGTTGATGGCTTGGAATGGTATTCATCAAACCTGATGCCTTAAGTATGTGCGTGAAGAATTGGTGTCAGCATACTTGATGCACATCCCAGCTCTCCAGTCCAGTTCTTGTTTCAGGAGACTAAAAACCATCTGCATATTAATTATTTATGGATTGCCACTTTTTCCGTTGTTAGGGTGTCAACAATGTTGCAACCAATGTGAAACACAAGAAAAGGCAAGACTGAGATAAAAAGATTTGTTTATCACCTATAAAAGTTAATAGCCCATACTGCTGACAGCTATAGCCCTTAAAATTAGATAAACCTGTGTTTCTATTGTTAATTTTTTTGGGGGGCCATAAAGTTATCATTCTGGGTGCAGTATAAAGTTTGAATGTAACTTGCTATTATTTGTTTGTTATGACTTGATTGATTTTTTCCTCGAAGGGCATAATAATGTCTGAATCTAAACAAATAGGTGCTTTTGAAAGATGGCAGGTTTGTAATTGAGTCTATCTTGATCAACCTTGTGTTCAAGGTTCATGTTATTTGCAGTTGCAAGAACCCAGGTTGAATTTTGTTGTTGTAAAATAGAGCTGAAGTGGCGTTCCAACTTCATACATAAATTCTTCTTCTTTTATTCAGATTAGATCACATCTTCACATGCTGCTGGATAGGCATCCATGACACTTTTTTTCATTTGGTTCTGTCAGAAGAATGAAGGTGATATTATGGTGACTGATGTTCGAAGTGTTCCAGCTGATTTCCATGCAAGATTCAAAGCTCAAGAGCGCACGTAGGTATTAATTAATTTAGGTTCTTTTTGTAGAAATTGCAAGTTTGCAACAACCAATTGAGGCATGCATATATTAGCTTTGATATAAAAGTGTCATGGATGGAAGACCATCCAGCAAGATGATATGCTTGTATGTCTATGTCTTTGGCTATAGTTGGCTTTTTCAATTAGTTAAGCTGCAATGATCTAACTGCAAATAGGGTTTATAAAGTTTTGAGGTGATGAAATGAATTTCAAATTATAATGCCACCTTAACATTTAATCTATGGTCTACTGTGCTAGACTGTATTTAACAGCTTGTACCACAGAGGATAAACGTTTGAAATATCCCATTAATTTTTGTAGGTACTTCTACCGCTTGCTGACTGGACCAGAGCCTCTGTCCACCTTTGAGAAAGATCGGGCATGGCATGTTTCAGTGGAGTTAGATCTCGTTGCTATGCAGGTTAGGAACAATTGCCAAACCAATTATGTTACCTTTTACCTTGTTTAATCAATTAAAACGATAGTGATACTTGATAGCAATGCAGGAAGCTTGCAAAGTTCTTGTTGGGCATCATGATTTTAGTTCCTTCCGGGCATCTGGTTGCCAGGTTGCTACTTTTCTTCTAGATGCATTGCTTCTGGCTCTTATATTCATTTGTTTTCTATTTGGTAGTTTTAAAATGTACATACAAACTGTTCTATTTTGCAAAGACTCTTAAGATTAGCTTTGATAACTTCTGATATTGAGCTTTCCAGAGCTCAAGTCCTTTTCACCATTTTTAATCTTCTGTATTATAAACTTTCGAACCCAATTACACTAGTGTCGAAAGTGTTGTATCTTTCTTCATCTCTAAAATGGAACAACGGAACAGATTTCAAGTGTTAAACATGAGTAACTGCTTTCCTTTTTTTCCTTTTTTTTTTTTTTTGAGAGAGAGAGAGAAGAAATTTTATCAATAGAAATGAAATTAGGGAATACTATGTGGAAAATTGGGAATCCTTCAACACAGCACTTGGTGCGAATACAAACTGCTCTAAAATCCATTTGATAAGCAGCAATAGGTGCTCTCAATAAGCTCCAGATCAATAGAATGAAAATCAGTTCAATAGGGTAATTCCCGACCAGTTAGGCGCTGAACCATAACATTTAAATTGTTATGGCACATGGAACAGGAATGGGATTCACTAATAGTGTATGCATGTTTTTAGGTACAATGGAGTTCTCTCTCTCTCAGCTATACTGCCTTGCTGGTTTTTTTTAAATCCTTATCACATCTGGCTTTTATGTGTCCTAGCATAGAAGTTCCTTTCTGTGCATTGTTTGGAAAAAAAGTTAATATATATCTAATGCAATATCCAGTTAATATGTTCAAATGCTAAAATTTCTCAAACCGTCTAAGATCTTATACAATCACTGAACTTTTTTTTTTTTCACAGGCAAAATCACCAATCAGAACATTAGATGAACTTTCTGTTATGGAGGTGGTTTCAAATCCACATTTTCCATCAATCACAGAAAGAGAACAGAACAGTTCAAATGGGGAGGGTCCTCAATCATTCTGTAACAGTTCAACTGGATCCATTTCCAACAGTATTACGGTAGGGGGCTCCAATAGTGGAACTGGTCTAGGTTTTGGGAGGAGGCGACATTGCTGCTATGTCATAACAGCACGTGCTCGGTCTTTTCTTTACCACCAGGTTGGCAGTGTCTGTTTTATTTTCTTTGGCTGGATGTTTGCATGTCTGTTGATGAGTGATTTTAGTTTGGAATCTGTAGCCATGCGACATTGTCAAATTTATGGCATGCAGCAGGAATGAGTACTCAGTGTGATTGACCTGGATTGCAACAAAATTTGTTGGCATCATGTGTATATGTCATGTCCATGCTTCAAATGAAATTGCGAACTTCTATTGTAGATTGAGCCTTTGCGATCCGCGAACTTAAAAACTTAAGTTGATCTTTTCAGGTTAGACTGCTCGTTGGCGTTCTTAAATCGGTCGGCACTGGGGATCTAACAATTTCTGATGGTCTGTTATCTGTTTACATACCCCACAGTTGTATATGCATAAACATAATTGTGAATTTAAATAATTTTTTAACTCATATTTTGCTTATGTAATTGTTTTTTCTTTTCCAGTGGAAAGAATACTGAATGCCAGGTCTTCAGATGCTGCAAGCCCTATGGCCCCTGCATGTGGTCTCTACCTTGGAGACGTTAAGTACGAGCTGCCATGAATTACTGAGAAATTGCTCAACGGACTCTATTTGGGTACTCTCTTATGGAATACTCTTAACAGTCCACATCAGGCACTTGAAATTGGGAGCAACATCATATCCATGGGACCAGTTGGACCGTGCAGAAAGATGTTGGAACCTTATGCAAGCTCAAACAAGTCTGTTAGGGTCGCGTATTTTCAATGAAAGCAAAGGCCATGACAAGCTCTATGGGGTAGATTTTTTAATTTGTAACCATCACACACATTATTTTCACACATTATTTGTAACCAAAATACATGAACCGTAAAAAAATAAGGACATTATCTCGGCTCAGAAACTTGCATTTTGCATTAATCATTACAGCATTTTAAGTATTCTTGCTCCATAACAAATCATTACAGTATTTAGCATGTATTTTCACAGCAAGGAATACCCTTCTGCAGCTAACCAAAAAGGCTACTAAAGATCAAGACAGTAAAATGACTCGGATTTTCAATAATGGTTGTACTGCAGATCCTACGACTGTGTTCCCACCCTGTGCAAGCCATTAACGCATCAGCTGAGCATCCTGTGTCGATCGGATGCAGGTTAAATACCATTCTGGTAATAAACAGGCATTCTGTTTCTTTTAAGGCAGTGGCACAACAGCACAAGCATTGTTAGGGTAATATATCACATCTAAACTTACTATAAAATTGCTTCAATGCACTTGACAAAGGAAGCCGACTGTATCGATACAAGTATGAGCACCTACTTCTTCATAACTGTCTCAATAGCAGCATGAATGGAACTTGTGCGGCCTGAATTCTGATGCTGAACCAGTGAATGAGGTCCACTCCAGACAGATCTTTGATCATCAGGAAATAGAGTTCCGCATAGGCTAAGAAGCAAGGGATTTTCGATGTAGAATTTTTTAAATACTTTAACCTTCTCTTGCCTTTCTTGCAATTCCTGTAACTATAACAAAACATGAGAGTCAGTACACATAACATAACAGTAACAATGGAATCTTTAGCAGAATCTCAGACAAGAACAAATAAAAAAAGTAAAATTCAACCACGAAGGACACTGTTTTCCTACCCACATATACACAAACATATTGTACTTATTTGAATGTGCATTTGAAGTTAATTCATAAACTCCAATACCTTGCGCTTATTTTGCCAAACTGCCATAGTTTCTTCCTCTTGCAGCACTGATGCATCTTTCTGAGTACGAATATGAAATATTGTATTTGCATTTTCGTATATTACAGGCTGAGGGTGTTGATTAGACTCCTCCACAGATCCATCAGCAAACTGTGATCTCTCTGGTATTTCTTCCTTCCCTTGCTTCTGAATCTCCATCTCATTGCCTTCATCTTCCTCTTCCTCTTCCTCCTCCTCGACTTCCTCTTGCTTCTCCACAGGACTCTGCTGCCTCTCTGTAACCTCCACTTTCCCATCCTGTGCTTTTCCTTCCACATCAACATATGCATCCGGGTCCAACGATTCACCCATATTTGATGACGAATACTCACCACAAGGACTTCCGACAAGTGAAGATTCCTTCAGCAAAAGAAAGAAAATTAGAATGAATTAAAACAAAAGAAAATTTTCAATTTGCTCTTCGATAATAAAGACAAATCAGAAAAAAGAGAGGGGTGGGGGAGTTCTTAATTAGAATGAACTTCAAGCTTGATCATACTTTTACAAGATCTATGCTCTAATTCTAGGCAATCAAAATGTCATTTTCGACTTCAGCTGCGCAAAGATTGTATCTTGAATAAACCACTAATAGGCAAACTCTTCCAGCTGAGAACTTTATTAACAGAACTAACAAGAGCATGTGAAGTATTGAATGAAAAGGATTATATTTCTTTTCTCATTGTAATACCTCGTTCGCACAAACTTATGACAATTTATACACAATTCTAAGCTACAAATGCATAGTCGCCGTATTTCCTTTTCTCTTATATTCAAAGAAAACCAGAATGCAAGTGCTGTAATGTAATTGGACTAACAGAAGTGCATCGTTGAGTTTGTGCAAGGCCAAAGGAGAATCAGTTTCTCAGGGAAGTGGTGAAAATCAGAAAGTCATTTGTAATGCTAAATGTTCATTATCAAAGCAATCATGTGTGCATATCAGCATATGTACATTCAAAATTTACACCACAAGTTAAATAAGTTATTCCACAATGCAACAGCTTTAGGCTGAGTCTAGAAATTTCAACTGAAAATAGTACTTCAAAATCCAGAATTAATGTCTGTCCACAAGGAACCGCAGCAAGCCAGGTAGCGAAGTACAGATTCAAACTAAGATAGATGCCAACCCAACTGATTGGAATTAAAAGAGTAGGAGAAGAGATGAAGAATTTAAAATCGAAAAGAAAGCATGCAATTTGTGCTTACGTGAAAGTTTGTATGGCCCAAGGACCAAAGCCCAAGTAACTGGGTGAATAAAAACAAAACTCAAAACTTGCACCAAACTGAAACTTTAAAAACTTCCAGGTCCTCAATTTTCTCGTGGCTAGTTTTGCTGGGTTCTTGACCAAATTTGCTCACCTCTAGGTTTGAGACATCAACCAGACTAATGAATTGACCCACTCATGGTTTTTCCAAGTCAAACTGATCAGTGGGGTAGGATTTTGACAACCTTGGTAAGTACAATCTGCTACTTACCATGATACCCATAACACTACTGAGAGCTAGCTTGGATCAGTCAAACGCATCTCACAATGACTTCTATTTGTCATTGAAAAATAAAGACTTAAAACAAAGTTATCTTGGGATCCCTCTTAAATTTTTGATATAGCAACAGCCAGAAGTATAACAAATAGACAGCAAATCTGGAAATCCTAAAAACAAATATATATTAATTATATTATGCTCCTAACTTATTAATTTATATGTTAATATTTTTTATTCTGGAGCATTACCAATCATAGGATAGTTAAAACTTATTTCATAATTCTTTTCACGCACTTAAAGCAATTTCAATATGTGTTTAAGAAGATAAATGCACCTCTTGCTTGAACTCTTGAACAAGTTCGTTATCAGTGACTCCAATCTGGCCTTTACCAAGTCGAGCATTCTCCTCTCGCTCTCTTCTACGGCGCTTTAGAACACATATGGCACATAAACAATCAAGTTTATGGCGCCTTCTGCATACGACAAAACAAACAAATAAGTAAATCCAACATAAAATTAAAACCATATTCTATGAAAATAGATGAAATGCTTAGGCCTGCTTACTGCTCTCAGAAGAGAAGAGAAGAGAGAGAGAGACCAGAAAAATATGTAGGTGATGTCCATTTCTCAGGATCAACCAATGCTTTCCCATCCCCACCTACCCCTTTAATTTCTTGAGTTATAAATTTAGAAAATTAAATGATTAGTTCAATATGACGCCAGGTATTAAATAAACATATAACAAACAGTTCCTAAGAAAACTAAAGAATATACCATCCAAAAGAAAAAGGAACCCTTCAGAGTAAAATGATAAACTAAGAGAGTGAAATCTAATAATTCACTATAATATGTTGCAACAAGCAGAGTCATCAATAAAATGACACACAATTTCAGGAATTCTATATAGAAGATGATCATCAATGACATTGGGAATATGAGTATTTAGGTAGGTGGATTTCAATTGGCATAGCATAAAATTTAAAAATTAAGGACTAAAATATTTTTTTCAAAAACTTTAAAGACCAAAAAAAACTTATAAATAAATGACCAAAATGCAAAAAAAAAAAATTTAAGGACCAAAAAATTTCTTTTTTTTTTTTTTTGAAAATTAGTGGGACTAAATTAAATATTTATGATAAATTATTTTTATTGGGTATCAAATGGGTACTACATGGGCGGGTAAACTAACGTGAGCCGGGTAAAGGCTGAAGAAAGATTTACATAGTGATTGTTTAATGAGCAATTGGTAGGATATTCTTTTTATGGGCAAGGTAAAAAATTGAATTAATGGACCAAGTATCCGCTTGTTGCCATTCCTAAAAAGAACAATCTAAGAATAATAATAACTGTTAGCAATTGGTCCATATTAACTACATGTACTACAAGATTTAATTGTCCACATCAAGTACAAGGGCCAAGTTTAAGCATGATTTAAAGAAGGAATTCATTATGGGAGAAAGTCTAAAGAAGACAACGCTAGATCTACATCAATCACAGTGATAATAAGGTAGGTAACAAATGGAGGGGATAACAGAAAGACTAGTAATTGTGTTCCACTGCAAAAGTTTACTATTGTTTTCTGTTAAACTTAAGTGCTGCTAGTTTACCACACGGTCCATATGGACATCTAAAATTTGGATACTCAACTAATAGAAGCAAAAAGACAAATTATATGCATAAACAGAATCAGAAACTTATCCTGCAGAATCATACCCATGACGCTTTTTTGACTTCTTTGGTTGTGCACTTTTAGTATGTCCATGACTAGATGCTGCAACATCCTCACCATGAACACCTTCAGAACCTAACATAAAGGAAACAAATACTGTTCAGATCACCATTGGGACATGGAGCCTAAATCCAAGAGAGTTTCGTATTTTAAGCAACAACACATGTTACCTAAAATAGCCAACATAGATAAACCAGAAAACAAGAATATCGATCAGCTGTTTCAGCTGTCAGTAACCCAAAGATAAAAATAAATTTCCTTAATTACAAATTGACAGAATGAATATCTATGGAACTTTTGCTCAGAGAAAAATGCTGCCTTTTGTGAAACCGAAATAATAGCCCTAATGCTAGCTTTCTAAATTGGAATTTCCTGTTAACCCAACAGTAGGTGTAGCAATCACCTATGCAACCGCCACTATCAACATGAAAACACTTTGAATCCACATTTTCTGGAATAAACTAGATCCGGTATGCTAAATAACAAAAAGACATGTTTCTTTCTAGATAAATTGCAATGATTAGCTATACCATCTTAGCAGCTACCATGACAAGTGCTGTTAGTTACAGTTTACACCACACAGCAAACATCGTCTATCAAAGGTAACTTGAAGCTGTTGAAGCACCCATTCACGGCTCTAAATGCATTTCATATTAAAACTTTGCCACCTATTAGACCATTAATTATCAGCAAGGGAAAATTATAGATGCAGCGTCACCAAGTTAACAGTTTTCAGAATACAAACAGGTGATATATTACTAAATTTTAAATAAGATGAATTGCCATAGTAGAAACAAATATAAGAGCATAACTCTATAATAGTCATGAACTATCATGGCAAAAGAAAGATATAAGTTTCATTGCTCTACAACCCTAAAAGTATAAAAGAGATAATCTGGAAAGGGAGAAGCCAAAGCACACAAAATAATCGACTTACACAGAACAAAAACTTCTATATTTGTGGTGATTTTATTATTTTTGCACCAAAGCAGGTTAAGAAATCAAAAAGACCCAATTTGTCTGATGGGCAACCATATGGCTTATTGTCATGTTGTAGAGAATCTAAGTCATGACTTGGTTGGGTTCTAAAGAATATAAATAATCAACCAAAGAACCACCACATTAGTCTTCACATGATAAAGGAGATGGATTTCCTCCTTTGAACCTAGAATTGTCATGCATTGTTAACAGAAAATACGAGAGCAAATGGATAAGTACACTCATGACTCGACATGATGAACAAAATTGAAATGAGAAAGAACTAAACAATAAGATCCTCACCATTACTTCCTTTTGATAATTCAGTGTATAGCCCAGCTGCTGTCCAATACTTCATAAAATTCTTCTTAACACGCCTCATAAGATCCAAGATATAGTCACCTTTGCTATTATACTTAAAACAGTTGTTCCAAATGTATTGAACATCCCTGTAGACATCCTCTGAATTCATGTACTTGCCACCTTTCTCAAGATTGCTGCAGATTGTTCCAAAGTCCATTGGTGTATCTATGATATCAAAATAATCCTGTAAAAAAAGAGAAGTCATTTTGATATCAAAAATAAATATGAACATATCAAGCAATACAGAACACGAAGAGCTCTGCAAATTTTTATTTTTTAAAAACAATCTTATTAGGCAGCATGAATACATATAGAAGATGGAGAATAATGTGATCTCTCAAGAAAACAAGACAATGTTGCAACTAAAATATAAAACCTCTTCAATATCTATGCAAGCATTGTCCGCTAAGTTATTCATTCCTCTATAACACCCATAGCTGAGCAGCATAGGAATTTAATCTTAGCAAACCTCTCTAAGGAGTCCTTAATATGAGAAATTCTCTACTCAATATCAAACATAAAACCACCAAAGCATTGAGCATAAGAATCATGATATCAACTTACAGGTATTCCTAGAGCTTCAGGGTTGACAGGAACATTAAAGGGTTCAGCTGCATCCATTTTCATCACCTTCTTAATAACCTACAAATGGGATAAACAATTACACATAATGGCAATCAAGAAACACAACAGCAATAAACCACTAAAAAAAAAATTCCCACATACCGATAATGCAGAATCCAGTTCTTGCTTATCATATCTATTTTCCTTCCGAGGCGTCTCAAATTCCTTGTTTTGCAAACCCTCATCCTCATCCTCCACCACAACTACACCACTACCACCGCCACCGCCGCCACCACTCTTGTCAACACTCAAACCTCCTGCTCCCATCACCTTAGACGAGGACTTAATCTTTATACCTCCAGGTCTCCTCGAAACATACATCTTAAATTCAGGTACAACGGAATTCCCACTATCCTCACCTTGTTTCTCCAAACCCAAGTGCGGCACTGGGCTACTCCTATCCGTATCACTCTGCGACTCCAAAATCCTGGAACTCTTGAGCTTAACCTTAACCCGCCCCATAGACTTTCCTCCTGCTGCCGCTGCTGCTGCTGATGCTGCAGCCTTATCAATAGAGCCATCAGGATTAATACTTGCAAGATGCAATGGCTGGTCGGTTCCAGTGGAAGAAGGTGTATTAACCTCCATTGCAGATTGATTCTCGTCACCATCATCATTCTCATCACCTTCACCACCATCATCATCATGATGATGCGGATCTTCCTTGCTTGGAGTGATTAAATTGATAAGTGTTTGTTCTTCATCGGTAGAACCCGCGCCCACCGCAGCAGCACCTGCTTTTGGCTTGGCTCCTCCTCCTGCTCCTGCTTTTCCTTTCTTCTTCCCCCTCTTTCGCTTCTTCATCTTCTAAGAGATTAAAATTAAAATATTTTATCAAAATCAATTGGTATTGAAATCAATAAACCCTAACAGTAAAAGTTCATACAAGCTACGCGTCGTTTGCTTGAAAGAGGAGGAGAACTATTTATTTACGGCTTTATAGTATATTTGATCCCTCTACTTTTTATATTTTTTTTAAGTGGCCACTCTACTTTATTATTACTATTATTAATGTGGTTTCTTTATTCAAAAAAAGTTGTTGCGTCCCATCAGCAGCACTGTATGTTTGATTGTGTAATTTTCAAAAGCATAGTGTAATGGATGATTACATTTGTAATAATTTATCTCGATACAAGTATTACATAAAATAATATATGCAATCATCGTGATTAAAAATAATAAGATCCAATCGTAAAAAGTTTTAATCAAAAGGATTAAACTGTATTTTTGTAAAATTTTGGGGGAAAAGTTATAGTTTTAAAATTAGAAATTAAATTTTGGGTTTTTTCTTTTTTATATTTTTTTGTATCGAAGGACACAATCCTCCATGGAATCAATTTTTTATTCCTCTTACCCTTTAATTTCATCATGATCTCAATGATTTAATTTTCTCTACTCGTTGGAATCAAATATTAAGAATATTCAGCACGGATAATCTACTTTCAAATTAAGAAAAATTATAATTATTAAAATATTGTAAAATCTAGACCTAGACTAGTTGGGCTATCAACAACTCTCTTCTTCCTTCCCAATTTCATATTCTATAGAAAGACCTTAAATACTGAACATTAAGACTTCAAGCTTTACGATTGATTAAAAAAAAAAAAAAACTCGCATAATCTGCTGTGCCAACGAACCCACAATCATCCCTAAATCTTTGTTTCAAGACAACTAAAGAGAGTTCACGAGGATTAGATAGTCACTCTCCTACAAACCCTAAATCTTTCTTTCAAGACAACTAAAGAGAGTTCACAGGGATGTTACGACTTAAGAACTATTGGCAAGGCGGAGATACAAGTGGTCACAAGCGAGAGATACAGGGGTTACGAGTAGACGTTGTAGTTAGTAATAACGGCTAATTGTCGATGTAGATTCAGTTGTAACTAATAAATAATGTGGCTAGTAGTTATAACGGCATGTATGACTTGGCGTGCAGTTAGTTACGCCGACTAAGCATTAGCTAGCATATAAAGGTCAGTAACTGGCTAGCTATGGAGGAGGAATTGGAAAATCACGAACCGATTCTTCGGAATCTCTCTCTTTCTCCCTCCCTTCATCTTTCATCTTTCTTCTTTCTCCTTAGTTATCTTCTTCACATTCAAGCTTTGCTAAGTTTTTGCTCAACAATTTGGTATCGGAGCGAGTTCCGAGTCCAACCATGGTAGACAACAATCGACTCGTAGCTTTGGAGGAGCACAACCGTAGGCATGAGGAACGGATCCAAGGCGTGCTTCGAAGGAATGGAAGAAATCCGAAAGCGGATGCTTGGAGCAAAATCAACGAATGCAAGATCAAGATCGCTGTATGCTTGGAGCAAACTCGCCTAACTCAACTTCAACTAGAAGCTATAATGAAGACGATTCGGTCTTTGACGGCGAGCAAGGAACCCGAAAAAGAGCCTCGGTCATCTTCTAGTTCATCGCATGGAGTGAATGCGACGGCTAGACCTCCCTATCATGGTCGGATCGATGAGACTCCATTAACTTCGATTTCATGAGAACAGAGTTATGGTTCTGCTATACCAAAAGTAGAATTACAATGGTTTGGGGGTGATAACCTTCGGGTCAGGTTCGGAGGTGCGAAGTACTTTAAGTTGAATTTTATTCCGAGTGCACCGGTGGGTAGAGATTGCTTCCATGTATCCGGAAGGGAGAGCTGAAATTTGGTTCGAAGGTTTTGTGGTTAGGAACAACCCGAGTAATTGGGAGGAATTTGTGGGCGAAATTTGTAAAAGGTTTGGTAATAAAGAGGATGTAGTGGAGGAATTTAATAAACTTCGTCGGAGAAAGAAGTGGAAAGGTATGTAGAAAAGTTCGAAGAGCTTAAATCACCGATGAGTACTAGTAATCCTCACCTCACGAAGCCTGCTTTGTGTCCAGCTTCATTAGTGGACTCGAGGAGGACATCAAACCAATGCTTAAAATCTTACGACCTACCACCTTAATGCAAGCCTTTGATCGAGCCAAATGGCAAGAAGAATCCGTGAATGCCATGGCTATAAAAACCAAGCTACCACCCGAAATCACTTACCCTTATAACACCGACCGAACTACCTCCACACCATACCCCTACAACACCAACGGACTATATGCAAACCATGTCTATAAGCCTACTAGTGCCTTACCTAAACTGGACCATACCAATCACCATAGACCGACCGTACCCCTACCTCCAAAGACCCAATCGAAACCTTGTATGACCGGAGGAGGAGGATGGGACTCGTTTCGGATGTGGGGATAAGTACACTCCGGGGCATCAATGTGTTAAAAAGGCATTGAATACGATGGAAGGCTTAGAAGGGGAGGAGGATGATTTTGTGGAGGAAGTGGAAGAACTTGGGGAGGAGAGGATCCCGAATGAAAGGCAATATGAAGAGGCGGGGTTATCTTTGCACGCCTTAGCGAGGAGGTACGCGAACAACACCATCAAGATCGAGGGGTGTTGCAAGCAAAAGGAGATCATTATCTTAGTGGATATTGGCGGTACTCATAGTTTCATTAGTATGCGAGTGGTGCGAGCGGTGGATGCGGTGGTGGAAAAAACCACTACCCTTACGATGGACGAGTAGTAAATGGGGCGAGCATGAGATGCTCAGCCAGGAGCCCGAGCTTTATATGGTTCATGCGAGGGCATGAGTTCGGAGCCGATTTGAGGGTACTCGAATCGGGGGCATGTCATATGGTGTTGGGGGTGGATTGGTTGAGGATGTACTCCCGGTATTATTTGATTTCATTAATTTGAAGTCTGTCTTTTAAGAAGGGACGAAGAGTGATTGAATTGAAAGGGGTAGCAGAGGAGGTCGCATTACAACCGATTTCGGTGGACAAGGTGTATAAATCTCTCAAATCTGCTATTTATGGAGTGGTGGGGCAATTATTCTCTATTACGACTCGAAGTGAACCGAAGGGGTAGAAAATAAAGAGATACAAGCTTTATTGATGAAATATGAAAAGGTTTTTTCCGAGCCAAAGTCATTGCCACCCATACGAAGGTTTGATCACGAATTCCACTCCTGCCAGTAGCTAAGCCCATGAATATTAGGCCATATCGAAGTTCCTATGTGCATAAGGAAGAGATTGAGAAGCTAGTGAAGGAAATGCTACATAATGGGATAATACAACCAAGTCACGTACCCTTTGCTTCACATCGTGCTATTAGTGAAGAAAAAGATGGCACATGGAGATTTTGCGTGGATTATCGTCAACCGAACAAGTATCACAATCAAAAACAAATTTCCCATACCTCCGATTGATGATCTATCGGATGAGCTGCAGTGGTTCTCATTTTTTCTCAAAAATAGACTTGCGTTCGGGTTATCACCAAGTCGGAATGTGTGAAGAGGACATCGCAAAGACGACTTTCGGGACATATCAAGTGGCATTACGAATTCAAAGTCATGCCTTTTGGGTTGACTAACGCCCAAAGTAACCTTCCGGGCGATGATGAATTCAGATCTGGAGCCTTATTTGAGAAAGTTTGTTTTGGTGTTTTTTGATGATATCCTCATCTATAGCCCTACATTGGAGGCACATATACGAGCACCTTGCTAAGGTATTGGAAGTTCTGCTCAAGAATCGGTTGTATGCGAGGCGATCCAAGTGCACATTCCGTCGAGGTCGGGTGGAGTACTTAGGCCACATTATTTCGGGAGCCGGGGTAGCTACCGATCCTAAGAAGGCCGAGCCGTGAGCAATCGGCCAACTCCTCAATCGGTCAAGGAATTGAGAGGGTTTTTGGGTTTAGCTGGGTATTACGGGAAGTTTATCAAAAGTTATGGTGTAGTCAACAAACCACTTATCGATCTCGCTACGGAAGAATAACTTCCATTGGAATGAGCAAGCTCGAGGAGCTTTTGAGGAGTTAAAAGGAGATTATGTGCTTGCACCGGTGTTAGCATTACCCAACTTCCATAAGCTTTTTGTATTGGAAACCGATGCATGTGCCGGTGGAGTGGGAGCGGTGTTATCGCAAGAGGGTAGGCCATTAGCTTTTTTTAGCAAGGCTTTGTGTCCAAAACATCAAGGGATGTCTATCTATGAGCAGGAATATATGGCTATTCTTATGGCGAGTAGATAAATGGAGGCATTATCCGGAGGCAAACAAATTCATCATCAAGACCGACCATGAAAGCCTTAAATACCTATTGGAACAGCAGACTTCACACCCCAATTCAAAGGAAAGGTTTGACTAAGTCGTTGGGATTGAGGTTTGAAATTCGGTATCGAAAAGGGAAGGACAACGTAGTAGGCGATGCCCTATCTCGCAGGATCCATCACCACAATACGGACGGCAGTCTTCCGGAGACCCACCTTTATGCCATCACTACTTTGACTCCTACTTGGTATCGGGATATCCAAGGGTCTTATGTACATGATGCTAAGGCTCGGGAGGTTATTCAAGGCTAGGAGCTTCAAGAAAGTTCTTTTCCTCAATTTTCTTACTATCGGGGTATACCGAGGTACAAACAAAGAGTATACATTGAGGCGGATCCCGAGCTACGAACACTATTGATCAAAGCTCGCACATCAATCGGCAATAGGGGGTCATGCGGGTGTTCAAAATACTTATCGAAGGCTTAAGAGGGCTTTCTACCGGCTGGCTATGAAATTGCCGATCAAAGAATCGGTAGTTGGGTGTGACACATGCATGCGAGCTAAATCGGAGCGAGTTGCCTATCCGAGCCTACTACGGCCTCCGTCGATTCCAACCGAGGCATGGAGGGATATTTCTATGGATTTCATTGAGGGCCTACCCAAATCGAAAGGCAAGGATACCATTTTGGTGGTGGTGGACGGATTCACGAAGTATGGTCACTTTATTGGCCTCTCGTCATCCATTTTCAGCTAAAGATGTAGCTAATACTTTTCCGGAGCGAGATATACAAATTGCATGGCTTACCAAGCATCTATTGTTACGAGATCGAGATAAGGTTTTCACCAAGTGTGTTCCGGAAGGAGTTGTTCAAATCCTTAGGGGTCAAGCTTCGTATGAGTTCCGCATATCATCCTCGGTCCGATGGCCAAACGGAACGACTTAATCAATGCCTCGAAACCTACCTACGGTGTATGTGTATGGATCGCCCAAGGAAATGGTACGAGTGGTTACATTTAGCTCAATGGTGGTATAACTCCAGCTACCATTCGACGATTCAAATGTCCCCTTTCCAAGCTTTGAATGGGTACCCCCCACCTCATCGGGAGCTCATTTTACATGGCACCTCAGCTGCTGCGATCGTTAAGGAAGTTGTAGGGGAAAGGCGAGCTCGGATCTCTTCTAGGTGCTCGGTTAGGTAAAGCTCGGCATCGAATGAAGCAATTGGCGACACGAGGCGGATTGAACGGGTGTTTGATGTTGGGGACCGAGTCTACCTCAAACTTCAACCATATCGACGGACCAGTGTGGCCTCGAGGAAGAACTTCAAACCGAACCCCGTGTATTTTGGTCCCTATACGGTGTTGCAGAAAGTGGGGCGGGTAGCTTACAAGCTAGATTTGCCACCCCATTCTTTAGTGCATCCGAGTTTTTCATGTGTCACTTTTGAAGAAGAAGTTAGGTGACAATGCGAGTAATTGCTACGGGCCTCCCACCTATGATTGGTGAAGGTCGCATTACTCTTTACCCCGTCGCAATGTTGGATAAGAGGATTATGAAGAAGGATAATCGGGCGTTAGTCATGGGTTTAATCCAATGGGTTGGTATGACTCGTTGATGATGCTACTTGGGAAATTCTGGAGGATTTGGAACTTCGGTTTCCGATTTTTGCTTTGATCCTCGAGGACAAGGATCCGTTGGAGGGAGGGTATTGTTACGACTTAAGAACTATTGGCGAGGCGGAGATACAAGGGTCACAAGCAGAGATACGGGGGTTACAAGTAGACGTTGTAGTTAGTAATAACGACTAGTTGCTGCTTGTAGATTCAATTGTAACTAATAAATAATGTGGCCGGTAGTTATAACGGCATGTATGACTCGGCAGCAATTAGTTACGCCAGCTAAGCATTAGCTAGCATATAAAGGCTGTAACGGCTAGCTATGGGGGAGGAATTGGAAAATCACAGAACTGATTCTTCAGAATCTCTCTCTTTCTCCCTCCCTTCATCTTTCTTCTTTCTTCTTTCTCCCTAGCTATCTTCTTCACATTCAAGCTTTGCTAAGTTTTTGCTCAACAAGGGATTAGGTCATCACTCTCCTTGAAAGGCTACAATGCCTCAAGTCATTTTTACTACTGGAAATTGCATTCAAAGCAAGTTTGCCCGTCTATCCACATAAATTAGTGAAACATCATCTGTAATGGGGCCATCACATCAAAATATGTATAATGCTTGCTCCTCCATAAATTACAAAATGCATGTCTAGCTGTTTCAGTCGCGGACAATATATATATGACAGATAGCTTGTTCACTGGTTCCAGAAGTTCGTGAAATCCATCGAGCATCACATCTCTCCGCAATCAATCAATCTGCACGAAAAAACAAAAAACATAAATTAATCAGATATACAAAGATAAGCACTTGTATGTGATTTTTGGGGCAAACTCAGATTTTATGGATTCATTGTATTATTTCATCTGGGTCTTGCTTTGTTTTTTCTGTTAACATAGTTTCTATACCTGCAAACACATCCGACGCTGTACTAATGGCAGACATGGTCTACTTTTCCATTTTTAACCTGGGATCTTTGCCGACATGTTAATCAAGTTGGCATGACACCATATGCATCCATTGCCATATCAGTGGTGATAGAATAACAAATTCAACTAGTTCAGAACATTGTTGAGGTTCACAGAAAGCAACATGCTACATAATTGGTACCTGAAACTCAGCACCTTTTACAAGTCCCAAAACGATATGGCAATGGGCCAGTTAATTACATTACCTATCTCATCCTACCTCAAAAAGGAATGCAAAAATGGAGAAAATAAGGAGGCCGCTTGTAATCAGCTGAAGGTGTTCATGTCGGGGATGGACAAGGGTTCCTGACCTTGCCTTAAATTGGATATCTATACTATTTACTGAACTACTATCACTAACTTCACTACTATTTTCCTCACTACAGCATCACAATGTTTGCCACTCGGCATCATCAGAACATAGCACCTCTGATCTCCATAAATACTTCCTCCCTAACATCAAAAGTTGGTCCCTCCACCTTCAATCTCTCTAGAAAGCAACAAAAAAGCTAGTGTGAAGATAGAATCACCTCAAAGTCCAATATCATCTCATGTTCACTTTTGCCTTCAAATTATTATTATTATTATTATTTTTTTTTTCATAACAGAAAATTGGGCAGATTATACCAGCCAACTCTTGGAGTGACCTAGACTAATCAATCTTCTTTTGAAACGACACATTGGAACTCCTACATTATGATGTTTCACTGTGCCTAATACTCCAGAGGTTTGCTGTAATTAAAATGACAAAATCTGGGACCTTAATTTTTCAGTGAACTAGTTCATCTCTTTTTTGTTGTTTATGTTCTTTTTTCTTGGCTAGGTTGGGGGGTTGCAAAGAAAATAGTTCTGTCACCTCCTTGGATGGAACTTCATGACTTGATGACGAGGAGAGTTTTTGCACCTGCAATGAATCATCAGGAGCATTAAAGTTACTAAGAAGCTTTGTGATTTAACTAAATGTCATGCAAAGCACAAAAGAAAACATTTTGCTATCTGATTCACAGTATCGCCAAAGGTACCTGTTTTGAGCCAAAACCTTTAGATGGCTCACCAACACCCATCTTCTCAAAGAAATTCTGCATGCTTGAAGTCATCATAGCTATCTGAGTTTCCATATTAGCATATTTTTGCTCCATGGCCTCCATTTTACCCAACATCTTGCTTACCTCTTCATTAGCTGAATTTTTGGCCTCTGATGCCATCCTGATCAGCTCAATACGGCCAAGTTTTTGGCCCCAAAGATCAGAAGGGGTAGGACCCAACCCATAGGTGCGCACATGGCCGTTTTTTTCTTCTCCCATAACTTGGAAGAAGGCATCATCCCAGTCTTCACTGTCATTTGAAATCTCTTGTTTCTGAGTTTCTTGTTCATGGAGTTTCAACTGGAATGAAAACCAGTATTCCAAATCATCACGTTACAAAAGAAAAAAAAAAAAAAAGAGAGAATGACATCTTCAAAAGTGAATGAAAAACATAACATAAGAAGCAACACTTAACACCGCTGAATAATGGATAGCAACATCCCTAGAAAGCTATTGCATTACATCAGAAAAAAGCAAGACCAAGTTCTGTCCCACATAAATTTTCTTGTACTGTTGGTATTTCAAAATTCTGGAAAAAGAAATAAAGCTAAAAAAAAAAAGATAAAGGATTTGCATAGTTGAGTTCATTGAAACCTACAATTATTTCTGCTGCTACATTATTCATAGGCTGTCCATCCTTACGAGTGCGGGTCTTTATGTATAGCTCTGCCCTGGATGGCTCCTTCCCATCAGACTTCTTTATCCTCTATCCTCAAACGACAACAGTGCATGTCAAAATACACACCATGCATGCAGTTACAAGTTTCAAAAGTAGAAGTTACCTCTTCCTCACGTATCCTTGCAAAACTCTTTGAGCCTGCAGTGTGGGTACTCTTCTGATTCGAGCGGTTGGCCTTATTTTTTGCGCTGCGCAACTACAAATTTCACATAAAAGTATCACGTTTCCAATTTTTATTTAAGAGCATATCAATAGTATAACATTGATCTTGCAATCATTTCTTGCACATACCTGTGCCTCTTCAGAGTTCCAATAGGATATGAGGATTTGCCATTGCTCTGGAAGGACTCTTTTATCACGATCATTCAGGCGCTCCTCGTCAGTTTTATGAGGGTAATAATGGTCAGACTTCAATTTTGCTTTCCAATTCCTCCATTTTGATGCAAGGGATCTCAGTACCCAAGTTTTGCACATGGGCTCAATGTCAAATTTTGTCTGCAACACATAAAATAAATATAAATAAATAAATAATCATGAATGAACACCAAGAAAGGAATGTTTAAGTAAGTAAAAAGTTCTTTCTTTTCTTTTCGTCAGTAAAAATTGGACTTCTACTCCCACCGTTGTCCATGTGCCACTTGAGAACAAGTTTTATTTATTAATACCTGGACAAACTGCCACATGTTCTCCTTCTTTTCATCTGGCATTGTAAACCAGTCCACAAAAGTAAGGGGTGCCATCTCACCATTCCGTGCAACAGTTCCCAAGAAGGTACTTAGCTTAGATGCTTCAGGGCCAACAGGCTGACCTAGAGCGTTGATGGGAACTGCTATCCTTTCACCATCACGCGTGTCCCACATGTCACGGCATAGAGTGGGGCCTCTAACTCGAGTTCTCTTCTTTGTCTTTTGTGTTGGCCGCTCTGGGCTGTCTGAATGGCTGTCACTCCCTGAGGGCTGAAGAGGCAGGTGATGGCTTGAAACCAATGGAGTTCTGGTGCACGGGTCCTCACAGCTCCTCTGTGTATTTCTTCTCCCCTTCCTGATAGAGTTTGGTAGTACTGCATAGAAGAACAAAAAAAAAAAAAAGAGCAATACCAATTAGTGCAATGTTAAATGTCTAAACCACAACAAACAAGATGCCTAAGAAATATATATAGTGTGTAAGATTTACATAAAAATTTACCACACAGATATGGAGAAAAGAAAATATAAAGCCTAAGTTATGCTCCTGTGAGACAGTTTTCTTGACATAACACAAACTGAACAGAGGTTGTCATTTAAAAGACGTCAAAAGAGGAGGAAAGCAATCCTAGTACATGAGAAATGTACAGAGGAAACACCAAAAGAAGGAAACTAAAGATTTAAGAACTTGTGTCTGAGACACAAACCCGCCCCCCCCCCAAAAAAAAAAAAAAAAAAAAACTCTGGAAATACATAGAACATGCGTGTTTGGTTTTATCTTCTTGAAACAACAATTTAGACAAAACTAAACAGAAAAGTGTCCAGTATTGGTATCAGAATCATGAAAAGTATTTCATTTACAATATTATGAACTTCACAGCAGCATACCGGCACTAGAAATATCTAAACTAGCCAGTGGCTGGGGCTGCCCAGTGCTTGACTCGGGCTGATATGGTACAATTGGTTGGTTGCAGCTTGATGGGGGCTGTTGGACATGCAATTCACTACTGTGGTTGGCAACCACAGGGTCCACTAGACACCCAGGCACATGTCCATTGTGCTCCATTACACTATCCACTGGATCCACTGGACACTTACGCACATATCTATTTGGCTCCATGGAACAATCCACAGTAGGCAGTACCGGATGTCCTACAAATAGTAGAGGCAACCCAGATTGTCAAGACACACACGTGATTGAAACACTGCTAGAGGATAAGGACGGATACCATGGATGGAATTGAAGTAAAAGGAAGCTTTCTCCGCATATATGACAAATTTGATCCGTGACATACCTGCACTATCAATATCTACACCAGCATGCGGTGGGGAGGTGCTCTGCTGGGATTGCCACAAATGACATGAGCTTGGTTGTGGTTGTTCCTGCTTGGAATGGGTAAGGCCGCTCACCATGGAGACCATAGAACACCTGGTTGCATATTTTTTCTGCCTCGTGGAGCGACCCATAAGAGCAGCTAAGTTTGAATGTCCTACAAGAAATATGGCAAAAGAATAGAGGTAAAATAATATACATGGACATGAGAAACAGGATTCTTATGTTGCATGTATGATTCCAAATGATACAGAAATCTTTCACAAATCAATAGGTTACATTCAATAAAATTGAGTAGAACTTGCACTTTAACTCCATGGCTCTTAACCTAACTACCAAGCATCCCTTGTCCTGAACTTTGGCTAGCAGACAAAACTTCCTGCATTACTAATTTCACAACAGATAGAATATGCATTTCTTCAACACCATCATATCCCTTAATAAACAGCAAGATCTCCCTCCTTGGAGAACAATTAATCACTCAAATTACTGGAAGCATTTCAATCCAGTGAATATCCTTCCAGTTATCCAAACACTCCGATGTTTGTCCATATATGATCCCTTAGCCACAACTAACGCCTACCCTGATAGAGTGGCAGAAGGCAGGTGCCAAGGCAAATGCACCTAGCCTCAAGAGCCCTGCCCACATCCAATAAAATGTTTCTGCTTATATCCCATTCTATCTAGACAAAGACAAAATCCACATCCTATAAATTGCCTGACACAATAACCTTCTTCCTTCTTAAATTAACTCAATATAACAGTGTGAACACTGCCAAAGCTTAGCTCAGCAAAGTTATTGAATCCATCCCCCATCTGTAAGGCTTTTTCCACATGGTTCTCTTTGCTATGATCCAAGCCCTTCCATCTGACAACAAATCCATCATTTCTCTTGGATAATTTTTAAAGTTTTATCTTGAATGGGGTTGCCTCGACAAAGGTCACAACATATCATATCAAACATCAAGTTCAAATAAATCTAGGGTACATGAGAAGAAACAGTTAGGGTTGAATATGATCACTCAAATGTTCACCTACCCAACAAGCAATGTCATTCAGCTCTTTCTTCCTCTTAATGGATTATCCTTGAACATTTTCACTTCATGTTTTGCAGAAACAAGAAAGGACGAGAAGTAGCATTAGAGCCCTTATGTGGAAATAGATCACGAGAAATGATGTCACGTGACATGCAAACCATCAACTGATCACAGCAAACATTTCAGAAAATGTAGCAGATTAACAAAAACACAAAAGTATTGAACAGACACGAAAAAGTTATTATAGTAATGTGGATCATTCCAACTAAGACCTAAAGCTTGAGGGAGTAAAACAAAAACAAAAACAAAATATTTGCAAATAAAAGAATAGCCACAAAGTCAAATTTTATTCTATCCTCTTCGTCAAATTTCAAGAGAACGAAAAAAAAAAAAAAAAAAAAAAAGCTTTACGAATTTTCAAAATCATCCAAGGATTCCTTCATGTTAATTGTGATTTGGGAATTTCTCAGTCACATAATAAAAGCACTGAAAATTAGACAATATTTATTATCAATTTAAATGCTACATGTATATCAATTTATTTTCTGCTGTTTAATGGTATCTAACTATCAATAATCAATTAGAACTATTAAGGTAGTTTAAGAAACTTCTTTTAGGTTCAACTGCCAGCTAAATTTGATTTCTAGCTCAAGTAAAGGTGGACAACTTAGCAATGGCTATAAGGCATGAAAAATTCATCTATCCCGCATCTACTTCTGTAATAACTGCAACACAAACAAGACCTGCCATAAGGCATAAAACTTTCATCTATTTGGCATCTACTTTTGTTAGGTACAATGTACCTGCATAATTACTATCTGCACCAGCCTGTGATTGGGAAAGTTGTGGTGGTCGGTCGGTGCTTGGCTGAGGTTGAGGCTGAGGCTTATGTGACTGATAAGGATGCCTATAGCCTGGGACAGGCACCTGAGACTGGGACTGGCTGGTGCCAAAATTATCCTGCTGCATATGGTTACCAACAATACGGTTCCCTGTAGACATAGCATCACATTTGTTATACCTCACATTTGGATTATTGGAAAGCTCCAAGTGAGAATTTCCTACAAAATGAATAAATTAATAATAATTAAAAAAGAAATACTTTGATAATGAAAAAGGTTCATGAATCCGATTTCATTTCTTTCTAATAAAATTACTATATTATAAAAATGCCTAAGAAGAAGTCATGCGTGATTGTGTTAGACACAACTAGAAATTTGAAATCACATCAAGACAAAACAAAGGAGGAAACTGCAGCAATAGAAGTATAGGGCCCACAAGACCTACTATACATATTAAAGTTGTATTTATCCTGTGTATGTTTTTGTTTTACAGGGCTATGTACCTGCATAATTACTTTCTGCGCCAGCCTGTGACTGGAAAAAAAGTTGTTGGGTAGTGCTCAGCTGAGGCTGATGTGACTGATAAGGCTGGTTGTATAGAGGTACCTGAGACTGTGCTTGAATGGTGCTAAAACTATCCGGTCGCATCTGGTTGCCGATTGTGTGGCTCACCATAGAAATAGTGTCACCCTTGCTACCCCTCTTAGAGTGATCATTAGAAGGAAAAAGGTGATGATTTCCTAGAAAATTAAAATCAATCGACAATTAAATAAAATATAACCTCAATAGGTGGAGACAATTTCTTCAATAAGCATGAGTGCATTATTATGTCAGATGCAAGTGCAGAAAAGGATATGATAAAAATTTCTGAACACACCAACGTTAGAGACAGTTGCAATAAAAATTCAGTGTCTTGAATGGATACAGACAACAGCCATCAGCATGAAACTTGCATATTTCAATTATCTAATTTTGTTTTTGAAGCTCCATATACCTGCATAATTGCTATCTATGGCAACCTCTAACCGTGAAAACTGTGGTGGACGTATGGTGCTTGGTTCAGGCTGATGCAACTGATAAGGCTGGCTATAGCTTGATAGGGGCACCTGAGATTGAGGCTGATGTGACTGATAAGGCAGGCTGTAGCCTGATAGGGGCACCTGAGATTGAGGCGGATGTGACTGATAAGGTTGGCTATAGCTTGGCAGGGGCACCTGAGACTGGGGATGCATGGTACCAAAATCATTCTGTTGCATCTGGTTGAGATCACCCACTACACGGTTGACCACAGACATAGCATCGCGTTGACTAAGCCTCAGAGCGTGGTCATTTGAAGGCACAAAGTGAGAATGTCCTACAAAAACAAAATCAAATGATAGTGGTGACTGATATTATTAGGAAAGAGAAATGATAATGGCTGAGAATCACTGCCTTGATAATGAAAAGAAAATCTTCAAGATCAATGTATTCAGTGATTGCAATAAGAAAAGAAAAGCCATATTAATATGCCAGCAGAGATGCAGGGAGAGGACCCAGGGGGGATCTTGCTTGACTGTGGAAGATTCATGTAAAACTGAAAACGCTAAATCCTAATTGGTTGTTTATCCATTATAGGCAGTAGGGACTGCTATGAAAGGTGCACTAGCCACATTAAGCAAAGTGATGAAAATCACAAGAAGCAATATAGAACAATGGAGGACCTTAAAACTCGTACCACTAGTTTTCATCAGTATTTCATTTTTCAGGCCAGCTGCCATCCAGTATTTCATAAACTTCTTCTTCACTCTTTTCATAAGGTACACGATATAGTCACCCTTCTTGTTATACTTGAGACAATTCTGCCAAATGTATTGAACATCCTTGTATACATCCTCAGCATTTAGGTACTTGACACCATTTTGAAGATTTGTAAATATGGTTCCAAAATCCATTGGTGTATCAACGACATCAAAGTAATCCTGGTCACAATCACCCCAATATTAGAGAGAGAGAGAGAGAGAGAGAGAGAGAGAGGTCCATATGGTATATAGGCATTTGCAAATGAAAAAATATACAGTGTAGTGTCATGACAGCGTGAACGTGGACAATACCTAAAAGGTAATGAGTCGTTTTTATGAATCACCATTATGTCCATATTGCAACAATTAAATCATGATCAAGGAGAAACATCATTCACGCTCCATCGCATTCTATAGAAAGTTGAAGAAAAGGAGAAAATATACAAGACATAAAGAAATCCACTAACAAATTCATTGTGCTCAAAAGTAGCAAACTAAAGTTTTTGACCCAAAGCTTTCTAAGATGAGCAGCCAATTCATAAGGTACTGCAAAAACATTGTTTTTTTCTTGTGGTCACAAAACAATAGCACATAATTTCATCTAGCCTAGGTAAAAGCATTGTTTCATTTAGCAAACAATAACACTATTGGAACACTAAACCATCCATCTTTCCTCACCCTTCCAAGTTCAAGGCCAAAATGAAACATTCAACAGCATATCTGGTGTCGCAAATTACTTCAGTGATTATCCACGAAACTAAGATAAGGATTAATGCAAAGTAATAACTGGACACATAGAAGAGAAATGATTCTTTTTATTTATCAGGTAGTCCCTTCAGGTCCATACTTGACCCATAGACAACCTGGACACATACACTGTACCCACAATGCAGTGCTACCACGTCCAGCACTCGCACTTCCGCATGAAATTGGAGCCACAAGCAGTACCCCAGCCCGCCAGCTGTGACGAGTATACATTCATCCAACATATGCATTACACTAGCAATTCATACTTACATGTATTCCCAGAGAAACAGGATCCACAGGAGAATTGAAAGACTTGGCCTCATTCATTTCCAATATCTTCTTAATCACCTTGAAGACAAAACCAACAATAGAGACCAAAAGAACAATAAGTTTTGACACATTGCCCAGAGTCTAAACTTAATAAGAGGAAAGTTCTATTATACATAAGAAAATCAAAGCAAAAACAACCATTAACCATAGAAATTGTCTGACATACTGCAAAGCAAGATTTCAATTCTTCCTTGTTATATGTAGGACCCTGTGGTGGCATGTCTGTGTGTTTTCCTTTCCTACTCGAAGAACGCAACACCTTTGATGACTTATCCTGCACACCCACAGCTTTGTTTAACGCTTTCCCTTTCTTCGGAGGTCGGCCGCGCTTTTTAACTGATTTTTGCACTTCCCCATCAAATGCTGGTTCATCACCACTATCAACATGGAATGATCCATCATTACCGCTCGAAGATGCTGCCGATGAGCTAGACTCTGAACCGGAATCAATTTCAATGAACTTACCAACACTAAATTCATCAAACCTAGAATTTTGTCCAGCATTTTGGTCAACGACTTCATTACATTCAGAATTTTGCTTGGCATTTTGGTCAACAAAGTTCAAGAATGCTTGTTCATTACTATCCACAACAGAAGGCTTCTCTTTTGTAATTTTTCTGTTGGCACGCTTCTTCTTCCTTGCCATTTCCTTTTTCCTGCCACATAAAATCCCCTACGTTAGCATTCTTCAAAGTAAGCAAAAGATTCTAAAAAACTAACCCAGACATTTCACAGTACAAAAAATCAACCGGAAACTATGCTAAATTTATTATCACAACAAAAATGAATGACATTTTTTATATGGGCTGTTTTTTAAGACTCGACAAAGCTCCAATAATTACTGATAATAACTTCACCACTTACGATCTTTACCTTTCTCAGCTGCTAATACTACTAAAATCCACTCCAAAAACAGCATCATTATCAGCAATTTAAGTTCAATAACCCACTAAAAAAATAAAATGTACATTTTCATTTTTACACGAGAACAATAAAAAACGGAAACCCAAAAGAAAAGAGCTTAAACATTCAGCAGTAAAAGGGTACAAAATTGAAGCTAAAATAGATCAAATTTTTAGCTGCTTGTTCTACAAGATCCAATCATCTCTAAAGAAGAACAAAAAGAGAGAAAAACGTTACCTAGTTTGGTCTGAGAATGGCGCGTCTTTAGGGTCTAAAGAATTATAGGATTTTATTTAAGGTTTGGAAACGGAAAAACATAGCCTGGGTCTGTCTGTCTGTCTGTCGCTAAAAGTGATGAGAGATTAGCGAACAGCTTCACTGGCAGCGGTTTTGCTTTCACAGTTTGCAGTGACAAGATAATTGTCACTTTTGTTAAAAGCCAGAACAGAGACACTATTTTTACTACTCACTCCCTCAAATTTATAGTTATTTATTAACTTATATCTTTTTTTTCCCTGTACTTACCTTTTACAGATTTTTTTTTTTTTTTTTTTGCTAAATTTCTTTTTTGGTATAAGATAATCAAATTAATTTTTTTTCACTTCTCTTTTTTAGAAGTTTTCTTTAACCATCAAGAAATGTGATCTAACAAATAACAGTGTTTGTTTTAACTTGATTAAAATTAAAATTCAATTCTCATTATGTATGAATAATTAATTTTAATTATTTTTTAATTATATCATATTTGAGTTAATTTGATCTAAAAAATAATTTATTGATCAATCAAAAATTAGATATGTTCTGACATTGGTTTAATTTAGATATTGATAGATCTAGACGCGATGAGTGTAGTTTTGATTCATATAAAAATTGACTAAAAAAATACCCTACTATCTATAAATTAAAAAAAAAAAAAGCTTTTTTTGTAGTTGCCATTTTTCTAAAAAGTAATCTACTGGGCATTAATTACTACATGTAAATGATTTAGAGATTTCATGGTATTTTGGTCTTAAAAGTAGAAACATTCACCGCATTTGGGCTTAATGTTTGGCATTAATATGTTTCCAAAAAACAAATTCTACAAAATTTCCATGATTTGAAGCCAGAAAAATAAAAATAAAAAAGGATTGAGCCTCAGTATGAGCATTGAAAAAAATGGCCTTTTTTTTTTTCTCTTTTGATTTTAAGCTCAAATTTGAAAGCAAATCAATTTCTCAAGAGGGCAAACATGAGTAATTCTCAAGAAGGTTGTGAGGCGTCCTATGACCAATTACATCAATAAATAATTAATTAGTCGGGTGTTGAGGAGAGCAATTGAAAGAAGTTTTTTTTTTAAATAAAAGAATCTAAATAAATATCTCTTTTAATAATTTTTGTTGTTAATTATTTTTGTTTAAAATATATATTACATATATCTTGCTAAGATGTTTCATGAAAAAGAAAATAAAAATAAAAATCTAATACCAAGCTAACCCATCCCAAGACCCCTTTCAACGCTCGTTTTATTTCAAGCAACTTTTGAATTTTTTATTTTTTATTTTGATAATAAAGCTGCATTAATGCTTCAATGCTTACCAACCCTTCAGTTTTTTTCTGTGGTATATTTAATTTTTCAAGCACATATCTATTTTACTTAATTTAGATTTTCAGAAATGGAAACAGTGTATGAAATTGGATATTTTGCACAAATAATTTGGAGGTTTTCACAAATAATTTCAAAATTTTTTGAATTTGGAGGTTTTTTTTTTCTGGACTAAAATTCAATAAATTATAAAAATAAAATATAAGCTCGAATTATCTTAAATTTTTTTTGGAAGCTCTAAGGAGCCATGTGAATTTACACGTATAAGTTCTCAAAAGTTTTACATATGAAGGCCGACCACGCTTAATTTTTAGCTGATTTCTGCATTCCCTTGTCAAATGCTGGTTCATCATCAGAACAACTACTGCTGCTGCTAATACCTCCAACACAAAATGGCCCACCTCTCCCACTCAAAGAACGATGACGAACTAGACTCTGAGTCTGACTCAGAATCAAATGCACCAAACCCTGCATCACTGCTAGATTCACTACTAAATCCATGGATTTGTCTAGCATTTTGATCAACAAAGTTTAAGAACACTTCTTCACGGTCATACGCTACTGTGTGTTCTTCCTTTTCTTTTTCTTCTTCCTTTTCATTTCACAGGCTTTTTGTATCCACGCTTCTTCGTCGTTGCCATTCCCTATTTTTTCCTTCTACCACAGAAGATTATCCATGTTAGCCTGCTTTAAAATGAGTATCATAATGGACCAAGAAATTTACAAAATCAAGAGAAAGAAGTGAATTTAGGACTACCAAAAGGAACCCAAAACGGAGAATATTCTCATTAGATTAGTGGGTTCATTTCTAAACCGCAAAAGAACATAAAATTGAGAAGAAAAAGAATTCTTTTGATACTGGTTTTTCCAGCACCCCACAAAGCTCCAAACTTTAATTTTCCAGTTAAGAAGGTCTAGCACTTGATCATCTAGTGGTAAGTTATCAAAAATAAGATTTTCAAAACTAACTATTAATCAATTACTTGTACAGAAAGGTCTAGCATGTTATCGCCCAGATTTTCAAAACTCAGTTGTCATTTTTAATTATGTATAAACAGGCATGTTATCGCCTCAAAATAAGAGCAGCTACTTGATCATCAAGTGGTAAGTTATAAAAAAAAAAAAAGTCAAATTTTATATAATTAATGAACTTAATTAGTACGTACACACTCGAATCCATGATTCAAAGCATGTCACTTGCACAAACAATCAAACATGTTTTTTTTTAAAAAAATCCAATCAAAACACTATTAAAAATAGCATCATTCTTTAATAAATCAAAATTAATTCATATATGTGTCATTAATTTAAGTTTATCCAATAGTAGTTGGTGTTGGTGAAGGAGGTGGTGGCAGAGAGGAGTAGTGAAAATAAAAATAAAAGGTAACAGTGCTAGTCTGCTAGATGAGTAGATGATTGAGAGATGATAGAGAAGAGAGCGGGCAACAAAGAGAATGGAGATAGAAGAAATGGCATATCGAATTCATATAAATGTTAGGGATAAAAAGAGTGAACGTAGACTATTTTGGCAGTTTTGAGCCTTTGAAACTTGAGATAAATTAGGTTTTCATCTTTAAACTTTAGGTTAAATAGTCTAAATCTTTCTTCGATTTTGAATCATGATTCAAAATCGATTCTTCAACATTCAATTGCAAATTAGATCTTTTTCTAATATATATATATATATATTTTTTTGTGAAATTGAGTGTTTTTATTAGATTTTCATCAATTCTAATTTATAAATGTAATTCTTCATTAGTAATTAAAAAATCATAATTTTTAAATTAAAATTAATGATTGAATGGTTGTAATTCAGACCGCTCATATAATCTTAATTAGTATTGTTTTATTTGCAATACTGAGCTGAAGTATTCCTATGACATTCCTCATTTCAAACACAAACAATACCATGATATACAAGCAAAACCTAGAAAACAATACCGTGATATACAAGCAAACCCTAGGAATTCAGTAACATTACCTTTTCCTTATATTGTTCCCAGAAGGTATGGAAAATGCAAAAACTCAGAAAACCAAAATGACGACAATGTCAAATGCTAGCTCAGGACATTGACGTTCTGTATCTATAAATATAGCATGTGGACGATTATAATTAAAGACTCCACCTAGCTATCTTAACGTCACGCATACAAATTGGGACTAGAATGTGCATCTGTAGAATTTTCCATGAAAACGACATGGTCATTAAGTTGAAGTCATCAAAAAGCTTTAACCTAACAGGAAATTCCATGGAAACACCTTTCTTTCTGTACAAGTAATTGATTAATATATAGTTAGTTATTATCTAATCCCCATATTTATTTATATATATACACATAATTGACTTCAACCTTCTTCAAAATCCTTCAAACTAGATATATATCTTTGATCTGCTCTATCCTCACCATCTCTCGTAGAACTTGACCCATCAACATAACAAAAGTTCGATCTTTGATCTTCCTAGCTAGCTAGCTACACCCAGAAAACCCAGCAATATGTCTCTTAGACCTAGAGCCACACCCTCGTCCAAGCAACTATCCATACCTGAGGTATCTACCCAGAGTTCAAGCTCGACCAGTGCCAGCAACGATAACAATGAGCCTGAAACTCCAAAATCCCCATCAAGACCGCCCACTTTCTCTCAACGTGCAATCTCGCAAACCCTAACAAGCACAGCAAACCTAGCCAACCTCCTTCCTACAGGCACCCTCTTAGCCTTCCAGCTTCTCACCCCATTCTTTACCAACAATGGTGCCTGTGATTCTGCCACACGCCCTATGACTTTAATCCTCCTTGCTGTCCTTGCTCTTTCTTGCTTTCTTGCTTCCTTCACGGATAGTATCAAGTCCCCAACGGATGGAGGAGTTTACTATGGTTTTGCAACTTTTAAAGGGATGTATCTGTTTGACTGCCCTGATCCTGTTGGTTCAGGCTTGCCCGATTTGAGCAAGTTCAAGATGAGGTTCATCGATGTGGTTCATGCTGTTCTATCAGTGCTTGTGTTTGTTTCTGTGGCTTTGAGGGATAAGAATGTCGTGAGTTGCTTTTATGCCATGCCCAAGCAGGAGACTCAAGAGGTTTTGAATATTGGCCCAGTTGGGATTGGTCTCATCTCCAGCTTGTTGTTTGTGGTTTTCCCTACCAGAAGGCATGGCATCGGCTACCCTGTTACACCAGGCAAAACTTAGTAATTTTTCTTTCTTTTTTCTTTTTTCTTTTTAATTATTATTCTTTTAAAAATTCAAAAATAGTTAGTGTTGTTGAACATTCATTTCCCCTTGATGTACTATTTCCTTACCTAGAAATTGGAGAAATTCTAAAAAAGATGATCAGATTATTCACAAAAAAACATATATAGTCCATATGTAACTTGGGAATTAATTTAATTATATGCTTCTTGTGTAATTAATAGCATAATTAATATTCTTTGTTCCACAGTTATAAGAAAATTAGCAATACTGTGTTATTAGCGTCATGAGACTATATATATATGCGTGTGAGTTAATTATAAATTAAGTAGTTTTGAGAAACAAATTAATTAATTTTTTTTATCTCAAAAGCTAATTAATTAGTCACCCGATCAGTATTGATGATGTTTAATTTAATATTATTTTATCTAAAAATTATCTTTTTTTATTATTATTTTTTCATAATATCTATCTATTTTTTATTTTTAAATAAAAAGAAAATAAATTAAACAAGAACATAAAATGAATTAAATAATTAATTTTTGAAAAAAAAAATTAGTTCGTTTCTTAATACTTGAGGGACTAATTTATAATTTACTCCTATATGTGTGTGTGCGCCTAGTTTGTGGTGATGATCTGGAAACGTGGCTGCGAGGACTTTGATTGAAAATATTTAATTAGATAATGCCTGGTTGTGCAAAAAGAAACTATCAGAAGAATAATTGGCTTTAATTTGTTGGAGATTTGTTTATTCACTGGACTAAGGTTTGCGTATAAGCAAGGAAAATGATTCCTTGAAAGCAATACATTCACATACATATAATTTGACAATAATAATAATAATAATAATAATAATAAGGTTTGTATATATATAAGCAAGGAAAATAATTCCTTGGAAGCAATGCATTCACATATAATTTGACGAAAAAAAAATAACAATAATAATATATGCATATATCGCAACGGGAAAGTAAATTGTAAATTAGACCGCCAAGTTTTGAAAAAAAAATAAATAATGCTTCTTATATTAAAAATAATTCATTTATCATCTGTAATTAATTTAATATTATTTTTAAAAAAATATTTGTTTTATTAAAGTTATTAAAACTAAAAGTATTATTTTGTTTTATTTTTTAAAAGTAAAAAGATTAGTTCATAATTTACTCCGTAATAGGGATATCCCATCGTTTGCAATTAAATATAAATCTTATTGGCCATCCAATCCAGCAGTATGTTTTGTGGTTATATATTTGCATTTTCCAACCTTAATAAGGTGTGCACGTAACGATCGAGGTGTCGCGATATCTACCAATTAGCGTCCAATAATTGAACTCAAAGCTAACCGCCTATATCACAGCTAGGATTGCGCATGGCATGTTTCATGAAAGCTAACTATTATGGTACCACCTTCCCAATACTATGTAGAGCTTGTTTGCTTTTTATTGTGTTGTGACGTAAGATCAAACACATTAAACAGTTTGGTAATAAAATTATATGTAAGTTGTATTGCGAGTAAAATCGTTTAAATGTCTGGTAATCTATTGACGTGTTATTAATTTGATTTAAAATTATCATTTAGAACATAGCTTCAGGATTTTTATTAAGAAATTAAAATAAATTACTTGAAAACATAAAATACTATCATCGTCAAAATAAAAATAAAAATAATGAGCAGTATATATAAACAATACAAGCACTACAAGATTTTTATTAAGAATCAAAACATCACACTTGTAATCTATATATGGTAAAAATTATATATTAAAATAAAATATATACAACATTGGTGTTTTTGTGAATTATATATATATATAGAACGATGACCAAGGCAAACAGAAGCAGGACCTGGGTAAAACATTTTGACTCGAACGGCACTGTTTGCTTGGCCCACGGTCCTGGACCCAACAATACAACTTTTCAGTGGCCCAAATCAGCCTAACCAGATCTTGGCCTCCCAAACTTGAAGTCAGAAATCAGAAGAGGGAACAAATTTTCGGAGTTGATTTCATGTGGATATAATCTGGATCATCAAATCCAAAATAACTACCGACGACCATCAAGATTCCCTTCCATTTAACCAATCGAGGTGAAGCCTGAAAAATCTGAAAAGAAGTTGCAACTAAAAACAGTAGTACTGTAGTAGTCTCAAACACAGTCTCACTGTCTGTCCCAGGATCGAAATACCAAAATCATCATGTCTGTCTCTCTCTTTCTTGTCACTACACGGCCTCCTCTGCTGAATAAAACCCACCTCAAGGTCACTCTCACTAACCCCAAAAAGCTCAACATGTGTTATTCACCGCCAAAATTCAGAAACCTGCCCACATTAAGAGTCAGTTCTGTAAACGAGGAATCTGGAGGACACCTCCCTGTGACTCCAGCAAAACCCACTTGGGATTGGCAAAATGTGTTGTCCACTGCAGCAAGCCTGTATCCTCTCTATGTCACTGCAGGTGGGATTCTTGCTTGCTTCAACCCGTCTGCTTTTGCTTGGTTTGTCAAGCGAGGTCCAACTTCATATAGTCTGTCTCTTGGATTCATCATGTTGGCTATGGGTCTTACTTTGGAGCTCAAAGACTTGATTGCCTTGTTTATGCAGAGGCCTCTATCTGTGAGGTTTTATTTATTTATTTATTTATTTTTTGGTTAATATATTGATTTCTTGAAGTGATATTAATTCGTGTTCTTTACTGGAAATCAAGATATGAATGTTGACTTCATTTTGAAACCTCGGGTGATTTTTAAGAAAATTTATAATAGAATTCAGTTAACAGTTAGTTGGATGGACAATCATGTGGTTTCCAAAGCCCTGCGAGTCTAAATTGAATTTTTGGTTCTCTGGGTTATGCTGACATTTTGATTTTTTTTTTTTTTTTAGCTCATCATGAGCAATGCATTGTGGATTTATAAAACCTCTGCAATGAATAGAGGAGCAACTTGGTGCTTATAGTCTGTTAATTTAAACAAGGTGCTACAAAGAAATACAGATTCTGCAGAAAATGGTTATTTACCCAATTATGTATTGTGCGACGCCATGCATGTATTCGTATTCGCTATGATTGTTTAAGATCAGATTCTTGGGTGCTAATTTGTTTTTTGAATTGGAATACTTGAGGGAATCACAACTTTTAGTTCAATGGATTGTTTTATGAAATGGTTGAAGTTTTAGTGGAGGAAAGCACTTGATAGGAGGTTCCCCTAAGCGTCTTGTTTGCCGTCTTTGTTCAGATACTATTTGGATGTGCTACTCAATATACAATCATGCCAGCTTTTTCACTGATTGTTAGTAAAGCATTGGGGCTTCAACCTTCTTTTTCAGTTGGTTTGATATTGCTCGGTTGTTGCCCTGGAGGTACCGCCTCTAATGTGGTAAGAACACTTTTTCTATTTTCTTTTTCTAGAATGCTACTTATCGTGAACACTCTGGAAGCATATTTCACAGAAATTTAATATCTGAACTACATAAAAACATGTGCATTTCCAATCTACTAATCTTATTAATGGTCTTTTTCCAGTTTCTTCTCTGATTAATAGTAGTTATGATAGTTGATATTAGAATGTACATTTACTAAGAACTTTCTGCCTCTTTCTTTTGCTGGTTGGAAATGTGCATATGACCTTCTGATACTGAGTAGTATTTGTACAAGGAGATAGAGGTCTAAACTTCTCATTGACCTTTTTATTGTGAATTGTAATCTGATGATCTAGTTACTAACTATATGTTCTCGGTTCTTTATCCTCATCTTTGCTAGAGTACTTCCCAGACTGAAAATTTTTTTGGGCACTAGAATGTGCAATGCTCATGTCCAGCTGTGTCCAAGAGTTATTTTGCAGTTGTAGATTATGAGTGAACATATATTCTTTACTAACTTACCCATCTCAGGACTGTTTAGCCATGCATCTTTAACTATCTGTGATTGACTGATCTTTCATGGTTATCTTGTCTTGCACTCTGTGTCTTGTCAAGGTTCCAACAGTGTTGTGTTCATTACTAATTACCATTGCCTGCCTTCTCTCTTCCCACAGAAAAGAAAAGGTATGAAAATGTCAGTGCTAACATTGTGAACTAGTTTATGTTGTTCTTATGTGTTACAAGTCTGACACAGTTTATGGATTATCCATCAAAACTGGCATCCTGGCCTTGAGATAATTGAGAATTTTGTTTCCTTTTCTCTATATCAACTGAATTAATTGGTATATTAGGGAGTATCCAAATGCTGTGGAAAATTGATGAGATGTCTATTTATTTTTCCTGAAGTAGTGTTACAGGTGACATTAATTGCTCAAGGGGATGTTCCACTATCTATTGTAATGACAGTGTGCACCACTCTTGGTGCAGTACTTCTCACTCCAATTCTGACAATGATTTTGGCAGGAACTTATGTTCCTGTGGATGCCTTTGGTCTTTCTCTCAGCACTCTGCAGGTAAATTCAAATTCGTGCTTACCGACAAGTTAGATGCCATCACACGTCAAAATATTGATTTACTTATATTGTAGTCGTTGTTAATTCTTATCCAGGTGGTTGTCGCTCCTATTCTGCTAGGTTCATATATGCAGGGCACATTTCCTGCAGCTGTGAAAACTGTCACGCCTTTTGCGCCACTGTTTGCTGTTTTAGCATCATCACTGCTTGCTTGCAGGTTCTTGTTGTGCTGCTTGGTTTATTACGTGACATTGGTGCTTCTGCATCCACTTTTCTCTTATTTTTGTCTTTTCTGGTCTTTACTGCAGTGTGTTCTCAGAAAATGTTGTTCGCCTTAAATCCTCAATGCTTGCTTCATCATTACCATCTGATGCCTCTCTAATTCTTCGCATTCAGTCAATATTCTCCGGAGAACTGGGTGCTATAATACTTGCTGTGCTGTTGTTACATTTTGCTGGCTTCTTTGTTGGGTATGAATTGCTCTTCGTTTCTATCCGTAATCATGACAATTCTTCAATGCTTGCCTTCAGCTTTGACTATCAAATATGCATCTTACCTCTCTTACCATTTTCATAATGTCTCAACAATTTATGTAAGATAGATAAATTTACATGCATATTCCCTTTGTCCAATCTTGATTAATGCATTGGTATAATTATGGCAATGGAAAATATCTTTTCCTGCAAGTTTATATGAACAGAATATCTCTGGA
Source organism: Dovyalis caffra (assembly GCA_963924115.1). Classification (NCBI taxonomy): domain Eukaryota; kingdom Viridiplantae; phylum Streptophyta; class Magnoliopsida; order Malpighiales; family Salicaceae; genus Dovyalis; species Dovyalis caffra. Next base: position 19,349,790 of record CAWUPB010001197.1, on the reverse strand, counting down.
ATAAGGGCATTTTAATCTGAATACACTTTTTAGCCAAATCAATAATATTCCCCCAAGTTGAAGTACCCCAACAAGGGGAATTGCCACCACTCCAATCAACTATAGGGCTACCGCTAAGTTCTTTCTTTTTGCTGGCATATGATTTCTTGAATCCACATATGCTTAATCAACCTTATCTATTTTGAAACAGTTGAAAAAGAAAACAAGAAAAGGAACGCTCCGATGATTTTCTGCTGACTAAAATGCAGTCAAGATTCATGTATTTGAATCACCATTCAATAAGCTAGAGATAAATTCAGCCTTCTAGATACAAAATTTTCTTTACATGGTACATAATGGAGGGCACTTCAGCTCAAACCTAGGATCTTTGCCCAAGCACCACACCTTTAACATTTGAGCTAGCCACAAGGGGTGGAAGATGGGAATTTCTAGCTAATACCTTACATTGCAATTATCATCTTTTATAGATTAGAAAATTTTGTTTCAGGATGTTTTAGAATTTAACCTTTTGCCTCTATGCTTACTCTGTTTAACTTTCAAATGAGTCTGCATATGCTGTTTTTGGTGAGTGCCTTGTAGTCAAAATAACAACAATTTGCCCATTTCAGAGTCATTTTTACAGAGCAGACAACTTTCTTGCATTTCTGTCCTGTAAATTTGATTCATCCATTCATCCATGCATTGGAGTTATGTATTTAAAACTATTGTTATCTGTAGGTATATATCAGCAGCAATTGGTGGGTTCAAAGAGCCACAACGGCGAGCAATATCGATTGAGGTATGATTATATCAGTCCTTTACTACCATCTCGAAAGAAGGTGAAAACTTTCAAAGATTTCTTTTCTTGAATTTTCAGTCATCAGTTGATCCATCAATCATCATTGACTACATTATATTATTTTTATTTTTATTTTTTTTGTCTGGGGGCAACACATCACAGGTTGGAATGCAAAACTCTTCCTTAGGTGTGGTTTTAGCAGCATCACACTTCACTTCACCAATGGTTGCGTTACCCCCAGCTATGTCTGCTGTGATTATGAATATCATGGGCAGTAGTCTGGGCTTCATCTGGAGATATATTGATCCCGCTGATTCAAAGGACAGTAATCCACAGTCCCAAGATTGATGGAAGTGAAAATGAAGCCTTTAATCATTCATTAAACATTTTAATTCTATTTTTCTTTCTCCATTAGAGTTTTTTGAAGTTTGAAATATATGTCTTCACCTCTTCCCTTTTTTTTTTTTTTTTTTTTAATATGATGATGTGCGTAAGCATTTGAGATAAAAACTGTTTTTTCGAAGTTCTTGCATGTGCTTGACTTGGGAATTAATTAATAAATAATTACCGGATTGATTGTATGTATATTATAAATAATAATATGGGAGAATGAAAAGTTGCGTGATGTGGTGTGTATTCTTTTCGATATACTTTGACATTTAATTTTTACATGCAAGGAAGATATATCAATTTACTGTATTTTTAAAACCTCGTAAAATTTACGATTAAAAAAAACATGTATTTTTTTTAATTCTTTTTCGCCATTAGATGCTTATAAATTATTAATTGCTTTATGTGACATTTACAAGAGCATGAGCTAGAGAGAGAGAGAGAGAAATGGCGTTGAAATGGATGGGTTTGCTCTGTAATTCCTCATTCTTCATATTTGCTGCATCGAAATGGCGTCGTTTTGAACGTAATTCTTTGACTACATATTATAGATTGAGCATTGAAAAAGAGAGAGGAGAGAGAGATTTGCTTCTTTTGTCGATTTACCAAAAAAAAAAAAAAATGAAGGCAAAGGATTTTTTAAGAGAATGTTTGATTAAATATATGTTCTTAAAAGGGTATATTATACATTAGAAAAATTAACTTGTCTGTTTAACCATGGAATAAAATCATTAGAGAAATTAACTTTTACTTTTAAAGTGTGATAGTGGAGAGTTTTAATACTTATTAACAATTGCCTTTAGACACACGTTTGCAGAACTGAAAGAAATAATATTTTACCCTTTAAAAATACCAATTTGAAAAATTATTCGAAACCCCAATTTGGAAAGTACTAAGTTTTTTAGTTTATTGTTTGGGGAGACCAAGAATTATTCGGAAGTTTCGTAACCAATAAAATTCTGCAGTTTCGTGTCTGGTAATGTCCAACAAACAAAAACATGACCGTATTTTACCGATTTAAGGCAGTCATATCTACTGCGGGACAGCATAGATCGAAATTGCTCCGAAATTTCGTTCGTGCCAAACTCTCTCAACTCTCGAACCAGACATGCATATATATATACCTCAGAGTTAAAACTTTTGACTATTTAGCAGAACGGTGTCGAAATTCGAACCAGACATCGAACTGTCCAAGGAACTGGATCGCTAGTTCAACAGTTAAATATTAACCTACTTCAAAATTTCCTAGCCCTCTCTTGGAATGCACATAGGGATGGCAATGTGACGGGTAGAGCGGGGATCGTCATACTCATCCCTGCCCCGTTCCTGAAAAAATATACATTCGTCGCCTCATGTTTCGTTCAGAGCGAAATTTCCTTCCTTATACCCATCCCAACCAGGGTGGAGCTCGTCAAATTATTTTTTTTAAAGATAAAATAATAGGCAGGGTGGGGATAACTCTCTCTGCCCAACCCTTAAAAAAAAAAACCATTCCCATCCCGTGCTTTGTTCAGGGCAAAATTTCGCATCTCGTACCCACTCCAAATGGAACAGGCTGGGACGGTTTGAATTACCATCCCTAAATGCACACATGATAAAAGAAAAATGAAAATAAACTTGAAGAGGTCACCGAAAGCCATAGACAAAGTGATAAAAAAATATATTTTTGATTCGTAAGTTAAAAATTCGATTTTATCTTTAAAAAGCTCTTATCTTTATCTTTTGCATAGCATTTGATTAGGCTATCAATGGCCTAAGAAAGGCAAGATTTCTTAGAGATGATCTCATGGTAATTTAGTTCAGAAAAATGAAATGAAATTAAACTTTAAAGAGTAAATTATAAATCAGTCTCTATAATTTCAAAAAATAAATTAATTAATTCCTCTCATTTAAAAAATTATTATTATTACTTTAACAAGTATTGAACATATTTAATTTAAAATTATTTTTATTCTATAAAATCTTTTATTTTTTCATCAATTTTTTCATATTTTTTTATTTTTTAAAAAATTCAAAATAAATAAAAATTGAGAAAAAAATTATAAGTAAATTTTTAAACATAAAACTGAATAATTATTTTTTGAAATGAGATGAACTAATTAATTTATTTACCGAAACAAGAAGAACTAATTTATAATTTACTCAAATTATAGATGAAGTGATAAAAAAATATTTTTAATTCATCAAGTTAGAAATTCGATTTTTATTTTTAAAATTTTATATAGATTAGACGCAATATGATGTTAATTTAATTTAAAAAATAGTTAGCATGAAAACTTATTCAAATATATATATATATATATAAACCCTGAAAAGTAATTTGCTGAAAAACTGAAAACAAATGAAAGAACCGCCATGACATTACGTGCAAGTTTGCAACTGTGTGTTCATAGCCAATCAAAATCGAGATAAGAAAAAGCATGTCCACGCTGGAAGTTTCTGCAATGCTGTGTTTTATCTTGTCTCTGTCTTTTCTTTGATGACGTGGATCCCACTTTACATACCACGATCAATCAGCGTACGGCCAACATCACCTGTTGTACTATTACTTGTAACTCAGTCCTTATATTTCATTAAAACTAACTAGTCAATCCCTATTTTATAATATATATATATATTTTTTAATATATATATATATATATATATATATATATATATATATATATATATATATATATATATATTAAACTCACAATAAAACTTGCAAGAGAACTAGTCTTCCAGAACTTGAATCCATAACCTCACATTGCAAGAAACTATTACTATTGAGCTACAAGCTCTTTGATATTTTTTTGTCTTAAAGAAATTATTTATCTTTCTATTTATATATGTCTTAAAATAGTTATATAATTAAAATTTAAAATGATATTTTTTTTCTAAAAACTCTCCGATTAAAGTCTGTTTTAATGACTAATAATCTAAAAAAAAAATTATGAACAAAAATGCAAATAACACATAACAATACTGATAAATTTCTTAATTTGTATTAAAAGTCAAATAAAATAATTTAGGAAACGAAGTTTTTTTCTAAACCTGTCTATAAAATAAATTGGAAAAGAATATGAAATTTAATGAAAGGACTGAATTATAAATTATTTTGAAAATGAAAATTAAATATATATTTTCTAAACTACAAGGATAAATTGATTATTTCTTCAAATTAGAGGAGCTGATCATAGTTAATTCTCCAAATCTAGGGACGATTCAGAACTTTTAATGCCAATTGCTTTTTTTCAGTCCAATTGGAACCAAACCCATGATGGATTCATAGAATTCCATTTCCCCTTTCTCCTCATATTCAAACCTAAATAAAATAATAAGAAGATTAAATCACTTACCATCCAACTAAGCTTTTAAGAATCTAACACTTTCAAATTTATGTCAAATATTACTGCGATGTTCTCTTAGCATAATCAATAAATATCCCCTTTTAGCAATTTTTATATTGAATGGTTATAAATATTTTTAAATTAATTTACACGTTATTCAAAATCAAGTTTTATATATGAATATGATATATTCGAAAAAAAATATTCAAGTTTTAAAGAATTTGATAGAGTTTTTACACACAATGTTATGTGGTTTGATTGTTTATCGCTTCTATTTTATACAAGACCATGTTTCTTAATTTAGCATCGTAAAAGCTTACTTTGAAAGAGTAATTTATCACCGACAAGTTGTAAGCCTAACAACAAACGAGTTTATTTTTAAATAAATTTTCTGTCAATATACAAGATTCAAATATTAATATCGTAAGGATTAAATCTTATTGTTCATATCTCAAATAAGATTAATTTTATTTCTAACATGAGATAAAAATACCTGAAAAAAAAAACAATTTATCCTCAAATAAAAATTATACATAAGAGTATGTTAATCTCACCAAGTATGATTTTTCAAAAATCTCATGCATTGAATGGATCTTATTTACGAATCTTACAAATCTAAGGGTCGAAATTTTTTGAGAAGTGAATTCGATAATAAACTTTATAGTATTCGCATTAGGAGTGAGCAAATAAGTAATTTGGATGAAAATAAGGCCTTTTGAGTCAGTAACTAATTACTTGATTATTGTTATTTTTTACCCTAAGTATTTAAAAAAAAAATTAGCCAAAGGAAAATTACAGCTTAAAATTAATAAATAAAATTTATATTACACCACTCTAATGATTATCGGAATTACCCATCCCCTGAGAATTTAAGTCAGGTAATTCGGTTTTTTTGTGGAAAAAAAGAAAAACAATTAGGGAAGATTGCTCATCCTCTGAGCTTGCTCTTCAGTAAAAAGAAGACGAAAAAAGAAAGCTATTTCCACCGGCAAATGAGAAAGGCAATGGTTATGCGGCGCAAGATGTAATAAACTTCTAGAAGAAAAAAAAAAAAAAAAAAAAAAGAATAAGGAAAGAAAGGACAGTGAATCTTTCAGCTATGAAAATCATAAATTGAAAAAATGAACACTTTTAGCTGTTTAGATCTCTCTGCTGTATAGCATCGGTAGTGGCTAGATTCAAAACTCTCATCTCCCATTATTTTCTTCATCCGACTGTATAGATTTGAAGGAGGTTTGCAAGGATCAATGGCAGACTCAAAGAAAGACTCAGTCTCCCAACCAGCACCACCACCAAATGATGACACGAAAAAGGAATCAGAAAGACCACTTCTCAAGAAAACCAAAATCACATCATCATCAATATCAGATGACACCCACTTCCCTGGCCCACTATTTCCTGCTGTTCGCCGAACTGCTGCTCCTCCACTAATACCAACATCCACTCACCACCACCTCCTCCACCCTCCATCGTCCGATCTCCGTCCCTCCAAAGATTCAGTCTCCTCAAACAATAACTTTAACAACAACAATGCTAACGGTGCTCCTATTAGCATTGGTATTAGTAGTAGTAATATTAATAATGATAATTCAAGCTTCTCGGTGGACAGGGACTGGATGTATCCCTCTTTTCTTGGGCCCCACGTGGCTAGGAATCGGGTCACGGTGAAGGGTCGCCGTGGTAATAACAAGGTGGCGGCGGAGGAGAAGCATAACAGTACTGGGGCGGCGGCTTCTTGTATGACTACTAGTGACACTGATAAGGGGAAAGTGAAAGAGGAGAAATTGTTGAAGGTAGAGAATAATATTAGGGAAGTGACAACGGCTGCTACTGCCACTCAAGTTTCGGTGAATCAGTCAGGTGTCAACAGAAGTCGAGGATTCAATTCTTCTTTCATCTTTTATTTGGTAATTACTGCCTCCCCATTCTTGTACAGTATTTTTGTGGTTAATTTCCTAAAATGGAAATTAGTGGAAATGTTTCTGTTAATTTCTTTCTTTCATTACTTTACTTTTTTTTTTCAGGCAACCAAATAGCTATAGTCTAGAGAGCACTAATTTTTCCACTTTCTTTCTATTTTTGGCTTAAGTACCGAATTGCAGTTCCTTTTTGGGTTAGCTCTCTTTGTTTTGATAAAGCATTACTGATAACTTTGTTGCTAATCTTTTATTGCAGCTTAATTTCACTTGTATATTATCGGTGTGTTATTCAATTTACTTGAAGAATGAAGTTGCGAAACTAGAGGTATGTTTTATGTACATCTTTTGACAGGTTGAGTTATTGGTTCCTCTGTGAAATCTGGTGTTGTTTGAAACAATTTGGAACAATATACTTGCTCCGTTGCTGAAATGGAAAAGGAAAGGCAAAACTTTAGAAAACAGGTTTATGTAATTTCTGCTCATCTGTTCGTAAATATGGCTCTTTTACTTGCAGGAAGAGAATATTAGCCTCCGTACAGTGTGTAGCGATAAAGGTGGTGTTGATAATGACAGCATCGAAGTTTTGCAGGCTGAAGATTATAGTTCATTTTATTTCGGAAATGCTGACAGTAGAACTGTTGCTTTGTACACTGTGGTATTCACACTCATCATGCCATTTGTGGTGCACAAATATCTTGATTATTTTCCCCAAATAAAGACACTCTCGAAAAGAACAACGAATAACAATGAGGAGGCTCCCCTGAAGAAGAGAGTTGCATATATGGTGGACGTCTGCTTCTCTGGTTATCCTTATGCAAAGCTCCTTGCACTGCTCTTTGCGACCATCTTTCTTATAGGATTTGGTGGGTTAGCACTGTATGCTGTCAGTGATGGTAGCTTGGCCGAAGCTCTTTGGCTTTCATGGACATTCGTAGCTGATTCAGGAAATCATGCTGATAGGGTTGGCACTGGGCCAAGAATTGTTTCTGTCTCTATAAGTTCAGGAGGCATGCTTATATTTGCCATGATGCTTGGACTTGTCTCGGATGCTATCTCAGAAAAGGTAGATTCGCTGCGGAAAGGAAAGAGCGAAGTAATTGAAAAGAACCATATACTAATTCTTGGATGGAGTGACAAATTGGTAATTCATACAAGTTACTTTGAACTATCATTCACTGTTTCCATTGCATTTTCATTTTTAGTAACTAATTTGACTTTTTGTATAAATCAAGAGGCTGTGAAAAGCACATACTTAGCTGTCCAAGGAACTAGACGTGGCTTTTTATGTTTTTTTTCAATAGGAAGTAACTAAACATGGTTTTGGTTGTTCAAGTTAGTTAGAACATATGAATAGGACTGCTATGTCCTGTTTTTTATATAAAAATTCTTGGTTCTTAAATACCAATTTGGCTGTAGTTTATCTCAGTGCTTGATAAGAAGTTAAAGGAGGTTGTTGCTTTGGGTTCTTTATTATCTTATGTTTGCTTCTGTATCTGTTCGATGCCTTAGAAGGTTTCTGTCTGTATTGATGTTTCCCTTCCAGCCACAAAATGAGGCATGTAAATCTTATGATGACTGTGCAAGCTAAGGTGTTCTTTGAACTCTTCTTATGGCCATGTAAATCTTATGATGATAGTGTAAACACATTTTAAGACTAAAGATGTTTTGGTTGTAGGGCTCACTTTTGAAGCAGCTAGCAATAGCAAACAAGAGTATTGGTGGCGGTGTTATAGTTGTACTAGCAGAGAGAGACAAGGAAGAAATGGAGATGGATATAGCAAAGCTTGAATTTGACTTTATGGGCACTTCTGTTATATGCAGAAGTGGTAGTCCTCTTATCCTTGCTGACTTAAAGAAAGTATGTTTGAGTAATTTTTGCTATTGTTTTTCCCTTTTGGAAGTTTTTTTGTTGTTGATTAATTTTTGCATTTTCGTATTCTTAGGTTTCAGTATCAAAGGCACGTGCTATCATTGTATTAGCATCTGATGAGAATGCAGATCAGGTTCTTTTCTTTCTCAATTTCGTGACTTGTATGCTTCTCTGCAAAAATTAAAAATACTTCTGTATTTTGTTGTTACCAGAGTGATGCGCGTGCCTTAAGGGTTGTTCTCAGCTTAACAGGAGTTAAAGAGGGTTTGAAGGGTCATGTTGTTGTAGAGATGAGCGACCTTGACAATGAACCTCTAGTGAAGCTTGTTGGAGGGGAGCTCATTGAAACAGTTGTTGCACATGATGTGATTGGACGCTTGATGATTCAGTGTGCTCTACAGCCAGGACTTGCACAGGTTTTACTCAGATGAACTTTCACTTACCTTTTCAGAAAAGGAATTTCTTCTTTTTAAGAAGAAATTTTATTTTGTTATTTTTAATTTTATATAAAAAGCAAGAGTTTTGTTGAAGAACAATTAGCAAAAAGGATAGAAACCAAAAAGGACCAAAACTCCACACATACTGAAGGCTCCCCGAATCCCTGAAACAAAACATGCTGTTATGGGAATCATCATATATGATAGTATTCCAACCGAATATCACTTCAAATGAAAAGCTGGTATCGAAAATAGATAAGCTTTTAGTCAGTGGTTCATGTCTAGGTGTATGACTTGATTGCATCAAAGAAAAGAACCATAATGCCCCCATTTTCCTTGCAGTAGAGTGAATTTTTCACCTCTAAAGCTGTCATTCAAATGGAATTCTTTGTATCATTCAAAACTACTTGATCCACAAGGTACTGGCTTTTGTCTCATCCTCACTGCCCGTACCCAGATTGAACGCAACCAGCAATATCCAGCTATGCCATTTCTGGTCATCTCTCATCCTAGCAGCATTTTTTACCCAAAGAACACCAGTACTCTATCTAGCAATGCAGCACCAGTGCAAGTTGGGCCAACCATTTATTTTTGATGATTGTACGGCTTGCATGTTCCAGAAGCACTCTACATCCTGATGAAATTCTGTGTCCTTTGGTGCAGATTGAACCTAGATAAGAAAAAAGGTTTAAGGTTCAGTTTTTGCAGCTTTGGAAACTATAAATGTAAGCTCCAACTGATTCACTTGAAATTGCCTGGCTACATTCCTCAAGTTTGATTTAAAGTAAAGCAGATGCCACAACAATAGCATGCCATGTAGTACATACTTATCTTTTCCACCATACCGCTAGTGTTGGAATTTTAAGAATTAACACAATGGCGTCGTGGGACAGCTGAAAAAACATTTACCAGTTCTTTTTTGGGGTGATAGAATGTGCTTCAGTTGTGGTATCTTGTCATAAATGTGCCACGCCCTTTCAAATCTCTATTCAATTATAATTTCCAGTTAATCTTATTTCTCTTTCAACAATTCAGAGTAATTTTTTCTTTTGGCCAGATATGGGAAGATATACTGGGGTTTGAGAATGCAGAATTTTACATCAAAAGGTGGCCTCAATTGGATGGTCTGCGTTTTCAAGACGTGCTCATTTCATTTCCTGAAGCAGTTCCCTGTGGAGTTAAGGTTGCGGCTGAAGGTGGAAAGATAAAATTAAATCCTGATGACAACTATGTTCTAAAAGAAGGAGATGAAGTCCTTGTTATGGCTGAGGATGATGACACCTACGCTCCAGGTCCTCTTCCAGAGGTTATCCTTCTTTTCACACTTAGTGAGCAGGGAGTTGCATTCTTGTCAATGATTTTCAACTTTAGAAGTTACTAAATTAAGACCTTATTGATGCCTTATATTATACGGCTAAAGTTCATCATATCTAGTTTAAAAGGAAAGGAACTGACACCACAACAATTGGACATCATTCATATGGACAAGTTCATCATATCTGCTTGTCAATTTCTTTTCCACTTATAAAACAGAAAGGGCACTTGCTACATTCCTTACGAAACAAAAAATGTATTTAAGATGTATTTTCTTATCTTACATGCCATGTCTGTTTTCAGATACGTCAGAGTTCTTGTCCAAAAATAGTAGATCCTCCTAAATATCCAGAGAAGATATTGTTCTGTGGCTGGCGACGTGACATTGATGACATGATAATGGTATAACGCAGAGTCCTAAATATTCCTGAACCCCTCCCCCTTATTTCCCCCCTTGCATTTGAAGGCGGTTGAATTGGAGTAATTGACTAAGAAACAAACGGGAAATTAGTTACGGAACTCTAACTTGAATTCTGTTTTCCCAGGTTCTGGAAGCCTTACTTGCTCCAGGTTCAGAACTGTGGATGTTCAATGAGGTCCCAGAAAAGGAGAGAGAAAAGAAACTTACTGATGGTGGACTTGATATTCCTGGCTTAGAGAACATAACACTTGTCCACCGTGAGGGAAATGCTGTCATCAAACGGCATTTGGAGAGCCTTCCTCTTGAGACTTTTGATTCTGTAAGTTGCATTACCTAATTTGCTATCTCTCTCAGTCTCACTCTGAGATTGAAGGTTACCACCTGTGGATCTCAAATACAGGTAGGTTTTACAAGGGCTTGCTCAAAGTAGTAAAACATTTATAAATCCAGATATTAGGTTATTGGAGGTTGAAACTCAAATATAAATAAACGTCTGGATACAAATGTCAACTTGACTCAATCTATTTGATGGAGAGGCTTACCTTAACATTGAGGAACCTAATTTAGTCAATGTGAGATTGCTCAATACTGCCCCTCGTGTACGACTAGCACCTATCACAGCAATACTATGACACAAAATCTAAGGCCATGTACATTATTGAGCCCAAAAGTTGAAACAAATAAGTGGAGAGGCCAATATGTCATGCAATGCTATATCATGTTGTAATAGTCAATACGGATTAAGGAATGTGGGATTATCCACATTCGTCTAATGTTTAAGGCTAACAGAATCAGACTAATGCGACATATTTAGCAAGGATAACTGGTGGGCCTTGAGCAAGAAAATAGCGGGGAAGCACTCTATTAATTGCCCTAAAATTAGTGGGTTAAGATGCTCTTACACCTTATTAACCATACAAAGGCTCCCTTTTATTTTGGTTTAAAAGATTATATTGACTCTTCTTACTTGATCAATATTGGATGATTCTACAACAATTTTTGGCTACTTATTCACATTTGAAGTTATGCAGTTAAATTTTCTTGATATCTTACATATATGCACAAAAACCTTTATAACTTTCTTGCATGAGCTCAGTTCTACTTCTGATTACTAACTCTAAACGGACAGATATTAATTCTTGCAGATGAGTCATTGGAAGATTCCATTGTGCATTCCGACTCAAGATCTCTCGCCACCCTTCTCCTTATTCGAGATATACAGGTAACTACGATTGCTGTGTCCTACCTCAGGGATATGAGATTTCTGATTGAACTCAATATTATGAGTGCCTCCCTGCCTCGCCTCTCTTTTTCCTAGTAATTTGTATTTGCCTATGCCTTTGAAGACAACCATGGTTCTGCTAGTAGATCCATGTTTTCCAGCTTTCAAGGTCCATGCATCAGTCTATATGAAACATTTTGAATTCCTTGAACACAGTTTTATTGACAAGCAACTAGAGGATGATGCTTAGTTAATAAACATTATAGTTCTTGCATAGCAATTAGTGCAGGTTTAATTAGAACTCGAGGGAAATGGTTTGACAGAGTTATATGGAACTCTTTATGTGGAAAAATTTGAGGAGTTCCATGATGACGCGTGCATGTGTAGTTGTTACAGTTGTGATGCCATGTAGCAGAATAGGTAATGTTTGAGTGAAGTAGAAGCCATACTATCCCATATTTCATTCTTCTTTCCTCTTTGCCCAGCTCAAACAATATCCTGTTATTCTTCTTCTTTTTATTTATTTGATAACAAGAGAAGAGGACACACATTCGTAAATTCAGTATTTTAGAGAACTTGTGATAGTGGCTTCAGCTGTAGGCTAGCTAACCATCGCGAACCACCAGTTTTTGTATCTTCATGCTCCTTTCCAATTAATTTTCCATCTGTCTTTGAATCATTATAAAATGCAGGTTGTATGGATAATATTTTACTGCTGACGCATTTTAGTTTGTTACGAGCCAGAACAGTTACTACTCTACTAAAGTAATGTTTATTAATTGGTTTTCCATTTTTTCGCTGCTGAAGTGATGATTTGACTTCTTTTTCGTCAGCCCAACATGGATTAGTTATGTATTTAGTCATTAGCCTTAATATTGTTCCCATTTTTTTTGGAAGAAAAAAGAAAAAAGACCTACATTTACAGTAATAGGAGATGAAGTGTATAATTTCTTGGAGGAGATTAGGTTCAGAAATTTAGAATTGAAGAGAGAAGGTCTAAATTGCATGTGTTTTGCTATTCTTGTTTTTGTTAGTAGAAAACGAAGATCTAGTTATAAAACACATTTTGCTGCATGTCCATGTTTTGAATTACTGATAAAGCTGCCTCTTCTTTGCCTCATGGAATGCAGTTAAAGCGTCTCCCTTACAGAGATGAAAAGCCAACTTCTTTACGGCTTGCTGGGTTCTCTCACAGCTCATGGATCAGTGAAATGCAACAAGCTTCTGACAAATCAATAATTATTAGTGAAATCTTAGATTCTAGGACTAGAAACCTTGTCTCCGTGTCTAGAATCAGTGATTATGTGCTGTCAAATGAGCTGGTAAGTATGGCACTCGCAATGGTAGCTGAAGACAAGCAAATAAATCGTGTTCTTGAGGAACTGTTCGCAGAGGAGGTACCTTCCATATCTTATCTGAACCCAATGCTGTTATGTTTTGTCTTACGTAGCTGTACTTATTCCATAAGTGCTCGGATCTCTGTCCCTGCAATTGTTTTTCCTTCTCCCAAGGCCCAACTTTGAAATTTTGCATGCTTACAACTTGTTCCTATCTGCAGGGCAATGAGATGTGCATTAAACCAGCAGAATTTTACCTATTTGATCAGGAAGAGATCCCTTTTTTTGAGATAATGACTAGGGGTCGTCAAAGAAATGAAATTGTGATTGGTTATCGCCTTGCTAATGCAGAGCGTGCCATCATTAACCCTCCTGAAAAGTCAGAACCAAGAAAATGGTCCCTTGATGATGTTTTTGTTGTCATCTCCTTGTGTGACTGAAAGGATGCACATTTCTTTCCACTGCCCTTCTGCCAAGCCCTCTCGCCTGTACATTTGTACCAATCCAACCACAACTCACTTCGTTGCTGTCTAATGGGAGCATGGCTAATTGTAGCTTGGAAGTTTCTAACTGACAGAGGTAGGTACTTGTGGTGGAATCACAAAATAATTGAAATTTGACCAGGGAAAATATGTTGAGCAATTGGAAGATAATTTGACAAAGGAATCGACTTTGTTGACATGTAACATTTACTGAGGCAAAGTTCCTCATTGATCTTCTTCATTGTATGAGTTATCAGCATTAATTTTATAGCTTCGCATCTCTTTCGCAACGAACACATCCTGCTTCATTTTCAGTATGAACATATTTCATTGTAATTGCCAAGAATAGATACATTTCATAAATGGGGATGATGCAGGAACGATGATAAATATTATTAGTATCAACTGAAGCAATTTGTAGGCCACTGCGGCTGTCAAAACTACAGGACTCGTGAAAAATGCATCTCAGATTTTGTGTAGTGTTTTTTGTCACCAAGCACATCTAATGGCCAGCCAGAAGTCTCTAAAAGCCAAAGGACTCTTAAAAAAAGCATGAGATTATTTATGAGATTATTTTGGGAGAGAATTGCACTTTTATAGTCGAATCAGCCACCGATACACAAGGACCACACTCTTTTCTCCCATGTTCCAGAACTTTCACCGTCTCATCGCTTAGTATGCAAAATAAATTTGCGAACTGCATGCGCCAGAGCTTTCGTGGATCAACCTCAAATACTCAGACGTCTACCTTGAAGTTCATTAGAGTGATTCCCCAAGGCAAATCATGCAACTCCCAGCTTTATCCCCTGCATTGTTTAGAATGATTGTTAAGAGTCAGACTTATTAGATATCATTACAAAAAGGTTAAGGAAGTTTCCAATTTTTTTTTTTTTTTTGCTGCATTAGAGAGGCTATTGGACAAGGTAACACACACGATACAACAGCTAAGAAACCATGTTTGAAAAATGAGACCAAAGATCAAATAGAAGTATGAATTAAGTGGATGATCTTGAGCCAAACACCTAGCATGAAAAATCCAAACCGTATGATGATGGTGATAATGCATCTTACCTATAGGCTTTTGGTAGCTTGAGAAGGCATGAAGAGCATGGGCGAAAGAAGGGGGAGATTTTGGCAATTGAACATTTCAACAAGAAGGCAGCGCTGTTGACTGCAAGTCTGTAATGTCACTTCTTCCACAACTGCTGTGGCATGCTTAATCTTCTTTAACTTCCTCATAACTGCATTCAAGTAATCAAGTTAAGTGTTGGAAGGAAATGTACTTGTCTAAACGATTCATTCAACTAAATGGAAGCCAAGTACCAATAAAATAGTTGAACGGCGTAGTAATTTAAACTTCAGTTAAATATCATAGATATGTAGAGATAATAAAGTCCAAATAATAATAGCAATTTACAAACTCGAGTCAGCCCATGCACACAAACCAAAAAAAATACGAACTTTAAATTTTAGCAAGCATGTCTTTGAGTCTAGGAATGAACCTCGCGGACTAAAAACAAATATATACTACTTTTTTGGAAAACAAAAATGTTGGCACCAGTATTAATCTTTAACACTGTAAGACATGAGAAGGGTGGTGCAGACATTAAAAAACAAGGCAAACCAGAAGAAATTGGTGCAGTAGCCACTATCACTATAATCCAGGCAATGTGAAAATTGACTTGATAAACCACAGTAATTTAGTGCCCAAAAACAAACAGCAGCCTAGCATCCTAATGAAATCCACCCTATTCAGCCAAATAGTCAATTTTTATTGGGTGGGTGCATAGTCAAAAAGACAAGCTACTTAAAAAAATATGGCAACTTATGAGTCAAAAAAAGAAAAAAATGGAGGAAAGCTACAAATAGGTAAACAAGAGATGAAAACTTATTTTAAGTTCAGTGGCTGCCTAATTCTAGTATGATCTAGCCATACCCAACGATTCAAACATGTGAAGGAAATTTACTTAGACAGTATGATAAATATAAGCATTTAGTAGTGCAACTGAGGCACTGACCAAGGCAGAAAGGCTCTCAAGCCGTAGACAAAGTCTAA
The DNA here is from genome assembly GCA_963924115.1 of Dovyalis caffra. NCBI lineage: Eukaryota > Viridiplantae > Streptophyta > Magnoliopsida > Malpighiales > Salicaceae > Dovyalis > Dovyalis caffra. Next base: position 19,334,235 of record CAWUPB010001197.1, on the reverse strand, counting down.
AAGATTCCACAGTAAAGATTAAAGAGACACTCTAGTTGTCAAACATGAATTCAAAACCTGTTCACCACCAAAAGAACAATGATAAATAACAGTGAATTATAATTAATAACAATCGAGGAGGAGAATAACATGCATACCATGCTCCTTCAAAGTTAGCAGTTGAGCACAAATCCCAAGATACCCACATAGAATTTCAGGGCCTCTTCGATCAAAAACATATCATACTTCACCAGTAAAATTGTGGAAGATAAACTAGACTCTGTGAAGGCTGCCGACAAGTGAAGTATATACTCTATCATCAGATGTAAGACCTGCCTCTGTCATCTCATCATACAACTTAAATGCTTCCTCAGACCTTCCTTTCTTGGACAAGCCCGAAATTATTGCTGTATAAGTGACTAAATTGAGAGGGAAGCCCTTTTGGCGCACTTCATTGAACAGTTCCACTGCCTCATCCAGCTCCCCAATAATGCATTCTCCATGCAAAAGGGATGTGTAAGTATATATGTCAGGGATTAACCCTTCTGCTCTCATTTGATCTTTTAGCTTGTAAGCTTCCTTCATCCTACCTTTCTTGCTGTAACCATCAATCACAACATTATATGTAACAGCATTAGGCTTTTCCCCCTTTCCTGCATTTCTTCAAACAGTTTCTTTACTTCCACGAGGTTCCCTTCCTTGGAATATATGTCAATCAGAGTAGTATAACTAACAACATTAGGAGCCACACCCTTTTCAATCATTGTAAGCAACCACATCTTTGCTTCTTCTTGCCGGTTCAATTTACGTAACCCATCAGCAATCGTGTTAAGAGTATAGATATCATTCTTAAAGCCTTTCTTCTCCATTATGCCTTGCACCTTATAAGCTTCATTTATCAGCCCTCTTTTGCAATAACCATTTATAAGCGTATTAAATATCAGTTGATTAAGATCAAGCCCTTGGCTTTGCATCTCATTCACCAATATCTCAGCTGCCTCCATTTCACCAGCCTTGCAAACACCATCAATCAATGCCCCATAAGTGTGAACATTGGCAACAAGGCCTTTCTCAGTCAACTCATCAAACAAGGCAAATGCCCTTTTAGTATTTCGAATTTTACAATTCCAATTAATGACCACAGTATATACATGAATATCTGCTTCAACCCCTTTCTCACGCATTTCCTCAAACGCCCTCTCAACTTCATCAATCTTACCAGAACTTCCATGCCAATCAATCAAAAGAGTATAAGTGGCCGCATTAAATGCAACTTTATCCATCTCCATCAAGCTCAACATCTCATTAACACCCTCAAAATCCATTTTCTTAATATATGCATTTATAAGTGTGTTATATGTAATAACATTCGGTTTAATACCTTTACTAGCCATTTCAATCATCAAATGCTTAGCCCTTTTAACCCTTCCCCTCTTACACAACCCATCTATCACAATCGTCAAAGAATAAACCGTAACCTCCACATTAGAGTCAACCATTCTTTTAAAAAGACCCAAACAAGCCTCCATTTTATCACACCTCTTCAATGCAAGCAAAAACACAATACAAGACCGATCCTCAATCTTTAACTCACAACTCACCATATAATCAAAAACCCCAAAACCCTCTTCAAACAAATTACAATCTCCATAAACCCTAAACAACATATCACACAACTTCTCCACAAAGCTGGGTTCATTATTAAATCCATTCTCTTCAACCAAAGAAACCAGATTCGAAACTGGGCATCTAAGATTACTATCCACAGCAATATAAGTCAAAGTATTTTTCATTTCTGCAAACTTTCTAGCCTTGAATAATCTATAAATAATGCCTAAATGGGATTGGAGGTCGGGTTTATGAGAAACAAAGGATTGATTTTTTCGCAGAAAGTTGAAGAAAGTCAAGCAAGAATGAAGTGGGAGATTTGGGTTGGAGAGAACAAGGTTGGTTGTGTGAGAATTTAGGTTGGAAAGCAGAGATGAGTTGGTTGTTTTAAAGGGTTCTACGCCAGCTTTAATTAGGGTTTTAGCAATCTTTTCTGCGACTTCTGAATCGGATAACGAAATGGGATTTGTAGTATTGGTTGGTTTCTTGAATGTTTGCAATATTTTCTGTGTTGCCATTTCTACTACTATTTCCTTACAGAAAACAAACACAAACTAAAAGTTATCAAATATCAACAATGTTGTCCGAGTCTATGTATCTAATAACCAAAGCTCACCTCAAACAGAGAGCCATCGGTCGGAAAACAAATCATTGACAATTTGCGGCAAGTCACTCTCACCGGGCGCTACCTCTGGCTCTCGGTGTTGGAATCCTGGAGTGAAGTGAAAATCGATAGCATACTAATACATGGGCCTAATGGATCATGCAAGACAGTCATGGGCTAATGGATTAGGCAAAACATTCATGGGCTGGTGGATCAGGCAAGACAGTCATGGGCTTGATAGCATTTCTAAGGAAAAGTTTGATTTGCCGAAACAAGCCCAGCCTCTGCAAGAGGCAGTTAAGATTTCCAAGTTTTGATAAAAGAAAAGGAAATAATATATAATATTTCGACAAACCAAAAATAATAGATAAATAAAATTGGGAACCTCAGATTAGTTCTCCAACTATTGATCATTCCCATAATTGTCCATTTTTTTTATCAATTAAATCCCTTATGATTACATATTTAGTAACTAATCTTGATTTTTTCAAATAAATATACTTAGTTTTCCCTCTCATTCAATACGAGTAAGAGCATGTATGTAATTAGAGTATAAAATTACTTCAATTGTACCTCGATTAGCCTAAAATTGTTTTAAATTGAAAAACTAATTTGACACTTTTGCTTTTAAGATTTTGAGAAATTATGGTAAATTATAAAATAGGTGACTGGCATGTGCACTATTTAACTCCAACTTCAATCATTTTCATAAAAGGATCTAGTTGAGAAAAGGTATGTAGATGGAGGATTCAATTGAAAAATAAAATAAAAAGACAAGAACAATAACGCAATACAAAGATTTATGCAACTCGATTAATATACTTACTTTACGATTGCATTAGGATTTAAGGTTTTATCAAGTAGTAGCTATAAATACAAGTAATATTGTTTCTATTTTTTAGTATGAACAATTAGGGTTACAATAAAAAAATCCTAACGAGCCTATACATCTAACTCAAAACTTTATAGATTGATGTGTGTGTAGTGTCCTAAATTACAAGTGTCATCCACATTTCTAAACTATGTTTTCATCGGTTATGATTCAACAAAGTAATGGATTCAAATTAGGCAACGAAGAGTTATGGATAATTTAATGGTCACATCTTTACAAGAGGGTTTACTCTATATTTGAACTATGTACTTTTCAACTTATTTTTTATCAAGATTCTATTTCATTTTATTTTTAATTGAGATTCTCTATTTTTTAAGATTTTTCTCTTCATACACTTCGTTATAACACCATGAATGAGTAAAGTAAACGTGATATTTTAAAATAAAAAATCTCCACCATATGTCAATCATTGATTGATAGTGTTATAATAAAGGATCCGAAATAAAAAATCTTGAAAAATAAAAAAATACAAAAAATACAAAATTCAAATATAAAAAATATTTTTATAAAATATTACAAATAATCATAAATGTCTATTAACCAACTAACTTACGACTAATGTTTAATGATTCATTAACTTGAAAGTTAATGCAAACACCGATGACTAAAAAATGAAGTATAAATAAAGTTGATGGATTTTCACGTCGTCAAACGATAAACATATTTTACATAACCAAATACTTTTCTCAAATATTTTTTTCACTTTTCTCCTATACTTTTTATTGACGTAAACATAAAAGCATCTTATCATATTGAGATCGTTCAATTCTAAATCCATTCAATAAATCTAGTAGATACAACAAGTTTAACTACACCACATATCGATTATCTCATTTCACATATTTTTTTCGGTTTAAGGGTCTTAGACCCATTGTCACCGTACCTCTTTTTAGTAATTTTAGACTTATTGTCCAACTTGCTATCCGATGCACTTGACAATAATCATTTGCAAGGTTTCAAAATTGAAAGGACCTACTCTAACCTTTCTCGAGTCATGTTCGATGATGATGACGCACTTGTGTTTTTTAGCATGGAAAAAACATCTACTATCCTAACTATTTGCATAAGTTCAATTTATTCATAAAAAATAATTAAGTAACTTAATTAACCTTTTATTATTATTATTATTATTATTATTATTATATATATATATATATATATATATATATATATATATATATATATATATATATATATATATATATATATATATTTGACTTGAATTCAAACTATATTTTAGGTCAATTGGAATAAGAATAGACCTCAACAAACACACAAAGTTATAAGTTGCAATGATGGATATATATATATATTGACAAAATCAGTATTCATACTTATTTTGAGATGCATTAAAGGAATTGATTTAAGGAATTTAGAACATAATCCATTAAAAGAATGTTCAATTGTTATTTATTTTTAGCTTTTTTATCAAATTAAAACAATTTAATTCAAAAAATCTAAATTCTTCAAGTCAAGTATGGCCCTTCAAATTTGAATGATATGACACTATCGTAATAGTAAAAAAATCATTTTTTTTCATTATAAATATCGATCTCACATCAATTTCTAACTTTTGATCAATCTTTAGCAAAAAAAAAAAACATTGAACTCTCCCTTTCAAAGCTTTCTTGTATGTTAGACAACGAATTTCCACTCGTCTTGTTACTTCTATAAATCAAAAAACTAATAAAATTACCGATCGGTAAAACCCCCACACAACTCGCATATGTTATTGTCCTAAGATAAGTTATAAACATCCACGAAGTAACATCTATTTCATCTCATACATCCATTTGTATGTCGGCGATCCCACCTAGAAGAAAAATATACAATTCATCTCGTGAAAATAGTAAACTTCCCGAAGTAACATCCGTTTCATCTCGGACACCTCTTCATACGTCAACGAAGTAATCACAAGCCCACCAAGAAGGAGAAATATCAAAAGCACTAGCTTTTCTCAAGGATAGTGATGCAATTTCAATTCCGAAACAAGAAATTATAGAGTAATGAAAGAACAATGGATTGAGTGATGTTATTTGAATCTAAACTAAAATGAACTCAATACAACTCGTAATTGATAAAATCAAAATTAAAAAAGATTAAGGAAAAATTTATTACCAGAGATAGAAGAGACAAGAGCAGAAGAGAGATTCCTAGAAAAAAGATTACAGAGAGAATCCAGAGAGGGAGAAAACACCAAATCTTGCCTACCTTACAAAAATGTGTTTTCCCTCTATTTATAAACGAATTCTCTAAGCTAACCGACTCCCTAACTATCTTGTAGCAAATTCCTAACTCGCTCCTCACACTTTTCACACTCCAACTTATTCCACCTATGTTATTGACTCGTGCACGATTTGCCACCTCGACTGCTCGTTAGTGATTAAATGTGCATGCATGATCCGCATGATCACTATTGCACATGCGACCTCCTCAAAACCATGCACACCTAATCTATAACGTAACAATACTCCCCCACTTAAGCAACTTTATCCTAAAAGTTAAAAGAAGGAAATCAGTAGCCATGTCAAAGGCAAACTCCCATGTAGCATCACTAGGTGTCCCAGTTGACCACTTAGATAAGGAGTTTGGTGACGACTTGATTATCATGTTTCACCATCTTTTTATCCAAGATGGCTACTAGAATTACGGATGATCTTATCGCCATAGGTAACTCTTCTTACATCGTAATCTTGTTATAGGAAGCTTGAGTTGTGAAACATGAAAAGTTGGGTGAATCAAAGAACCGAGTAGGAAGTTGAAGAGTATAAGCAACTTCTCCAACCTTATTAATGATTTTATAAGGTCCATAATATCGGGGGACGAGTTTCGATTCTTCTTTTGGACCATAGTGTGTTATCTATAAGCTTGAAGCTTAAGATACACCCACTTCCCTATCCGAAAAGCTTTTTCGGACACTCGCCTTTATTAGCTTGCCTCTTCATTCGTGATTGAGCTTTAGTTAAATTATCTTTGAGCAGACTCAATGATAGCCTCCTTGTCCTGCAAAAAGTCATTCACTTCCATCTCTTCATAATCTTTTACAAAGTAAGAAAGATGCACGGAAAGGTAATGCCTATACAAGGCTTCAAAAGGAGTTCTTTTGATGGTTAAGTGAAATGAGGTGTTGTACCGGTATTTCGCCAAGCACAACCACTTACACCATGCCTTAGGAAGAGATGAGGTCATGCATCATAGGTAAGTTTACAAGCATCTATTCACAACCCCAGCTTTTTCATCTATCCGTGGATGGTAAGTAATGGAAAACTTAAAGGAAACTCCTTGGTATACAAATAAATCCTTCCAAAACTTGCTAAAAAAAATGAAATCTCTATCCGAGATGATGTTCGGAGGCGATCCATGCAATTTATAAACATTCTCCATAAAAGCTTTGGCTACCACACCGACGGAATACGGATAAGACAGTGGTATGAAATGAGGATATTTTATCAACCTATCTACCACCATAAAAATAGTTGATTTCTCGTGAAATAATGGCAAGCCCTCAATAAAATCCATAGTAATGTCCATAAAGATAGCCCGAGGTAATGGAAATTGATTGAGCAACCCCGGACTAGCCATATTCCCATACTTACACTCGTTAGCGGATAGAGGAGTTCCTCACAAACTCTCTTACTTCATGGTTAAGCCCCTCCAATAAAACCATGGCGACAGTCTCTTAATAATAGCTGCAACTCTAGAATGACCACTCGCAATCGAATCATGAAAATAGAAAATTATTTCCTTATGTTATTATGCATTCTCCCCATAACCAATCTGTCTTTTTTTCTCAATTGGTCATCTTGTCGCTTATACTTAAGATGGATCGCTCCTAAAGTTTACAATTGTGATATCACTTCGTCAATGCATGATCCGAAGACCGAACTCTTTAATCTTCTCCATTAAGTCGGTAGAAATTAAAGAAGTAGCTAAAGCAGATTAGTTGCACCCCGGATAGCGCATCTACCACCATATTTTCTTTTCCCTTCTTGTAGATAATTTCATAACCATATCCCATAAGTTTCACTAACCACTTAAATTGGCTAGCATTGTGTATATTTTGGTCTAACAAATGCTTCAAACTCTAGTGATCCATACGGATGATGAAGTGTCGATCACCCAAATAGAAGTGTCATTCTTCATTGCAAACGGAATAGCAACAAACTCCTTCTCGTGTACCGATAACGACTGGTGCTTCGATGAAAGTTGCTTATCGATGAAAGCAACTCGGATGTCCCTTTTGCATTAAAATAGCACTTTTACCCATTCCGGACACATCGGTCTCAATAACAAACTCCTCTTGTAGCTTTGGTAATGCCAAGACAAGGGTGGTGATCATGGCTTGTTTCAACTCCTCAAATACTCGTATTTGTCTCTCGAATTCCAAGTAAAAACATCTTTTTTTAAGTAGATTAGTGAGTGGCCTAGCTATATTGCCATAATTCCTCATAAATCTTTTATAGTAGCCGGTAAGGCCTAAAAACCCTCTTAGTCGCTTCAGCTTTATAGGTACGGCCATTCGTTGCACTGTCTCTATCTTTCGTAGATCGACCTACATCCCCGTTGTAGAAATAAAATGCCTCAAATACTCTACCTTGGTGGTTCCAAATGTGCATTTGGATTTTTTTACAAATAAGGTGTTCTCCCTCAATATGGACGAGTGGTTTGTGGATGCAAAACATTTCCATGCATAGTTTTACTAAAAACCAAGATATCATCAAAGAAAACCAAAATAAATTTGTGTAAAAATGGTCTAAACACATCATTCATAAGGCATTGGAAGGTACTAGGGGCATTAGTTAAACTAAAAGGCATAACCGAGTATTCATAATGTTCATTGTGAGTTTTAAAAGTCGTTTTTAGAATATCCAACAAATTCATCCTAATCCGATGATAACCAGCCCTTAAATCTAATTTAGAAAACACCATTGACCCTTGCAACTCCTCTAATAGTTCCTCAATAACTGAAATTGGAAATTGATCCTTGATAATAAGCTGATTCAATCTCCCGTAGTCCACACATATCCTTCATGTGTTATCTTTCTTCTTCACTAACATTATAAAATAATAAAATGGATTGGTGCTAGCTTGAATGATGTCATTCTCTAGCATATCTTTAACTTGATGCTCTATTTCATCCTTTTGGATTGAATGGTACTCGTAAGGCTTTATGGTTACGAGCTCGGCTCTCTCCTCGAGCCTTATTTTATGATCATGACTTCGTTTGGTGGTAGTCCTTTTGGCTCCTCAAAAACATCTTCAAATGCATCGACTATCGCCTTTAACTCTAAAGAAATCGATGCTCTATGGTTATCCTTATTTTTTTTAACTCTCATACTTCGAGTTCAATCAATGCATTCAATTGGATCTAATTAAGTGATTATTGAAAGCAAATGTTTTTATCTATCTCTCTTTCTTCCCTAGTTTTACTTCCGTTGACCCCTTTCCCCAACAAGTGTGGACAACCTATTTCTCATTCAAAATCTCATCCATATGTGTTGAAAGTTCCAAGTGATATCACCCAATGCATAAAGTCAACCTACCCCCAATATCATGTCATATAACCCCAATTGCATTACAAACACCGATGTTTCAAAATCCGCCCTCTCGTATTTTCCACTTAAAATCCTTACATATATATCCACATATCCGCACCATCGGGCACCTTCACTGTGATCGGCTCAATCTAAGTCGGATTATAATTATTCCTTCCGGAGAATCCTAAGTCCATAAAATTATGTGTACTTTCGGTATCCACCAAAATGTTCATTCTTTTCCCTTATAAATTCCCTATGATTTTCATAGTCCGGAAATACTCCCTCCAAACACTACCTGTATTGATATCCGACATAATTCCTCACTATAATTTCTCGTATCTAGTGACTCTCCTCCTAATAATTCCTCTTCACTCATCTCAATCTCACTTACATTATTACCACCCTCCTCCACTTCTAACATTAACATTTGCCTTCCCTTACACCTATGGCCGTGAGTGTATCCGTCATCACGAAATAGCACAATCTTTTTATCCTCCTTTCATCCATCTTTGTGTTATTAGAGCGATCTCTTAGTTCGAAGATTGAGTTGTTATTTTGGAATTGGTTTGGCAAGGGTAACGGGCCTTTTTGGTTGTTTGTGGAATTGATGGGCTGATTCATAGGTGCATTTTGGAATGAGGAGTTTGGAGGTTTGTAATTGGTAACATTATTCATTCTAAAATTGAAAAAGGTCGGGTTATTGTTTGATTTATGGTTGAATATAGGGAATTGACTCTAGCAGACAAATCTGTTTAGGGTATGGTGAATGTTTGGATTGGTTTTTGCGACTTAGCTATAGCTATCGCTTCTTTAAAGCTTTTTGGTCTCATCACTCTAATTGGAACCCGTAACTCGGGTTTGAGTCCTCCGATAAAAAAACTAATAACATAGTCTTCGAGTAAAGCTAGCTCTATCGACCATAGAGATAAATTTCTTTAGGAAGGATCGGGCATTCCGCACTTGTTTAATTATCATTAATTCAGCCATAGGATCATTGAAAACCATAGTAGCATATGCTTATAGCTTCAATATAATCCTCCCACTTAATCAATGATCGGTTTCCATTCATTCTCATGAATACCCGGTGCCATTCCAAGTGCTTCTTTTTCTAGATGTATTACCGCTAGATCCACCTTAACATCCTTAGGAGTTCCGTCCACTATAAAAATTTCTCATACTTAAAAGTTCATCCCTCAAAGTCATCTTCCGTAAATTTGGAAAATTCCACTTTAGACATCCTAGTGTTGAAGTTATAACCCATATCGCCCCTACACCACTCGTTAGATCCTCCACCAGTATTCATTCCATACATTGAATACCCATACCTAGGAATTTCATATTTCCTCTCATTCACATTTCCTAGATCCTCGACTACATTACCATTCAATTTCTCGATGATCAGTAATCGTCGGTCCATTAACTATCTCCTTCGGTTCTCCAATGTCATGATCATTTTGTGAAAAGACAGAGTCACACCTAAGAGTAAGGTCAATGATCGCCTTAGTGAGGGTGGAAATTGATTCCTCCATTTTCTTAATATCAACATTTCTTTTTGCCATGACCGATGTATTAGTTTTCCACGGATGATCGAATCAAAGCTCGATATTAATTCGTCGCAATTCCAATTCCGTAAACAAGAAATTACGAGAGAAATGCAAGAACAATGGATTGAGTGATGTTATTTGAATCAAAACTAAAATGAACTCAATACAATAGTAATTGATAAATCAAAATTACAAAAAGATTAAGGAAGGAATTGTTATCAGCACATAAGAGACAAGAGCAGAAGAGAGAGTTCTAGAAAAGATATTACAAAGAGAATCTAGAGAAGGAGAAAACACTAAATCTTGCCTACCTTGCAAAAATGTGTTTTTCCTCTATTTATAAACGAATTCTCTAAGCTAACCGACTCCCTAACTGTCTTGTAACAAATTCCTAATTGCTCCTCACACTCTTCACACTCCAACTTATTCCACATCTATTACTCACTTGTAACAGATTTGCCACCTCAACTGCCCGTTAGTGATTAAATGTGCATTCGTTATCTACATGATCACTATTGCACCAGCAGCCTCCTCAAAATCATGCACACCTAATCTGCAATGTAACATATAGACGGACGTCAAAAGGTCCAAGCATGGAAACAATATCTGTTTACACTTATCTCCAAAAAAATAGACAAGGCAACGTATTTGTTTCCATAGATTCAAATATCGGCCATAACATATTTGTTTCTGTAGATTTAAATGACGAACTTTACAGAACGTTACATGCTAGCTGTAGGCCCCACTTGTGACAGCTAAATCAACCTTTACTGTTTCCCTAATAATGCAAGAGAGATGGAGTTTTCCGAAATCACTGAACCTCATCCCACCACAAGTCTTGGGCGCTATGAGTTCCTTTCCAATAATCTATCCCATCAATTGGTTCTTTCTTTGATCAAGATGGAAACCTACCAATCTGGCTGTTCGCAGATGATTTAGCCTAATGAATGGACTTGGTTGATGAAAAGGAAAAGATTAACGCATACGTACAGAGACACTCACAGAGGAAGCACATGGATAGTGGACATTTTTGTTTTTTCTTGAACATGGACAGTAGATGAAACCGAGCACTATAATATACATAAGAATCATTATTTGATGGAGATAGAGAATCTCCTCACAATCCTAGTGATTTTTATTACATTACAAAGCTGTAGTTTCAACCTCTTTTTTTACAAACGTATATAAAACAATTTTGCAAGCTGCAGCAAAACTTGGCGTTCCACAATCTTCCTGAATCGTCATATTGAAATATCCATCAAGTCCACCACCAAGTTGTCCATCATCAGAGAGGCAACTTCTGCAAAGCATTGCAACTCCCAACTTTGCTTCCCTGCCATTAATTTTCCTGTAAATGTTAGGACCATAGCTGACAGTATATAAGAGAGAAACCAAATCTAACTAAGCAGCTAGCTGCATGGAAGAACCTTACCATATAGTGATGGTGATGGTGCTAGTTTCCCATTGGTTTGTGGTAAACTGAGAGGGCATGCAGAAAGTGGAAGAACCGGGAGATTTTGACAGTTACATATTTCAACCATGTAGCCATCAGGGTCATGGAAGAAGAGCTGATCAACTGTAATGCCACCTTCTTCAACAACTGCTGTTACATATTCAATGTTCTTCTCCTCTAGTTTCTTTATAACAACATTCATGTCTGAGGATTGAAATGAAATGTGGTTGTCTTTTGGATTGATCTTGCTTTTCTTTGTTGGGACGTCCTTGTCTGATTCAAGCAAATGGATGCCTATCCCATAGTTGAACAACCTGAAAAGTAACCCACTTCATTATTTCTTGAAGCATTAATAATAATTCCAACAACCATATTGATTAATTTACAACAGACATTGCTATAACAATTCTTCAAATTATTCAACAGCCATTCCTGTTATGCAATGCCAAAAGTTCATCAATCAATCTGACTTGCAAATGGCTAGCAATTGCATGAGTAATGGGCGGGTGGGGCATGATGGATGGACGAACCACATCCACATATTACTAATTTTTCTATTTCATAGCTATCGACAGTGAGTATGATGGATCATCAAGCCACCACTTTTTGAGATAGATCACTATTAGAATGTTTTTAGTTTCTTGTCAACTATTAAATACTATTAAATTGTCGTTTAAGTCAAATTATTTTTTGAGATAGATCGGTATCAAAATATTTTTAGTTTTTTTGTCTACTATTAGATTATCGTTTAGATCAAACCGTTTCACACTCAGTGTCATTTAAAAATAATTTTATTTTTTTTAATTAAATCAATATAAAAAAAACATTTAGTTTTTAGTCGATTATCGATTATCCATAAATATTAGATTATGAGAATTGAATTTGGTTCTTCACTAAATCAAAACAACTCCATTACTGTTAAATCACAATATTTTATATTAATTTCTACAAAAATGATATTAAATTCTTATGTTGAATGATCTTAATAAAGCAAAAATATAATTGAAAAATGCTATTGATTATGCTACAATAGGCTCCATTCCATTGTATGGACACAGGTCAAGATGGGGAGACCTTTGCTAGGGACAGGTTCATTTATTAATTATTTATTTTTTCTTAATTTCTCGTGGTGGTTGGTGGATCATAATGAAAACCTACCCCATTCAAATGCAAAAAGTCTACAAGTTGTAGCTGTCTGCACCAATTCCCTGTCAATATCGAACCTGTTTTCTATAAAAGTAGACTTAATTTTTTGTCTCTATAGATTCATTTATGTTTCTCTCTCACCTCCAGAATTTAAAATTTCTCAATAACATATGCCCTTTTAATTTCTATAAAATCTTACTTATTGAATTTGTTCTTAATTTAGTTTTTTATATATATATTTTTTAAATAAGAGCTCGAGTGAGATGCTATAACATGTGATAAAACAAGAGAAATAAGGATTATAAAATGAGGATAAAAGAGGAATGCTGATGAATCTATAAGGACAAAAAATATAATTGACCCTTTCTATAATGGAAAAAACATGTGGGAAAACAAATAATAAAAAAATAATTAGCTATAGCCGAATTGGCAGCGCACTCAGCATGCATAAAATCACCTTTAGCCGTGATAAAAATTAATAATAATAATTAAAAAAAAAAAGATTCAACAGGGACAGTAATGCAAATTTTTTCAGCCGTAAAGGTATGGGTCCACAATTCAGATTCTTCGGCATCAGTGCATCCTCGTACTTTTTTTTTTTTTAACAGGCTTGCAGTCAATAAAAAAATACATGCAATTACATCATATTTAATTATGCATGAGAAGTTTACTTTTTATAATTATGTGTTCGATAACAAGGTTGTTGAAAGTATTTTTCAGATTTTTTTTTTTATGAAAAAAACATTAAATTAAAAATTGATTTTGATGGTCTTGATATTTTTATATTGAAATTATCAAAAATCACACAAACCGTAATATCAAATTGTGTCTAATTAAGGTTAAGAGACAATTTGTCAAAAACTCAACTGATATTAGTTTTTTTTTTTAATCTTCAAGAGGTTTTGAATTCGATCTTTCCTTTTAAATACAAGAGGCAGAAGAAGAAAGTAGAAAAAAGCATACCCTTCAATTATGATGTTAATCCCTTCATATTAATTTATAAATTTGCGGTAATTAAGGTAAATGAAAAAAGCAAAAGAAAAGAAGAAAACATGGTACTTGTTTATAATTAATTAAAGGGAGATTTTTTTTTTGGATGTATTGAGCAAATGACGATAGCTCGTTAGGATTGTTCAATTCATTATATTTCAAGGAAATAGGCCAAAAGTCCAGCTCAACATAGTGCATATATCGCCAAATATCGGTATAAATCTTTGAATATTTGATGAAATCACACTAACTTCAAGGGGATGAAACCAAAATTTATTCAAATGCCAATGGGTCGATCAAATGTCATGACATGCAATCAAAGAAATGTGCTGAAAATTTTGTGAAATAATGTGAATCCCTACATTAATTAATATGACACGTTTAAAAAATAATAATACATTTTCTTGATAATAAGTCAATAAAAAAGAATTCCTGAAGGTTCCAAAGGTTTGGGCAAGAAACAAAACTAGACACAGCAGAGGAGCTTATTTTGCTTTTTCTCCCAATTTCAGTAACATAATCATATATTCTCAAAATATTAGTCTCTTCACGAAAATATATTTAGTGTTTCCCTTTTCTCTTAGAAAATAAATAAATAATATAATTAAAAAAAACAACTATGAGTTGATGATATTATGACAGCCAACCATCTCAAGGATACAATTAAGCATAATATGTTTAGAGAGAGAGAGAGGTAATTAAGAGTGTATACGTACCAAGCTCCTTCAAATTTGAAGGAAGAAGGTCTTTTGATGAGAACAAAACCCAGAACCTCCTCGTAGAACTTGACAGATTCAGGAACAGACTTACAAACAAATGAGACATGGTTCAAAGATAAAGGCATGGAGGCTGTTCCAGTTGAAAGTGAAACCCGACTTTCTATTTCCTCCTGAATCTCTCCTAAACTCCCCATGATATCTCTCTCTTTTTTCTCTCTAAAAAACTTATATGATTTCTTCTGAATAATGTGCAATATTTTCTAAGAAGGAGCAGTGTAGAATATGGTAATAGTAGTGACCAAGATAGGAGTATATTTATAAAGGGACAAAGGACAAAGTTCCATCATGCAGTAATATGACAATTAAAAAAAAAACAAAGAGTTGTCGTGTTTTTTCTTTTGGTTGAAAAATACACGTAAGGTATGTAATGATCTTATCCACGCCTAGTACAATACAGACCGACAAGTCTCGTGCTGGTTTGATATTTTTAACGAGCACATGTTTTGCGTTACTATAATTTTGCTTGGGTACCTGTTGTACGTATGTACTTTCCTTCAACGGGGTCGCTTTCCACTGTAAAAACTGGTGGTTATTGCAAGAAACTGGTTAAACTATATATTTGAAAGTGTCAAAGACTTGACCATATTTCTCTAAGAGGAAGTTGGAAGTTAAAATTTACACTCATTCTAGATACATGTAATCCTTAAAATAATAATTGGGTTTAATGGCATTTTCCTCTTGAACGTTGGGGGTTGTGAAACATTGAGCTTTGTGCTATTAATTTAGTTAAAACTGTCTTTTAATTATTATGTTCGAGTAAATATTATCATTTTATTTGATTTGATTATTATCGTTAACTAAAAAATCTTTTTTTAAAATTAATTTTTGATATTTTGAGTTATGTTATAAAATAAATAAAAATAATAGAAGAATTGAAGGAAAGGATAACAAAAAATAAAATCATTATAATGTGAATACAAGTGATAAGAACTTCTAAGTTTTTCTTATTCTTTCTATAAAACTTATACCTTAACTAATGAAAAATCAAGCCTATTTGTAGGCTTCAAATTTGAGAAAAAAATTGAAATGGACCATGAATAATTAAAAGTACATCAATTACATCACCTTTTTAGTTTCTCATATTGAATGATGAATTGAATCACGTTAAGAATTATGAGTAGCAGGGATATGAAAAATAGATAAACATTTATTATTTCATAACATTGCTCCTTGAATGTCTATTATACAAAGAACATGTCTCGTTAAAACCTTACTAGAAAAAAAACCTAGTGGGAAAAAATCTTAGTGAATGAAAAAAATACAGCATTTCTTATACACATTAATCCTCATATTGGTCTCCCTATGTTGAAAATATTATTTAAGATTTATAAGACGACACATTCCAATCTTATAAATTATCTTCTCAAAATTTATAGTAGGTAATGCCTTAGTGAACAAATCTATTGGATTGTCACTTGATCAAATTTGATGGACATTAATATCACCATTTCGTTGAAGATCGAGTGTGAAAAATAATTTTGGTGATATATGTTTCGTTCGTCACCTTTGATGTATCATTCCTTTAATTGATCTATGCAAGCAATGTTATCTTCATACAAGATTGTTGAAACTTTCTTACTAGTGGATAAATCGTATATCTCTCGAATATGATGAGTCATCTTAACCAAATACATTATCAACTTGTCTTATGAATTGTTAGCATTTCGCATAATTTGAAGATGTGACAACTATAATTTGCTTTATGGAATGCCAAGATATAGTCGTATCTCCATATGTAAATATATAACCAATTGTGATCGAGCTTTGTGTTGACCAAATAAATAACTCCGCATCCGCATAATCAATCAATCATGTCTTTGATTTATTGGAGTAATACAAGCTCATATCAATTGTTCATTAAAGATAACATAGTATATGTTTAACTTTATTTTAATATCTTCGTATTGAAGCAAAACTATGTCTTGCTAATAAATTTATAAAAAAAATTATATCATGTCAAGTATTATTAACAAGATATATCAATGCATTAGTGGCACTAAAGTACGATACTTCGGGACCAAATAGTTCTTCATTATCTTTTCGAGGTCGAAAAAGGTCTTTTTGGATATCAAGTGAATGAACTACCATTGGGCTAGTCAATGAATGATCTTTATATAGAATCATTATAGAACTTTTTTCTATACAAGTTGACTAATGAATAAAAGTCTCATTCTCCGAGTGCTCGAACTGCAAGTCGAGATAACATTTTTTTCCCTAGGGGTATTCACATCAAATTCTCTTTTTAGATAACTTATGACACTTGGAATCTCTTCGAAGTTTCAATAATATTTAAGTCATCAACATATACAACAAACCCCTTTTCAAATAAAAATATATGACTAAATAGGGTTAATTTTTTTATAACTTTCTTTCAATAAATAATCATTGAAGTGAGTATATCACATATACACAGTTTAATAATAAACGATAGATATAAAAATAAATTATAAAAAAGTATAATATAAATTGAATTTCTAAAAACTAAAATAATAAAAAAAATACTAAAATAATCCTAATAGAGATCTCTATAATTTAGTTGAATTCTTTTCTCAATAATATGTATTACATACTTTTGGCATGTTAAGACCTTCTAGGACTTTTATACCGATATCATTTCAAATGAACAAATAAACTATGATCACATTCATTAAATGCATGCATATGAATATTTTTCATATATTTTACCATGCTAATAAGATAACAAAATATAATTACATCAATTATAGGAGAATATATTTCTTCATAGTCAATGTCGATTCTTTGTAAACATTTTTATGTTAAAAGTTTTGCTTTGTATCTTACAATCTCATCTTTCTTATTTCGTATTTGTATAAATACACATTTGTATTCTATTTGCTTAACATCTTCATGTATTTTGACTATAGGTTCAAAAACTACTCATTTGTAAAAAAATATAATTATGCTCGAATTGCTCTTTTCATTTACGCCAATCATCTTTATGTCAACATTCTTCAATAAATTTAAGGTCAAGATCCTTATTTTTATTCAAGATATCAATTGAAACATTATATACAAAAAAAAATATTTCTTTTTTATCATTATTTTATCCCTATATTGACATAATTTATCAAAGTCTCGTTAATTTTTCTCAAGAATCCGGACTTCTTCTAAGCCTATTGTCATATTTATCTTGGATCGTTTTGTAAATATTTACATCTTTTATATTTTCATCTTGTCTTTTTCTTTTGGAGATTTTTATCTTTAGAACCTGGTCGGTCTTTCACGCTTCAAGCATGCTTTAGATTCATCGGTTATAACATTAATAGATCGTCATTCTAGGATATCAATTCTAATAGAAGCATTCTCGGCAAGGACATGCATTTTAGTTACTCATTTAGGATCCGATAATGTATTTAGCGAGTTGGTTTGTAATACCTTGTAAATGAATTATCTTTTGAACTTCTAGTTCATATTATTTTGTACGAGATTCCATATAATATAAAGATAAAGTAATCCATGTAATCTTTTTTTTCTTCAATATTTCCAACTCGCTTCTTTTGCTTATTCTCTCCTCTCGAATGTTGGAAAAATTATTTCATCAAAATGACAATTGATAAATCGAGCTGTAAAAATACCTCTTATTCATGAATCAAGAGCTTGAATTATCGAAAAGGATTAAAATCCAATATATATTTTCAATCTCCTTTAAGTGTCTATTTTATTTTGTTATAGAGGAGCACTACGTATATACATTATCATGCTTTCATATGATGTAAATTTGAGGGATCATGCAAATTTTCTTCTCAAACTACCATCTTTGTAGAAGAAATTCAACGGTTGAAACAATTGATTAAGTCTTTTAATAGATACATACCTCATGGTCTATTGTCTCAATTGGTTAGAGCTTCGTGCTGATAACATGTTATAAAATAAATAAAAATAATATAAGAATTTAAGAAAATGATGACAAGAAAATGAAATCACTATAATGTGAATACAAGTGATAAGAACTTCAAAGTTTTCCCTATTCTCTCTATAAAACTTATACCTCAACTAATGAAAAATCAAGCCTATTTATAGGCTTTAAAATTGAGAAGAGAATTGAAAGGAAACATAAATAATTAAAAGTACATCAATTGCATCACTCTTTCAATTTCTCATGTTAAATGATGAATTGAATCACATTAAGAATTATGAGGAGTGGGGATATGAAAAATAGATGAACATTCACATGGACATTCATTATTTCACAACAAGTTGAAAATTTTTATATATATTAACAAAAAAATCTACTTAAAAAAAAAAAAACTTTGAGATCAAGAAGCATTTTAAATTTTTTTTCTTAAATATTAAATATTACAAAAATATAAAATGATTTGAAACAATCTTACATTAAGAATTATGAGTAGTGGGGATATGAAAAATAAATGAACATTCACATGGACATTCATTATTTCATAACAAGTTGAAAATTTTTATATATATTAATAAAAAAAATCTATTTAAAAAAAAACTTTGAGACCAAGAAGCATTTTAAATTTTTATTAAATATTAAATATTACAAAAAAAATATAAAATGATTGGAAACAATCTTTTTTTTTGTTTTGTTTTTTTTTTTTTGGGGGGGGGGGGGGGAGGGAGGGAGGGGGAGGGGGCCTATGAATATCATATAAATTTATATGTTCATCTTTAGTATTTTTAAAATATATGTATGGTGGAATGCTTAATAGCTAACCAAGATTAAAATAAGCTAATTTTAGGAATTATATATGTAAAAAATTTGAGAACCATACTAAATTACATGTATATATTGATATGACTTTCTTAGGACTTGAAAAAAAAAAAAACAGTGAGATAATTCCAGCTTGTTTTTTATTTTCATAATTTATTAATTTTTTATTGTTTATAAATAAATAAATAAATAATACTTTCTTACTTTAGAAATTTTTTAAATTATTTGTGAAAGTGGATTAAATTTTCATTAGCATCTATAAAAAAATAAAATCACTAAACTATGAACTTTTTTAAATTTATTATATATATGTATATTAGCGGTCAAATCAAATGGATGGACAAAATTGGTCAAATTGGTAATACAAATTTTAATGTGCCACGCAAAAGATGCCCTTATTGATTATACCATAATAATTAGCACCATAGGTTCCTTGTGTGGGTGGCATATGAGGTACGAATATTGATTAGATTTTGATACATCACCATTTCGATTATGATATATCGTGTTGGATGTTACATCCATAATGTACAATCTGGTCCTGATTCCTAACATTTCTTCATTATACACCCAACATCTTGTACCTACATCATGTGAATGCAGACATGTACTAATTTCCAACATTTCTTCAAGATACACCGAATCTCTAATTTTCTCACTTTTTAGTTTAACGTGGTCCAAAATGAAGAACCTGATTAGGGCTTGACATGCCGTCAATCGTTTTGAACGAGAGAGATGTCTTCCAAAACAGGCAAAGGTGAAGCATTATTGCCGTCAACTCAGGTCGTCAAGCGTTAGGCTAAGTCCTGCTTGCTTATATAATTTTTGAGTAAATTATAAAATAGTCCTTTTTGTTTTGAAAAACAAATTAATTAATTCTTCTTGTTTTAAAAATTAATTATTTAGTTCTCATATTTTTAAATCTACTAATAAATTAGTCTTTTTTATAATTTATTTTGATTTTTTGTTTTAAGAAATAGAAAAAAGGAAAAAAATGAAAAAAATATAGAAAGATTGATGAGAAAAAAATTATAGAATAAAAATAATATTAAATTAAGTATGGTTAATACTGGTCAAAGAATTAAATAATAGTTTTTTAAACGAAGAGGACAAATTAATTTATTTCTTGAACCTAGAGGAATTAATTTATAATTTACTCGTATAATTTTTGTGTTTAGTTATCAAAGTTAAATTGGGAATTTTTTTCTCATTCTAAAACTGTGTATGTGATAGCAAGAAAGACTACTTAATTCAAAAGATTAAAATGTTAAGTGAACTTTCAAGAATGGCATATTATATGATGATTAAAAAAAGAATGACATTATATTGGTTAAATTTTGGATAAATTATAATTTTGTTGGAAGAATGATTTTTTTAAAAAAAATAGGAAAGGTAAAATATAAAGTTAAGAAAGAGTAGATTTCCATAAAATTTAAAATTTTAAATAAAGTTTATTAATATATCATTATATAATACATATTTTTCTCAATCATATCCTAGTATAAAAAAAAAACATTTAATCAATTGTACAACTAATCAAATAATCATATTCGGAGAAGAAATAACAAAATTTAACATCTTTCAATACATACGACTCTAAAATTCGAATACCGTATACAAGTAAAAAAAAATTTCTCAAACTAATTTGTTTATCATTAAACCAACAACCTGTTGGTATTTATCTATATTTTTTAATACATACGTCCATCAAACTTTTTCAGTCAAGATTAAAAAATCGAGTTTGGTATTAGAAACTTTGAAACATAGAATTCTAGGAATCTTTTATCTGCATATGAAGAGAATGATCAAGTAGAGGTGCTAGAAAAGTCATTAATCCCACGTTGATTAGATATATTAAGTAAAGTAAAATATAGCATCGCTGGCCACAAAACTAAAGGTCTTATGTATGAAAGGATCCAGCTCCATGTTAACAAATTATATTCTTATTGTTTTGCTTAGATTCTATACTTGTCTCCATATCTAATTTAAAATTTCTCAAAATGAAAATAATTTCAACTACTGCATCAGTACATGACAAAGACAAATTTTTATATCTTATTTTGCATGGTCATTCCATAAAGTAATTCATCCGATCTCTTATATGTTAGTGAATCAATACAAGATCATATCCTGTAGACAATTTAAAATTTTAATTTTTTAAGTTGAAATGATTTTTTTCACATAGTTTTAGATTTTATTGGTAAATGATAATGAATCCAAACCCTACCATTTCCATTTTCATTATCTTATAGTTAAAAACATATCGTTTTCTATGAAAATCAATATTAGATTAAGAATAAAAAAACTAGCTGGCTACTAATAAATTAGAGAGTTTTTCATAGAGCTATATACTTAGAATATCATATTCGTCGAGAGACAACTCATCTATATTTTTTTCAAAGAGTCTAAATTAGATTGTGATCACGGTATTGATAGACGATACATAAACTGATTCGATCATATTTTAATATAATTAGAATATTTATGAAGATCGTTACTCGTATGGATAAAATGACAACCTATAAATTTCGTCCAACATAAGTCGTTCAGTGAAAAATGATAATCCAAGTATTTGGTCATTTGATATTATAAATTTTCTTTAACTTGTCAAACCTAATTGCAATTCATATTGTTGTCTCAAATAGTTTTATAAAACCTATAATGCATTTCATGTTGTCAATTTAAAATTTTATAATCATACCTAATTTTTTCAAACAATTTTATAATTGATTCTTGTACTATTTAATTGTTTATTTTCTAAGACTCTGAAATGGATTTGAGTCATCATAATTGATGAGAAGAGTTTACCAATTCTTATTTATTCTTAATGTATAAGATTCTGAGTTATATATTTGATGGGAATAGTTAAGGAAAATGATTGGAGCTTCTTGCTCCAATGATCAAACATAATAAAAAATAAAATATAAGTGAAGAGCGTTGCTGTCTACTTTTTCTTGTACTCATTTAATTATCTGACTTGGAATGCTAGTTTGCCCATAATCTTTTTCGTATCTAATAAAACTTCAATAAAACCAATTTACCTACTACGATGTCAAATGATAGCTAAGCAACCACGACGTTAAATATAGCCTTCTTCCCATAAGAAGGAAAAAAAAATGGAAAAAACCAAAGGTCTCCCATGTATATATATAATAATATAAACGAACAAGTTGTTCACAAAGTAAAGTCCGACAACCACCTTTCACCAAATTGAAGATGATCTTTCGATAAAGAAAGTAGTACATCTATTGTATTAGATATATGTTTTCTTATGATTTTTCAAATTATTTTTTTCTGATTTTGAAGATCATAAGTTGGTCTTTTGATCAAAATTGGAAGTTAATCTTTTTTAAAAAATTTAGACTACTATTTTAAATGAATTTTAGTTTTGTCATGTATTACGTAAGATTAAAAATTTTGATTAGAAATAGAGAGTGTTGCAAAAGAAAAACAAAACAATAAATTATTGTAAAAACCAATAAAAAGACTAAATTACAAACAAATATGCAAATAAAAAAACTAGATTTTAAGTTTTTTAAACCAGTAATTATTTCACTAAAAACATAAAGATTAAATAATGATTAACTCTTGAGAAAAATAAGATATTCATAAAATCATATAGTTGAGTTATGATTTCATTCAAAAAACTCAAGCCTAACAGTGGGTGGCTCTTTTTCAACCTTATGTATTACTCATTTTTTATTTAACTATTCAACATGAAATATGTTTCCTAATACTATCTTTCAAGTGGTTTGGGTTTCGTTATATTTCTTGTCTTGTTAGATCTTTTTGAGACTCTAATATCATATAAAGTTATATAATTGAAATTAAATTTCATCCAAAATATTTAAATCTTATGATGAGTCGCTCATTTTCAACCTCATATATTACTCTTTTTTTGTTAAACTATTCAATGTGAAATATATTTAAATTAATATTTTTTTGAAATGTTCAAGCTATTCTTCCAATTAATTTTTTCGACCACAAAATTTTTTTTGATTAAAATGCTTCGATTGAATTACAAAAAAATAAAATAAATAAAGACTTCAAAATGAAATATACAGGTTGTGTGACTTTAATTTTTTATATATATATTTTAGTAAATGATATTTCAATTAAAAAAACAATTATTCATGGTGAGAAAAAATTATCAGAAATTCAAATAAAAAATTTCAAAATATTTTAAAAATTGATGAAAAATAATTAAAAATCAAGAACAGATAAATTTTTTTAAAATATTATATAAAAAAATGAATATATTTATTATTAAAAAATTCATGGCCTTTTCGTACATTTAACTATGGTTTGAATCCAAAGAGTAGTTAATCATCGCATTTTAAATAAATAGTTACAGTTGTGTGTTGGCCAGGGCGATTCAGGTGACCTCTAAAGTCTCCAAAGTCCAACATGTGCTTGAAATCATATATACGTGCGTAACATATCAGATGCTGGGAACCACATTCTTCCATTTCTTTTCGTACATTTAACTATGGTTTGAATCGTTCAAAGAAAACTACGGTTTGAAGAGACTTGCTCAATTAAAAAATATATAATTAAATTACAAAAAAATTAACTAGTAATGATTACCCCTATCAATCAAACAAACTTGACTGTGATTTACAACTACTCTTTAGATTCACTTAAATTTTAAATTATGGCAGGAAAATTTTCAAATTCATAGTAAAAAAATGTTACTTTTTTATTTATTTATAATTTTTTAAATTTGAATTTTATAATCAGCGTTCTAAATGAGTTTTTCTATACTAATCTTGATATTTTAATAGTTAAAAATGATATAAATCACCTTTTAGGATTTTATAACTTAAGCTTTTACGTTGAGATAATTACATAGCATAGTATTAGAACTTTTTTTCTAATCAAAATTAAATAGTTAAGAAAAAGATAGTAGTCAGGAATGACAATTTGTCTCACTTTGATGGAGTCCTACCCCGTCTCGTGAATGGAGATGGGACGAGGATGGTATTTGTCGGCTCCATCCCATTTGTTATGTTTCATGATTTTCATCCATAAAATTATAATTATACCTTATATAAAATCCGTGACTCAGTAACTTTTAGGGTTTATTTTCTATATGAACTATTATTTTTTTGCTATGGTTTGAAATTTGCTAATAGAATGAAATGAGACGAGACAAAAAAAAAAAAATTGATAGTTCTTTTACCTCGTTTGCCCTACGTTTGTCGTGCTGGGAACCTCGTCCCTATTTAAGGTGAGGAGAATATGACAAATTTTGCTCCATTCGTGGCATGGGGTGGAGATGGAGCAAAATTTTTAAGAGTAGAGCGGGGACGGGGATGGCAATCCTTATCTCACCTCGCCCCATTGCCATCCCTAGTAGTAGTATACTTGTACAAATTTTAAATTCAAATATCTTTCACTTAAGTAATTATATGTTATAAAATAATATATATCATGTCCTGAAATTTCATCCAATAATTTAAATTTTTTATTTTTTTACATATATAATTAAATTGAAAAGTCGATTAATTATATATATATATTTAAATACATCACGTGGATATAAAAAAGGTATCTTTCAAATCTGGATTGACATACGATATTATTCATTTTCTAAAAAAAAAAAAAAAAAAAATCTCTATAGATGTTCAAACTATTAAATGATCATTTCACCAAAAAACTTAACCTCACTATTTCACCCAAAGAATATAATTTATATTAAAACTTACACATGTCTACAAAGAATATAATTTATATTGAAATTTGTACAAGTCTGCATTACTTTGTGCTCGATACTTGAGAAAATTGGATGGTAAGATTTGAACTCGGTATTAATTAGTCAACCGAACTCCGATAATATATTAAAAAACTATCTCACCTAAAAAATTAAACTATTAAATAAAATTTTAAAATATAATTAAAAAACTATTATTCTCTTATACAAATATATATAGGTTTCATAGGCCATTCAATATTGGACTGACCCCTCAGCTCCAAATCTACAATACGATGCTTAGAAGACAGCCATGAGAATTGAGATCTGACATGGATCCTCATAGGATCACAGATATGAATGCACCGTGTTCTACAGTCAAGACGTAAGGCACATCCAAGAGGTGAGCTGGCTCGTACGCAGGCACATGGTGGGGTTCCACCTAAGCTGGACCAAGAGGCAAGCGCCATCATTGGACCCCACTCCCACGTGAAACACTTTAATTTGTTTATTTAGGGTCTCGAAATCGACAAAATCATAGCAGCACTCTGCTGATGGCTGATGCTCCTGCCGTGGATCACGACTTATCAAATAGAAATACTTTCATAAAAAGAGCGATCGTATTAAATGTGAACATTGTTTATTTTGATAAGAGCACTTTTTTCTTTTTATTTAGTTATTTACTTATCGATGTGAACATTCTGACTTATCTCGTCTTGATAAGTAACTGAGGTCTAGTAATTGTTGGAAGTTGATAAGCTGAGAGTGGGAATTAATTGGAAAAGATGGAATGAACGATGTCTAGAAAGAAAAGTGCTATTATAATTAGAGAAGTTTTGATAAATGATAAAATAAAATAAAATCCAAATGAATTGAAAAATAATGTATGTATTGTCAAACAACCAGTACGTTTCAATTCAAAATTTTCAATTATTAAATAAAATTTTATGATACAATTTATATTAGTTCATGACATCAGATGATTATTTTTCAAATTTGTAATAAAAAATTACATATCAAAAGTGTTGCTATTTTATTAACAAATTGTTGACCTATTAATAAGTCAGATGGTTTCTGATAATTTTAGTAAACTAGATGGTTTCTGATAATTTTTTTGACAACGTGTTAAATTCAGATTTTAAACTTATGGTTATTAAAAATAATTAAATTTTATTATTTACATTCCGAACATGATCAATCTTATATTTAATATAAGATAAAAATACATGCGTAAAACAGAAAAATGTGCCTTAAGTTGCTGCCTTTGATATATATATATATATATATATATATATATATATATATTCTGAATTATTTTCCAAAAACCTGAACATGAACTTAAATATTAGATTATACACAAATCTAAAACTAAAGTTGGCAATAAAAAAACCTCCTATAAATTTGATTAACTTAAATTTAAGTTCAAATTTTCAGTTAATCTAAACCTATTACTATTACTATGTACGTAAATCTTTCAATATAAAAATTTTAAAAATCATATTCAGACTCAAATAAAATTCAAATCCAAATACAAATTAAAAAAAAAAAAATCACATCCCCACAAGTTTAGAAATAAAACATGATTAAACTATTAATATATTTTTAAGACATAAATATCAAATAAGTTGTAACTCGAGGTATTTAAAATAAGTCAAGCTTGTGTAGTCTACTAATTAAAAGGTCATATCCCATCAATATCGCAAATTGAAATTAATTTCCTTTCATATTTATAATTAATTTATTGAATTTGAATTCATTGTATGTTATCTATATATTACTTGTCAAATAACATATGATTGTATAGTAAATGACTTGTCAAATAATTAATATGTTTAAGAAATTATACAAATTAAAGTATCAATCTGATGTAACATTCATGCTGCCTAATTTTTATACTTAGCTATCGTATATATAATATTATTTACAAAAATATGATATCATTAAATATCATAATTGCTTGTGGTAAATGATCTATTTTTTGATTTAAGCAATACTTACTAATTTAACAATATTAAATGTGATTTAAGATAAAAGGTTCATGATATGAAATATAGTTAATTTTTATTGAGTAATTAGTAAATTCTCATAATATCCATTGATTCATAATCTCTTCTGTATTTAATTACTACATAATCAATGAATACCGTGAAGGTGATTTAATAAAATTAGACCACCCTTACTTACAATAACATGTAATTTTTTGATTAAAAAAACGTGTAATTTAATTATCTATTATCATGCATATTATCAAATGCCTTGAATTATGACTTGATCAAAGAGAAAACTTAGACTTGGTATGTAAAACCTGATTCAAAGATCAGCATACTTTTATTGTTGAAACCTTAATATATTTATATTTTTTTCGATATATATATTGTGATAACGTGTATAATTGTAATACCCTTAATGTACACATCATTTTAATTGTATATTAATATTACATTTGTTTTCTTTAATTTTTTTTTTTAACTCACACACCCAAGACTCTTGCCATAATTAGTTTGTTAGGATTTGAATTCGTAATCTCTTATTATGAGAGATTATTATCACTAAACTACAAGCTTTTTGAAACGTGAGCAAATATGAAAATCTTATTTATTATTTTTTATGGATCTAAATATAATTCTTTTTCTTTTTATATGTCTATCATTCTTTTTGAAATGAATCTATGAAGTAGTTATTATATATATCATTAGTCACTCCTTGACTATTATGAAATTTATCTTAAAAGGAAACTTTAGTTTTCCAAATAACTCCACATTGATTTAGCAAAATGTATAAATGACTTCTATAAATAAATAAATAAATGACACCTAATTAAGTCGGCAAGTGGCCTGCATGGGGATTACCTTTAGGTAAAGTAGCCAACATCAACCCGAGACATGTGGTGGACGCAAGGATGTTACGCCGAGACATGCTTCGGACGTAAGGACAACTTCTACAATGACAGATGCCATCTCACATCACTTGAAAACCGTGAGACATTTGAACGAAAGAATTTCTAATTATTTAAACAAATAATTTTATAATGAAGTTTTTTTTAATAAACACAATACGGCACAATCAAGATCATTCACCTTAGTGTAAATATATTTATCAACACCATTTATACCAAAATCACACGATAAGATGGCTTGATCAAAACTGTTTTGGAACGTGTTTTAATGAATTGTCACAATTTTAATCATTTTAAAAAGATAATTTTTGCAAGGCTTCGTTGAAAGGTACTCAAAAAATCGTAACCATCGACAAAAGGCATGGTCACTCAAATAACACCCGAAGAATTACGACTTTTCATTATCGAAATTTGAGTCTCTCGTCAATATTAAATAAATATATCTCCTTGGATTATGTAGTGCGTAAATGAAAAAGGTCAAATGCAAAATTGCAAGGAATTTAATTAATGACAAATCTGCCAAAAACCCATGAAAATGAGTTGCATCTAATTTTTGGATAGTGTAAGGAAACAGTTGGGACAAAGGTTATTTCTTCAGAAGTTAAAAAAAATAAAAAATCATATTCTTCGCTTTCAATTATTATAACAAGAAAACAGTTGCAACTAATAACGCTCCAGTTCTACCAAATTAAGGATTTTCAAAACAGCTATCAATAACTTTCGCTAGTTTTGAACTAATTCGATTTAAATGATGAAGTGGTTGAGGTAGCAGGACATTTGGCTGAGCTTGATTTCATTTCCAACCTAACAATCAAAAAAGAAAAAAGAAAATACAACATAAAAAACATATACATTGTTATATGTCAAGACAATAGGATTACGACATGCACAATAATGTTATAGACTTGTAGTTCAAACATGATGGGATCTAGATCTATAGGTGTTAGCTAACTCAACTAAATCAATTTTTATTATTATCCAAGAATGTTGGTCTGAATAGAAAAAAATTTATTCGTTTAAATAAGTTATTTTATTTCAAATTTTAAGATATATTTTATTATATGAAATTCTCACTATAAAAATTCCATATTCTCATATATATATATATATATATATATATATATATATATATATATATATATATATATATATAAACTAGTCATTTAAATGCAAATGGACAAACTTTCTATCCTTTAGAATTCATCACTTTTAAGAAAAATGTCTGGTGAAAAATATTTTACCTGTAATTTGAAATTTAGAGCTCAGAAAAATAAAATAAAATAAAAATAAACTCTTACGTAACAATCAAAACGTGCTACACCTTAGGGCTAGCTAGTGCACCAGTAAATTTACATTTTTTTTAATAAATAAATCTAATGCATTGTAATTCGTGCCCTGTCTAAAAGACAATAAATGTGGATCCCAGCAGCAATATGGACAGGAATTTTGATTTGACACACCTAAACTTTACATTCACCTAGGGTTCTCACAAGAGCAACATGATTGGTCCATGGATCATGCCATTTCACAAAATTCTCACGCCACAAAAATTATGACCAAACAAATGATTGAAGATAGCCCTTTGTTCTTTAAAAAAAAAAAAAAAAAATCAAAGATTTTTTGAAAAAAAAAATACCAATATTAGTTGAGATATAAGTTATTAACAAGACAGTGATTTGTGAATTATGATCTAATCAACTACTATTCTATTATTTTTGGTTTGTAGGTCTTATCAATTATCAAAGATTTAGTTTAGGTTGTTGAATTTGGAATAATCTGGAAAAAAGATAAAAAAAACTGGTTATGTCACTTGATGTCGTATGAAATGACTTGAGAGATCAAAAAAACAAATGACAAAAGATCATATGTCTTGTTTACGATATGATTCACATCAGGAAAGAAACATTGGATCTTGCTCGCATCAGGGATAAAAATGTTAACAGAGGGTAACTTACGAGAGCCAGTATTAGTGGTATATAACTTCATTTAAGACATTGAAAAAGTTTTGATCGAGTTTAAGTTCCATCATTAGATAATCCAAAGCCTGATTCCTTGTGAATAAAAAATGAAAAAACGATAGTTCTAGATCAGACGAGATTGTTAATTTGGTGAACTGGAGTCTGATTCTTCTTCTCCTTCATTTTTTTTTTTTTTAAAGTACTGTGAGGCTAGCGTATTTAGCACCACCAGAAATGATTAGATAAACTTAGTTTATTACATCATCAATCATTCATAGATTAGACAAAATCATGTGTGATGGTGAAAATTATTATTTTTTTATCTCATGCATGTCTTGTTTTTTTGGTTGATATAATTTATGTTTTTTTTTTAAATAATTTTATGGAAGATCTATTTCATTTAAAAGTTTAAACTATTTAATTAATTAAAAAAATAAGAATAATAAGATTCGAATTTTTGATCGTTAGATTAATAACATTCGATATCATATCAAAAGATTATTTTATTAAAAAAACTTAAATAATTAAGTAAAACTCTAAAATATAATTTATATTATCTTCTAATAAATTTTTCGAATCCCATCCCATGAAGCCAAGTTCAAATGCGGAAAAATGTGTCCCCAAACTTGATTAATCATAAAATAAAAATTATCGGACCTTTTTTCCATCCAGATTAATTAGATGACCAAATCATCAAACTGAGTGGAAAGCTCCTTTGCGCCAACATAATCCCTAACACTTATCTAACAGCTCTGCATTGATTGAGCAAATGGCTCTAGAAACTTCAACCCACCTAACTCTTGAAATTGCCTGAAAAGACGAAACCCTTTAGTTTTTTTTTACTACATAGAAAAACATAACCAAAGGAACCCATTAGAGAGGTGGTGGAGTACCATTAATGGCTACTGGCTAGTTGTCAAATGGCCCAATAATAAAAGGTGCTGTAAAAGGAGGGACCATGACTAATTGGCTCGTTTCTGAGGGAAATCAGAGCAAAATTTGGATCATAATTGCAGTAGTTGACCATATAAGAATTTGGATCATAAATGCAGTAGTTGATAATATCACGTTCTTGTAACGATTGCCTTCGAAATATCAATTGCATTTTCATTGTGAAAAAAAGAAGCTTAAAAGCGAGTTCTGCACAATAGATAAATGCTAAAAAATAAGTTTTCTTAAGGGAAAAGCAGATTGTTCTGCCCCTATCCACTTTTTACAAATCAAAATAAGAGAAGTTGCTTTGTTTAGCATCCTAAGCTTTTTCTACAAATTATTGGCTTTGGCTATATGCATCCTTGAGCTCCTATCCTACACTCTGGGTCAGGATGCACAGATTTCCCAACAAGAAGTAAGATTTACAATAAGAAAAGTAGAAATATATTAATATACAGTTTTGATTAACATCTTGGACACATGCATGATAGAGAAAGTTGAATGTTGACCAACGATCATGTCCAAACAACAAGTAAAAAATAATATTTTTTACTCTTATTTTTTTTTAATCTTTTTTTTTCTCCCAAGAGGAAATATCCAGGAGTTAATTCCAGAATATACGTCGAAAAGCCAAAAAGAAACTGTGCTGTGCTGGCCGGGCACATGATTTACTCAAACATTCTACAGTTCTGTCACAATGGCCAAATTTATTATTCTCAAGGAGTTGTTAGATGCGCGCGCGCACATATATATATATACACACTTGATTCTAAAAGTGGGAATTACTTCAGCTTCTAAGTTCACATGGATCCTGTAGTTTCCTGGATCCTATTGATAGACTGTAAAGAGGGTCAAGTGAAACAGTGTGGGACTAATGTCCAGGTAGCATCATCTTTGGTCCTACCAAATTAAAGAGCAGAAAACCTTTATGTCGTTCTCACTGTGTAATAATCATACCAGCTAAAATATATGTAACAGCTTCAACGTTTGCCTTATTTTATTTGTGATCAGCAGAATGTAGCCACCCTGCTCGGTTATCAGATAAGCGAAGATGACTTCGTGCTTAGTTGCCTCCAGTTTTCTGACATAATTTCGTTGTAGGATTTTAGATTCTGAGTTCAACTCGTTTTAGCAGCACAAACTCTAGGGCAGTTGGGTAGAGAGATGGGAAACTGAGTGAAGTGGGGCCTACGCATCCAGACAACGATCTGGGCTTTGAAAGTTGTTTGCCTGTCTGAGGCATCTCCCGGAAATTAAACCTGTTATCTGTAAAGTTCGTAAACGTTAGAAGAAAAGATAAAAACCTGATAATATGACTCAGCACATCAATAACAGTGTCTAGGAGGAGAAGTACAGTACATGTTAAAATAGTATTAGGAATGGTTCAGTTCTATTGTTTATCTATACTGTATGTTACTCTTCTAGCGACTATGATTATGTGGTTTTGCTGATGCTGTCTTTTCTTTTCCTTTTGAGCTGAGTTATATTATTAGAGACTATTATAAATTATATTTTGTGACCTCATCTATCAGCTTAAGCTTTTAAGTGAGATGGTTATCTAATATGATATCGAAGCTTGGTTGACCAAGAGGCTTTGAGTTCAAGTCTCGTTATCCTCAATTTTTCAAGTATTAAGCATAAGACGATGTGGATCTATGCAAGTTTCAAACTCAATAAACTTTTAGATAAGATCATCCTTTAATATATACGTTGATCATGATTTTAGCCAAGGGAATAAGTGGGAAGTAAATTGAGTTCAAATTCCATCATTAGATAGTTTGTGTCGATAACTTTTGTAAATCATTACATGTGCTTTTTCCGAACAAAACAAGATGGATTCTTTGTAATAAAAAAACTGGTGTGACTGAAGGAGCACAAAGCAGATTCAAGAGAAGAGGTGAGTACCATTGCAAGTTGTCGTATGGCCCAGTAATAAAAGGAGGGGACCATGACTAATTGGCTTGTTTCTGAAGGAAATCTGAGCAAAATTTGGATCATAGATGCAGTGGTTGATAATATCACTTCTTATAACGATTGACATAGAAATATCAAATGCATTTTCTTTGTGGAAAAAGAAGCTTAAAAGCGACTCCTTCACCTTAGCCAATGCTAAAAATGTGTTTTATAAAAGGGAAAGCAGAAGATAGTGATTTTCGAATTGACATTGAATAGTTTTTGATCCAAGACTGATTAGATGGTAAAAAATCATTCTTTATACAAAAGATTAATGACCAGTATATCCAAATGTGCTTAATAGTTTTAATAGTATTTGACCTAAATATGCTTAATAGTTTTTTTTTTTTTTCCCTCGTAGTTAAAACAAAATATATAATATTATATTGGTTTTAAAGTTAAGAACATTTAGAGTGTTAATCTTTATAGAGTAAGAGGCTGTCTTTTTTCTTGTGTATAACGTATCCTAACGTATATCTGCAAATTGAGGATTACTTTAGAGAAAGTCTGTAAGTATCTAAACAAGTACAATCATGTCAAATAGATGCTTTTTGGAACCATGTTTTCATTAAATATTTGCCATTTGTGTCTAGCCCGAAAAGGAGAAGGAGAGCTCCATTCGAAATGCTGGATCATGATGTCTATACAAAGTTTATCTGGTTGTGGAGTCTTCTATTATCTGAAAGGCAATCCCGACTATGATCGTATTAGAGGCCAAGTGTCCTCTTTATAAACGGAGAGGACATATATTGTATCAGCTTAGTGAAGCCTTCAACAGCACGGTTCAATCTCCACCCCTGCATAATCCACAAGTAAAGCTCAGTAGATCAGCAAGAAATAGATAATTGAAAACGTATTGTTTTAATAAGGCTAATTTACACGACCATTCTGCCACAACTACAATTTCCTATCCATTTTTTAGAAATCAAAATAAGAGATATTTTGCATTTGTACTGATAAAACGGAACACCAGAAAAAAGAATCTAATTTTGCGTTTTTATGAAACGAATATCAACTTGATTCTAGCTTTTTATGCACTTGGCTATATACAGATGAATTTACAAAGAGATTTTACATGTCGAGACTTAAATTCATGCACATACCCTGCCCAGAAGGAAAAGAAAAGACAGTATCAGGATAACCATATAATCATAGTTGCTAGAAGAGTAACATACAGCATATATAAATCCAAGAACTGAACCATTGATCCAATGGCATCCTAATACTGTTTTAACATATACTGTGCTTCCGTATTTCTGCGCTGAGCCACATTATCATTATCTTTTCTTCTGACATTTACAAACTTTACAGATAATAGGTTTAGTTTCCAGGAGACGCCTCACACAGGCAGACAACTTTCAAAGCCAATGTTTCCCATTTCTCTACCCAACTGCCCTAGAGTTTTTACTGCTACACTTCAGTGATACTCGGAATCGAAAAACCTATAACGAAATTATGTCAGAAAACTGAAGGCAAGCACAAAGTCATTTTTGCTTATCTGATAACCGAGTAGAGTACTACATTGATCTGCTGATCACAAATAAAATAAGGCACGCGTAGAAGTTGTTACATGTATTTTAGCTGGTATGATCATTACACAGTGAGAACGACATAAAGGTTTTCGGGTCTTTTGGTAGGAGTATAGGACCAAAGTTGATGCTACCTGGAAATTAGTCCCACAGTGCTTCACGCGACCATCTGTACAGTCTATCATTTGGCCGGTCCAGGAAACTAAAGGATCCATGTGAACTTAGAAGCTGACCTAATTCCCACTTTTGGAATCAAGTATATGCACACGTAACAACTCCAATAGAATAATAATTTGGCCATCTTGACAGAAGTGTAGAATGTTTGAGTACATCATGTGCCCAGCCTGCACATCACAGTTTCTTTTTGGCTTTTCGAATTATATTCTGGAATGAACTCTAGAAATGCTCGTTGGTTAACTTTCAACTTTCTTTAGCATGTATGTCTCCAAGATGTTAATCTAATCTGTATATTAATATATTTCTCCTTTTCATTTTGTAATTCTGACTCTTTGTAGGGAAATTTGTGCATTCAGACCCAGAGTCTACGATAGGAGCTACGGATGCATATAGCCAAAGCTAATAATTTGTCGAAACTGTTTAGAATGCTAAACTAACTTCGCTTAGGAGGGAGGATGTAAGAGTTTGGACTTCAGAGGGATTGAAGAGGTGATCACCTTGTTTGGCAGGATTGATGTACAGTCAAATAAGGAATGGAAAGATCCACCTCTTCTTTCCATCTCCACACTTCATTAATCCTCCATTCTGGAACAAGTGGGCACGATCCATCCTTTCTTTCTTCCAGTCTCCCAACAAACATAGAGTTACAATAGATGATTTTGGCGAAGGGAATAAGTGGCAAGTAAATTGACACTGATGATGTTTCCTTATGGCCAGCCTATAGAACTTTAACATTCGAGGCCAAAGAACATACCATGATGATGACTGGAACCTGGAAAAAAGAAATGGATCCAGAAAGTAAATGGAACAAATGAGAGAACTAGCAAGGCCCAGCTCCCTCTATTTCTTCAATAATACTCCTCTTAGAAGTTTAGCCATCATCCAGGTAAATGTTTGCTTTTGAGCTTGACCGTTTTTGTCAGTTGTAGGTAGACATAAATGTCATACCATAATACACCTCATTAAAAGTTCATATCTAAGTAGTTAAACATACTCGAGCATAACCCCCTGTTTAAAGCACCAAAAAGACTGCAGAACTGAACCTTATCTGTTTAAAGAAATTAAATTCTTTATTAAAAATATAATTGTCAACCGCATACACAACAAAATTCAGTGTAAACTGGCAATATGCATACTCAATAACCTCAAAGATCTCTACCCTGGGCCAACAATTAGCGGTCCTAGACAGGAAAGTATTGCGATGCCTTGTAGTAGCAAGCTTCCCACAGTAGGATAAAATAAACGGCAAGATCGCATACCTCTGGAACCCTTAAATTATTGAGAATGGAAAAGGGGAAATTTTCAACAAATACCTGGTAGATGTTTCAGGAAGAAAACCATAACATAAGTCATGTTTTACTTCTCGGCCCCCATCAAAGGCAACACATGACATCAAGTTGTGAAGTTGTAAAATTCCATGCACTTCAAGATTAAAAATAATGACATGAAATAAGAAAAATTAGTAATTGACATGTATTTAGATATAGCTACAAAGATATTCAAACAGTTAAAGAAACTTTATAACAACACAAGTTTAGGCAAAGAAAATGGCATATCCTAACAACAAAATGCATACTTGAAGAACATATGCAGACCACCAAAGTTAGAGATACGATAAGTAATGCCTATTTAATGTTCTATGGCCACACCCTCCCCCCCAGTAGCTTTTAAAACTTTGGTCATAATACAAAGATGAACCTCTTTTATATACAACTATTATCTCACCTAAAGATTACATATATCAATAGTCACACAAGTAAGGAACTTAATGAATTTACAGAAAATGCATATGAATAATTAGCAAAGGCTGATGCAGGATGCAGCAGAGCTCTCCCTTCATAGAAAAAGAGATCGCAGAGGAGCAAGTCAACAAACAGTGAAAAAGAAAAAAAAGGCAAAGTTTAGGTTCCAATAAAACATTTTGAAGTAAATATTGTCTTTTTTCACAATGAAATGTTTTCCCCCTCTGGCTTTAGTTTCCCTTTTTCAGCCTCTAGTACATCATTAACAAGAAGTTGGAGAATAGCTACCATACTCACAGTGATCTATAATATAGCAAAAAGAAGAAGCCTCTGGCACAGCAAACACTAAACCCGTGTCATATTTGCAGCAGAGAAACACCTGCCAATAAAAGAAGAAATGACTTGGTATTTGACTAAACTGAGCATATGCCTGTAACATACACTTCTATAAACTGGGTTAACTTGCTATGATGTCAAACTGAGTATACCTATAAAGGTGAGTCAATCATGTTAGAATATACCCACAGCACATATATAGGAGAGGACACTCCAATTTCTAGACTTAAAGATATTTCCTTCAAGGTTTTATTGGTTGGAATAAACGCAGTCATAGGAGAAGAGCTAAGTTGTAAGTAGCTTGATAGTTCTTGACTTCTGTTTTTTATAATTTTGGTGTAAAGGAGGTGGATACCCTCTTTTTGGCACCTTGATTGATATGTATTTCTCCTACTAATGAAAGGGGAAAAATATTTGT
Source organism: Dovyalis caffra (assembly GCA_963924115.1). NCBI lineage: Eukaryota > Viridiplantae > Streptophyta > Magnoliopsida > Malpighiales > Salicaceae > Dovyalis > Dovyalis caffra. The sequence continues at coordinate 19,297,376 of CAWUPB010001197.1, read as the reverse complement.
ATTTCCAGATAAATAAAACAACAAAATATTTACAAGGCTGTGCTGTTAGATAAGTGATCAAAATCATCACAGTTAAAAGCACAAGAAGGGAACTAACCCCCAAAAAGCTGTAACCAAGCGACCAGATCCCAACCATTGATATCAATCAACAATCTCCCTTTTGTTATCACGTCCACAGGTTTTGCTTATCGGACCATGCCCTTGCCAAATTTTCTTGTTTCCTGGAATTTTCTCCAACAAATGTAGCAATCGACCAGGCTTCAAGGCATCATTTCAATATCCTGATATTATGCTCTTGCCTTGTTCACAAGCACCAATTGTCATTGCACCAATTCACATCTTCATCTTCATCGTCCCATCACGATATGCATCCTCAAGGTCAGAGTCTGAGGAGCTCACATCCTCAAATTCAGATTCTGAAGAGCCATTTGACTTCTCTTCTTCTTCCTCCCTGCTTTTATATTTAGCTTTTCTTTCTATAATTTTTTTGGAAGATGAAACCTGCCTTCGCAATCGAGAACGTACAATACCACCAACTGATTTTCTTCTCTTCTTCTTACCTTTATTCATAAGATGAATATACCTAAACCTCATTCCCATTAGAGGATGCTTATGCACTAAGAAGTCCTTCCTATAAGCCTCTCTAAGCACCACAGTCTGGGTCCTGATCTTATTGGAAACATAAAAAATCCCTGGGTGATGCACTAAAGCCTTCTTAAATTTATCCCCAAACCCCAAATAATCTCCCAATTGAAGCACATTCTCTTTCTCCGTCTTCTTCGACACTAACAACCATAACATCTCATGTAACACAGCGACAGTCCACTTCTCGGCTTGATCCCCACTGGGATTTAAATGAAAAGCATTTTCATAGGGCGATATGTATGGCAACCCTTGCCATTCGAAAACCCAATCTCTCACTTTCTTCTGTAAATCAAACCCATTTGGGAAATTTAACGGAAACCCAATTCTCTGCCCTCTCTTAACATTACTCAAATCCCCATGTGACACTCTTTTCTCCATTTCAGACACAGCTAATTCATCTCTCCATGAAACCAGCTCTAAAAAGAACAAGTCTTTATCAGTTAAACAATCTTTATCCTCGCAAACATGGAAATATTCTGGATAATCTGATAAAAGGGCAATAATATAATCATGAGGCAAACCCAAATCATACTTGAACCTATCAATAATATGCAAAGGCAATCTTTTTGCCCCAGAAAGCATTAGGAGCTTAGCTAACCTTTTTATGGTGTCATCACGTAAAGGTTGTGACTTGAAAATGAGCTGCTCTTCCTTGTGAAGTGACATAGCTTGATGGGTGAGTTTGATGTGGAAAGGGAGGGAAGGAGAGGGCTGGAATTGACAGAAAACTGTTGGGTATTTATGGAAGAAATTGAGGGCTGTAGTGGGGAGATTGAGGTACGGTTTTAGAAGGGAAAGAGAGGAAAGAGGAAGGGATGTTGAGGGAGAGGAAATGATTTGGTTCTTGAAAGAAATTACTTGTTTTAAGTCTTTTTCTTTGGAAACAGCCGTGTCAAGGTAAGGATCACAGACCCATTTGATCCTGGCAGCTATGAAAGTCCGGGTCTGATGGAGTTGGTGTGGGAATTTGGTGCTGTAGAGAGGCATCATCGTCTCTCATGGATGGAACTGGTGCTGCTGTGTTCAAGGGTTGTGGAAGTGGGAGTGAAGAAGGAAATGGGGATGGGTTGTTTCTAGTGATTGATGGACTTAGCCCAATGGGTTAGTTTCTCTTCGACTAGGCTCAATTTCATGGGCCTGTCTATTTTATATAGAGTAAATTATAAATCAGTCCCTCTATTTTTAAGAAACGAATTAATTAGTTATACTATTTTGAAAAACTAGTTATTTATCTACTTATAAATATTGATCACGATTAATTTAATATTTATAAATTTTTTTATAAAAGTCGTGTTTTTTTTTATTATCAATCTTTCAGTATATTTTAATTATTCTTTTCTTTTCTATTTATGCAAATAAAGAATAAGAAATTGAAAAGACCCAAAACTATTAATTTATATGAAAATTTAAAAATATAAAAATTGAATAACTATTTTTTAAAACAAAAAGATTAATTAATTTTTTTAAACTAAGAGGATTAATTTATCATTTACTCGTTCAATATGCCTTTTTCCAATTGGGAAAACAAAAATAAAAAATCATTTTTCACTATAAAGTATTATAACTCATAGTTCTGGAAGGTTAAATGGGTGAAACTTTTCTTGAACTTTTACTTATTTGAAATTGAGTTTTAAATTTTAAATTTAGTTTTTGAGATTTTTGAATTTTAAATTTTTTATAAAATTTAATCCATCTAATGATTTTATGCTATTACTCTTTCAACTAAAACATTCAATTATTAGCATTTTGAGCTAAAATTTTACACATGTATTAAAAAAAAAGTTCAATCTATTTTCTAGAAAAATTCTAGAATTTTTTAAAATTTAAAAAGTATATTTGCTTATTTTTTAACATTAAAAATATAGAAAATCAAGGAAAAAAATCCAAAATGATCCTAATTTTTTAAAAAAGTTTATATAAATTTCACTGAATGATTTTCATCTTAAAACTATCTATGTAATTGTTATTTTTTAGAATAAATTATAAAAGTTGAAGAATTAATTAAATTTAAAAAATTAAAATGTCAAGAATCCAAAAATTAAATTTGAAGTTCAAAAACTCTATTATAAATGAGTTAGGGTTGAGGAAAAGTTCAACCCATTTAACTGATTTAACAAAACTAATTAATTATTACCAGAAGCTTAAGTTATAAATTAGGATCGAGAATTAGTTAAAGAGAATGATTTTTTATTTTTTCCAGAGTTCTTCTCTCTAATGGTTAGGAGTGAATTATAAATTAGTCCTTATAGTTTTAAGAAATAAATTAATTAATCTCTATTGTTTCAAAAACTAATTAATTAGTTTTATTAAGGACTAATATATAATTTAGCTCCAAATGACAAGCTTAAGTTGTTCTCATTTCTCTTGCTTTGCTTCCACTCTACAAAACAAAGCAACCCTTGCGTCTCTCCTCCAATCTCCACAGCCTCGAAAATCTAGAAATGGGAGAAGCTGACAGAGGTTTATCCTCATCATCGTTATTATCGCATGACTACGACGAGCTTCTCTTCAAACCTTCGTCTTTTTTTCCAATCTCTCATAACTATCTCCTCCTCCTCCTCCTCGCATTTCTCGTCTTTCTCTACAATTTTCTGGAGCTTCATTTCCTCTCTGATTTGCTCACTGCCTTCCGAGGCGATCCTGTGTCTCTCACCTACAATTCCCGCTCTCAACTCTACCAATCCGTTGCTTCCAAGTGCCATATCATCCACGGAAGGTTTTCGCCTACGCCATGGCTGTCAAGTCCTCATCTCCAAACAGCTTTCTTGAGTCTTGTTGGAAAATCTCCTCATGTTACCTACAAAAGGTGATTTGTCTCTCGTTCATCTTCGTCTTATCTCTTTTTACTTTTGAATTTTCTGCAAGCCCTAATTTAATAATTTGTACTCGGCAGACGCATATTCTATGCTAGTGATGGCGGAACGATTGCTTTGGACTGGCTAATGTCTTCTGATGGTTAGTATAAATTACAAATTTTGGTCACAAGTAATAAAACTAGCAGAATCTTGAAGAAAACGTTGAGGCAGGACAACTAACTAGAAAATGCAAATGACTTCCACTATCTTTGACTAGAAAAGACTTCAAGGTCTAAATTAGGTTCCATTTTCAATTTGATGAAATAGTTCGCGATGTATTTGATCTTGTTTTTTGTTTACCGGTAGAGATGAGCTAATGTAACCCCAAGTAGCTAGGATTACTGCTAGGTTGAGTGCATCTTTTAGCTACTATTGTATGCTGACATTACCTTGGAGTTCGCCAAAATATTATTTGTTGAAAAGGAACTTGAATTTAATATATCCTCCATACAGAGATGTATCGTTTTGATTATGTTAACTTATAACTTTTGGTCGAGTTGTGCATATCATTTCTGATTGGAATGATGATATCTCTTGAATTTAACATGTGTATTCTATATTTTTGCTGCTTCACTTGTTCTTTGTTATTGTTTAAATCTAATTTTTACTTTCTAATTCACAGTTAAAGGTACTTCCTGCATAAATGATGCAGCTCGACAAAATGATAAAGCTCCGATTGTGATAGTGATTCCTGGCTTAACAAGTGACTCTAGTTCTTCTGTAAGTCCCTTTTATCATTTTGAAATGGAAGTTTTTGCTTTTTCACGTAGTTGGTACCTTCTGCTGGAGATTCCTTTCCTCCATGCATTTGTCCCCCAAGCAAAACCTCAGTTGATCTAAGTGGAAGTAACTTATGAAAGTCCTTTTCGATGCTGCCTTTTTTGGTTGCATTGAAGATAGACAACCTAAAGTAATTGTTGTCCCTTTTGAATTTTTTTTTCCTGTGGTTAGTAGGCTTTTCCTTTCTCCTTTTAAATATCTCATGGAATTTTACGGTGCAACAGTATATAAAGCATCTTGCAGACAAGATAGCAAAGCATGGCTGGAATGTTGTTGTAAGCAATCATCGCGGACTTGGAGGCATATCAGTTACTGTGAGTGTTAAATATTTATATGCAAGCTTTTGATTTCTAATAAAGCAACTTTTCCTTTTCATTTTGCAGTGAGCACCTCTCTCTTTGTGTTCCCTTTTTTGAATATTATACATAAGGGTTTCTTTGTGTTCCCTTTTTTGAATATTATACATAAGGGTTTTCATTCATTAAGAAGTCATTGCATTTAGTGTGAATGCTTGATATCATCCAAACAAGGTTTTTGAAGAAGTAGAAAAACAAATACGGAAGAGGGGTACAGGGTAGTTAATTGTATCATGGCTTGGAAATTGGGGAAGAGGCATTGTGAGAATCTTTGAAGGATTTGATGGATCAGTTAAACCAAATTGAAAATCTTGTGAAGTTTGTTCTTTTGGTTTTCTTTTTTCACAAGTTAAATTCTTGGCATATCTTTTAGATGTAGTTAAGTATTGGATTCTTCGACTTTCCTTCTCTCTTACTCTCTCTGTTTTTCTTTTTTTATTTTTTTTTATTCTACCAATGTATGATAGAGTTTGGGTTAAACCAAGAGCTTACAGGTTAGAGAAAAAGAGTAGTGTTTTGATTTAAAATTGTTTTAGAGATGGGACTCTCTCTAGGTTTTCCTTCATTAGACCTTGTTTCAGTGAAACAAAAACTGGGCAAAATAACTATAAGTTTATGAAAAAGCATCAGACATGCTGTGCTTCATGCCTACTTGGAGAGATAATCAAAATCCAAATACAAGAATGGCTTACTCTGTTAAATATTTTTCTGCGAAGCAAGTTGTCACAGTTTAAAATACTAGAACGGAAGAAGGCAATTTAGAAAAAGCTTTTCAAGTTAAAACGCAAATGGCTCACTCTGAGTAAAAGAAATATACTGCTAAGATGGAGGAAGTTCTTTTCATTTTTTCAAGATAATTCTGAATGTGCTCATCCACAGACTTGGATACTTATGAGTTTGTTGTTTCTTTGTTTAAAGGGGATTTTATATATGTTATTTTGTAAATGAATAGAGAACTTAATGAGTATCTTGTTATTCAGAGGATATTCTTCTTTGCATAATTGTGACTGCTTTCCCTTTTTAGGTTGCTTGATTATGTTCTTGTAAATGTTAAACTTTGATGTGTGTTTTGATCTGCATCAAAGTTTGTTCGGACATTTCTCATGGTCTGTACTTAATGCAATAAATCATTAACTAACAAGGTCTTTTGTCATAAATATATATGGTCAGTCTGATTGCTTCTACAATGCTGGGTGGACAGAGGACATACGGAAGGTCATTGATCATATTCAGTGTCAATATCCTGAAGCGCCTTTATATGCTGTTGGAACTAGTATTGGTGCAAATATTTTGGTATGCAAATTCTCTTCATCCTTTTTTCCCTGCTTGCAAAGTAGTATGTGTATTTTTGATCTTGAAGGCATCGAATTGTCATCTTAATAAACTACCTTCCTGATGAGATTTTTATACATGTCATCTTTAACCTGCAGCATGTCCATGTTGCTTCATGGTTTATAATGCCAATGCCTCCCAGTAGATATTGGCAAATGGATTATGACTCTGTCAAATTCCGAATGAGTGATTTGTCCAGTCTGGAGGATAAACTCTAACCATACTTATTTATGGGGTTTGTTAGGCTAGATCACACCATTAGTAGGATTCTTTTTTATGCAAATTAGTGAGGTGTATGAAAGAAATTGCTTTGTGTAGAGTTGAAACTTTGAAGCCAAGTGATCTGTTGTTAAACATTACTTGTTCCAGGTGAAATATCTTGGAGAAGATGGGATTAACTGTCCTCTTGTCGGAGCTGCGGCTGTCTGCTCTCCTTGGGATCTTTTGGTAAGTGCTTCATCTATATTCACATGTTATGGGAGGAGAAATTCTTGGCATTTATCTATTGCAATGCCAAATTAGGTACCTTGTTGTTTCATCTGCACATCTTGATTTTTTAAAATGTGACCTATTGCAATTTATATATCCTGATTTTCCCTAGCAACGAAGATCATAATGTGACCAGAAAATGTTAAGGGTAGACAGTGATATAGTGGGGCTCCAACATCCAATTTCGGCAATAGTGAATGGTAGAAACTAAAAACTCTTTCGCAGAGGGAGAAAACATCTTCATTCTCTTTTGCTTTATTTTCTTGAGAAAAATGCCTAACGCGCATCTAAATCACCTTTTACTAAGATCAGTGTAGCCCTATGTAAACCTAGGGCAATAGCATGATGAACCAAGAAGTCTCCAGGCCCTATTGTTAAGAATAATGAATTCCTATTTTCATTAATAACATTTAACCAGCCGAGCAACCATATGCTTCGACCTGCATTGCAGGCTGGACTATTCATTGAAGATAAAAGTACATTGAACCCACATGAAGTTTTACCATGAGCGGATTGTATCCATTGGGAAAATATGGGTTTGATCAAGATTTGTTTCTCTAGAGTACCAAAAGCAAGCATGACATCATTATATTGATATGATACTTAAAAGAAAAGACACCTACTTTTTCTGGTGAATGTTATTTTGAATGGAAAAGTTAACTCTAATTATGAAATTCCTTCATTGAAAGTCAGAATACAACTTTGGAAGAAATTAGAAGAGAATTGTTTTAAGAAAATTGGTAGAAAAGACATCAGGATTGATATCAAGTATCTTTAGTTCGGACTGGTCTGGACAGGTTCAGCTAAATCAGAAGTTCAATAAATTGCTTTCTTATTGAATCATAGTTCAATAAATTATTACTATCCTTGTTAAATTTCTTAGGGTGAGGGCAGTTTTAAATTAGAAACTCAATATATGGCTTCCTTATTGGATTAACTAGTTAATAAGTTACTAATATCCTTGTTTTAGTTCTTGTCTTTAGGGAGTTTTAATGTTTTCTTCTCATGTTGTGTATTAGTTTTATATAATCTGCTTATAGAACTAATCTGCCAAATTGAAATTATTTGAAGTCCCTCTATGGTTGCTTTGCAGATATGTGACAGGTTTATCAATCGCAGGCTTGTGCAGAAATTCTATGACAAAGTGCTAACAGTTGGCCTACAAGGTTTTGCACAATTGTATGTCTCCATCACTTCTTTGCTAATTTTTCTGACAATGAACTTTTTTAGCTTAGTGATGCTGTGCAAACTCCACTTGATCACTTCAAGATTATGATTTGACCCTGTGTTTTCAATTTTTCAGGCTTTTTAGGTTTTTTATTCAAGATCTAACCTGTATTGTACTGCAGGCATGAGTCTATCTTGTCTCGTCTTATAGATTGGGATGGTGTAAAAAAGGTACCCCCTCTGTCCCACAAAAAGTGTCCTTATTTTGTTGCCGTAATGCAATGTCTATTCCCAAATTGTCAAAGGATTAGTTATGTTACTTAAATACTTTGACTCATTAAAAATTAAATTTATATTCTTTTTTTTAATTGTATTTAATTTGGAACGATAATGTAGTAAATGCTGTAAAAAAATAAATGAGTTGGCACAACATTTGTAGACTTTTTTTTTTAATGTGTGAATAGTCAAACAGGACAACTGTGAGATGGAGGAAGTGCCTTCTTTTTATTTCTTTCTTAAACTCCACTTAAAGTAAATATATGAAGTCGGTTGTTGAGGTAGTGAAAAATACCATTACATGTGCTTTTAGAAGCAACCCCTTTTTTAACCATAAAAGGGATGAAATATATATTATTAGTTTTCTAAATCTTCTTTTTTACTTGTAGAGGTATGTATGTACTTCTGCATGCATAAAACGTGGAGCAATCTATACATTAATTGCAAACACAGACTTACAAATTTCATTTGGTTCAGCTCATTATGTTTTAGATCCATGCCAAACACATGGGATGCTATTTACTAAACTTAATAGTTAAGACATAAAGAGATTTAGGAAAAATACATAAACTTTGAATCATATTGCTTTTGTATTCATCTCCTAATATTTGAGAAGTAGATGTGTTGTTATGGCATTTCAAAATATTGAGTGTTACTGCAATTTGGTTTAAACAACAAAACTAGCCAAGAGAGTTGAGAACAGAATAGATGAACTGTGCAAACAGATTTATGTGGTTTGGTTTGAAGCCTACATCACAGGCAAAGATGAAACAGAGATTTCATTGTGTTAAAGAAGGTCAAACAGGATAAGACATAATGTACAATGTTTTTCGAAATCACTGAAACCAAATGCAATGATAAGTACAAGTTGTAGATAAATTGCAACAAGGAGCATAAAGATAAGCCCAATCTCAAATTAGATCCAAACACTTTGCTACCACAACGTGCAAAAGTCCTATTCAAACTTTTTCTTAACTTGTATACTTAGACCTTGGAGTCTGTTGGATCCAGAAGATCAAGTTACAACTAGCATAAAGACTATTAAAATCACTTATGTTTGTTGCTCTTTACTCCATCTCTTAAGGAGAGTATACACTGTACCAAACATTTCATTTAAAAACTTCTTCAAATATCAAAAGAGATTTTATCAAGATGTATTAAATAATTAAGAATCACCCTGAGTCACTAGTATTAAGGGTAAATTACAGAGAAATACTCTGTGGTTAGGCCATTTTCCATCTTCGTGACAAAGGTTCTTTTTGTGGAACTTGAATGAGTTTTGATTTGTTCTGTTACCATTGTCCTTAAATCTGTTACTGTTAGTAAATATATTTTTACCCTATGTTTAACAATATTTTCAAAGTGTTGGGGGTGCAATCAGTGATTTTAGCAAGTGTCACTGAAAGCAAACGAAAAAATTCCCTTTGTCTTGTTTTATTATAGTGTTATGGATATATTGGTAACCACTTTTGTCAATGTCACCAAAGAGCATAAGTTGTTTTGCCTCTTTATGATATGTTTGTTACAAGGGTGATGGGGTTAAAAATTACCCTTGTGCTTTTAACTATGATTGTTGCCATTTTTTCAAGGAGCTTAATTATTGAAGGGGCTACTTAATACCTCCCAAGTTGGTGTTTTTTGGAGGGTAAATTTTACTTGCTCTCCAAGCAAATATTATTCTCTCTCTCTCTCTCTCTCCCTCTCTTTTTGTCTCAAAAGACTCCAAATGATTTTTATCTCTCTCACCAATCATAGCTAGTAATTTAATTCCTTTCTCTCTCATTCTCTACTAACAATTCACCCTATAATTTTTTAACACACCAAACAACCTTAGAAACTAACTTTTACACTCTTTAACAATTCCTCATTTAATTAATATTCTTGTAAAAATCCCCCCTTATTTTTTAACCTTGTACCAAATGCCACTTTAATGTTGCTATTGGAGTTCAGCAGTCAGTACACTGCTAATGGAGCAAAGCACAAGTCAGTTAAGTGCAAATGAATAAATGTTTCTCATTGAAATGCAATATAACCAAGCCATGGGAGTTGCATTTCCCCCTAGTTTAATCTATGGGATATATTGGATTACCATACGTTCATCTTTTGAGGGATGCTGATTAATGAGATGTTGTATTGTACCTCTTTACGTTCACATGTCCTCATCATTTGTCAATTAAATCACATTATGAAACTGCATAAAATAGTTGCTTATTGCCACTGTTGCTTTTGAAGTGAGCCTGCATTGGAAAGTGGAAAGAGCCTATATCTATATAATATAACACTGTCCAAAATGATGGATTAGATATGTTTCAACCAACTTATGGTTCTACTTATTTTTAACAAAATTCGTTAGGTTGTTACATGCTCCTTAACAATCCATTGATATGTTGACATGTAAAGATGAAAACTTAATCAGAGGACTGTATCGGTGAAGCAAATGCCTTGCTTTTAAAGAATCTGGTTTTTCCTTTGTGCGACAGTCACGTTCTGTTCGAGACTTCGACAACTATGCTACCCGTGTTCTTGGAAAATTTGAGGTGAAAGCTGTTGATTGATCCTCATTTCACCAAAGTGATTGTCATCCTTTGTGATTGACTAAAAGCATTGTTCTTTTCCTCAGACTGTTGATGCATATTACAGGCATTCTAGTTGTGTGAATTTTGTGGGAAATGTATCAGTGCCTCTTCTGTGCATCAGTGCAATGGACGATCCAGTTTGTACTAGGGAGGCCATCCCATGGGATGAATGTAGGTAGGGAATCAGCTTTTTTACTTTTCTTCTTTCTTTGAACATTTGAGCGTGTGATTCTTTTCTTTATTTATGGCATTACTTGAATACTCAACTTGGATGTCCTTATTCCACTACCTCCATTGTAGCAGCCCCTGGCCATTTGTTGTCTTTCCTAAAACTGCCCCAAGCGGATATCTACTAACTACAGATGGGGTTGTGGTAGGCACAGAAACTGTATAAAAGTTCTAGTCACATTTTCCAGTGAAACAGAGGCAAAATGTTTATCAGGAAGCTAAAATTATTTTTGTTGACTAACTAATGCATGGTCATTTTTAGAACTGTTTAATTACCATATTCCCTAGAATTTATGTGGCACCACAACTAAAATGCTTTAGTTATAACATGAAGGGATTTTGAATGCATGCTGACTTCTTCTCAGTTAGCTGAGTGTTCTCGAGAGCTTTGTTATTTCACATCAGGAGTTCTCACAAAGAATAGAACACTTGCTGTCGAAACTGATAAGCAATCAGAGTGATTGATGGACTTTAAATGCACGTATAGTCTGAAAGAACTAGGTAGATAATGCTTACCGTAATGCATTCGAACATGCCACAGCATGAACCATGGTTAAAGATTTAGAGACGATTAACAGTATGTGAATAGCATACCAAATGTATGAATTTTAAATTTTCATAACTGACAAGTCTAGCTGTCACCACTATACTTTGAAGCTCATGATGTCACCCTTTCAGCAATTTTTTTAATCTATGTGATACTAAACTGATTGATTCTTATAGGGCAAACGAAAATATTATCCTCGCTGTCACACAGCACGGAGGACACCTTGCTTATTATGAGGGGATATCTGCGGATAGCATTTGGTAACTACTGTCTTCCTCTTTTGGCATGCCTGACAGTTTTTTATTATCAAACATGCATAGACATCTGCAAAATAAATGAAGATGTCAGGGTCTGCAGTAGTCATACAGGGGGTTCAGAGTGACCATTTTACCATCTACTAAGGGCTTGCCTTTTGTTGTGTGCGTGCGTATTTATTTCATTTTTGAGTCATTGCATTAGATATTATCTAGGCTTACATGCTAACATTCTTTTTCTTGGATGATAATCAACAATAGTTCATCATGTATAGCAGTTACTATATGATTCTCATTTGGTCTCTTGGTAAACTTGGATTGGATGGTTTTCTTCATTTCCTTGCAGGTGGGTGAGAGCGGTTGATGAATTCTTTGATGTCTTGCAGTCTAGTCCATTAAGAAACAGAAGAAAGAAGGTGCAAAATGGTTTGCTAATGATTTGCAGTAGATTCATATAAATTAGTACACACATTTTAACACACAAAGAAGCACAAGGTCATACCACATTTATACTCAAAGCACCATAGTAGAGCACATTGCTAGATCTTATTGAAGCATGAAGTAGAGATATTTTCCTGATGTTACTTCTGCTTGTTAAGGTTCACATTTCAAACATAGATGGAGAAATTTCCATTATTTGGTTGTGAAAGCCAAATGTTTTAGCAATTATAATTTATAACCTATCTTTGTGAGTTAAAATTCCTGGGAAAGAGCTTATGTTTTTGAAATTTTGAATAAAAGATCAGCTGTTTCCAATTTCCAGTCATTTGATCAACTGTCACCAGTTATTTTCATCTTGTGTCAAATATTCCCACGCAAGCATTGCAAGGAGACAACTTATTCTAGTCCAACTGTCAAGTTTCCAGGAAGTTGAAATGTTTTTATTTGTTTGTCTTTCAGGTGGAAGGGCCTAGCTTGTCCACTCCATTGGAGTCCCCAATTGATCAAGGACCTTATGTGAATGTTTTGGAAGACGGGATGGTGACTGTTGTTGGTAACAGTCAAGAAGATATCATAGCAGAAGACGAACGCAATGAAGATTTGGACCACATTAAGAAGAGTGAAGATGCCATTCTGCATGATGAAAAAAGTGATCATTTAACAGAGAAAACTCCTCCTAAAATTGACCTCAACCAGCCATTGGATCAGAATCTCAATGATTTAGTTGTTCCTGTTAGAAGGCAGATGGATCAGCTTTCACGACTGAGTAGAAACTCGATCTGGCTTCTCACTTACATTGCTATCGTAACAACATGGCCCCTTGTGGGTTCTGCACTTCTTCCTTTCCTCAAGAAAAAATTCAGAAGCATCATACCATCGGCTTCGCGCATAAGATAGCACTCTGTGTGGGTAATCATAATTTTATACCATATGGTATGATAGTCTTTCTTGATGAATGTAGAAACGTGACGAATTATTCTCTTGTGAAAGCAAAGGAAAGGTGATAAACTACACCGGTAAAATCGACCTTCGTGGTGAAGAATAATAAAAGAATTCAAAAACTGTAATACCAAAAACACAGGTCAGCTTTATCCTGTCACAAGTTTGGAAGAAGCTTGGATTGGCAATTGCCGTAAGGGTTAAATATTTATATATATTATTATTTACTTGAAACTGTATTTGCTAGGAAATAAAAAACCATGAATAATGAATTCTATTTCTGGAAAACTGTATTTTCTAATTTTTTTTTTATCTTTATTATTTTCGTTATTTTAAAAGTAAGTCAAACAAGGTTGTTTTTCATTTTGGAAAATTTCTATAATAAATATGTTTCCTTGAAATTCTGTAGAGAAATAATTTTAGAATAAAATCAGAGAATTAAAGATGTAAACTAAAAAATTATTTTCTGAAGCTTAAAAGTAAACATGACCTATGGAGTTTCCAAAACCAACAAGTAATAAATTAAGAAATGGTTACCAATAAGTTTAGTTTTAGGAAGTAAAAGACCAATGAATAAAAGTGAGTTTACCTTTTGAATTCTTTTCCCAAAAAGATTCAATTTCTTAGGGTAAATTTCAATTTGCTCCTCTAGGTTTATGTATTTTCTCAATTTTAATTAAAATCTTTGATTTGTTTAAATTAGATCCCGAATCTTTCATTTTTGTTCCACTTTGGGTAAATTTCAATCTGTCACCAAAGTTTATGGAATATCTCAATAGAATCCACAAGGTAAGAATAAAAAAATTGAAATTGAAATAATCATTAAAGAAAACATTTTTTTTTTCAATAAAACATATATATATATATATATATATGATAAAAAAATATTAACTACCATTGTCGTCATTTATATTTTTCATTAAAATCTTAAACAAGAATTTTGAATAGGAAAAAAATTGAAATTCCATATGAAGGGAATGGTAACTTGAATATAGGACAATATTAATTACATTTGATTTGTGCGAAAAAAAAAAAAAAATGAGGCACACCAAGTTGAGAGATCACAATGATGAAAGTTTTGACGAAAAAAATTAAATGAGAGAGTTAACTTGAGATTTGAAATTGGTAAGATTTGAAAATTTTATCATATTTGTCTAATATTTATATTTTTTTTTCTATTGATTTTTTGTTTTTATTTTTGTTAATTTCAATTAGTTTAATTTTTTTCCTTACTTTTTTTTTTTTTTTTATAATATTGAGATATTTTATAAAATTCAGTGATGAAATTGAAATTTACATATATGATGAAATTGGGCAGAGGGGGGAATTAAAACAAAAGTGAAAAAATGTGATGGTTTATTGAAATAAAAAATAAAAATATGGATTATAATTGAAATCAATCAAACATTTTATGTGAAATAAGTTCTGTTATACATTTATAACATGGAAAACTCACTCGAGCTCGTATTCTTTTCCCCAGAAGTAACCCTCTCCTACCTTCTTGAGTAGTCTTCTGTATACAACCACTATGCATCCTTTATTTTTAATTTTTTTTAAAATAAAACAATACATTAATTAACACATAAATTAATTAAGGGCATAAATTATTAGACTGTAAAGAAAGACCACTAGAACAAAATGTATAACAAGTGGGGTGACCATACCACACTAACAAACAGTACACTAGCTTCTATTTTTGAGATTACAGAAGAATTTGATCTTCCTTACCATAGTAGCAGTTCAAGAAATGTCCTTGAAATATAGAACACTCCGTGCACAGGATACAATGTTAACATTTGCGAAAAAGGATGAGCATCAAATTTCGGTTTATGCCGGATTTTATTGCATAGGTGCATAGCCGTTATGTGAACCACAAGGAAAACCATCTTGACAAATCAAAAGGTCCTTGTATTGCTATATAGCCCATAAGGCTTCAAGTTCTAATGTGATCTATAAAAAAAGAAATCGTGTTTCCAAAATGTTTCATTTTGGTGCATCCAAACCCTCAAAGATGGGGGTAGTGTTGTAGACTAGCTAAAATATAACTGGAACAACTAAAGTAGCATGAGAGAACAAAGTCCAAAAACCTAGGGAAGGCAAGGAAACACAACTACAATCATCACAAGACTGCGGGAAGAAGAATTAATAAGAGGTAAGTTCCAGAATGCTCACTGATGGAAATCTAAAAGCTAGTGACCCCGGGTCATCTTTACTTTTGGCATTGCCTTCTTCATCTGACGAGCACGCTCCTTTTCTTCTCTCTTGCGAATTGCCTCTGCACTGAGCTTTGCTTCAGCCTCCTCTAACATCTTTTTCCTCTCTGCCTTCTTCTTCTGTAAAGCTTCCTGTCTTGCATTTTGAAGTTCTTTGTATGACTCTTGGGCAGCTTTTGCTCTAGCTGCATCTGTTTTAGAACGAGCCTGCAGTACAGCAAAACACAGTTTTAAAACTATCTAAATTTATAAAATCTTAAATTAGACTACAAAAGACGATCAAAATTCAACTCACCTGTGAACTCAGCTTGTAGCGCCCAATTAGATCAATGTAATAAGGTACCAGAGCCACCAACCGGGTCATGTCAGCCATGTTGTTGGCATCAGGAAGGGCAAACTTGAACAATAGCATCTTCTTGTGTGTGCCAGGGAGTTGATCAGAGAAATGCATTGAGATGAAGCCCTTGCCATATTTCTC
Organism: Dovyalis caffra; assembly: GCA_963924115.1. NCBI lineage: Eukaryota > Viridiplantae > Streptophyta > Magnoliopsida > Malpighiales > Salicaceae > Dovyalis > Dovyalis caffra. The sequence goes on along the minus strand of CAWUPB010001197.1, from coordinate 19,281,800 downwards.
AAATGATTTCTCACCAAAAACCTGCACATTTTAAATAGCAAGGAGATAACACAATGCTGGTACAGCTGATCAACACTCCAAACATCACACCAATTGTTTAATTAAAGTCAGACATTCAAGGACAGATTTTACATATAAAGAAATCAGACATGATCCAAATATTCCAATAGACCGGGAGAATAAATCTAAGGTTGAGCATCAAATGACAGATTGCACATACAAACCAATCAGAGATAACATAATAAATCTCATGGAATGGACTAGCCTATATATATCATCGAAAATTAAATCTAAGTGTGTACTACTAGGCCTAAGAAGCACCACAAATAAAACAGCTAGACAAAGAACAGATACAGGGGAATTCTAATGAGACACTTGCAATGCAATAAAGCTTGCAAAAAGAAACAGCATTTGGGTCACATAAGACCTAAAGAGGAATTTGGCTTTGTTAAAAAACCAATTTTCCATCTACTGGTCTCTCATATAGAAATTCAGTCAAAAGTCTAGTCAGATACAGCAGCCTTTTATGGACTTTACAGCAGCCATCAAATTTCCAACTGGCACAAATTTGCTTCATAATGCTCCATTTTCCGATCCAACCCCACAAAATAATTATGGGAAAGGCCACTTAATGGTGGGGCTGGCATTAAAATTTGAATTCAATATGATTGTGGTTATGGTAAGAAATTTCCAAGCTGAAATGGATTTTGAAAATGCTGAGCCAGAGTAAGAAATGAGATTTTTCTTCTGCTCAGTCAGTGCCTCATCGGTATTAACACCATCCACACCACATCCAAATATGTCCCAAGCACTTAAAGTGCTCATGCTAACAGATAATAATTAAAAAAAAAAAAAAAAGGAAACGTGGAATGATAAAGGCTCTATACTAATCCTAGACATCAAATTATCTGAAAAACATAGTAAACATCGATATATGCAATCTTTTTAACTCTATATACATCCACATCAATCCAAGTCTGGCAATAGAACTTAAGAATCGGAAAAAGGATAAAGTTACACAACAGTCATCAAAAGTCCAAAGTTTTTCACAACTACACCCATCCATATCAATCTAACTCATGGCTATTATTAGGATAAAAGAAAGACTTCAGTGCATTAGAATACAGAGATAATCCCCTTGGTCCCTGTCCAAAAATGTGATAAAAATCCCTAATTTCATCACACACCCCAGAGGAACCACAACTTTAGAGTTAGTGTTGAAGCTGGACATATTTTTTCAGGGGGGACATTGTTTCATGGATAAGAACAAGAAAATTAGAGGGGGGTGGTGTTAATGTATTTTTATTTGGAAATATATGAAAAATGGGAAAGTATAACAACTATAGTGGGAAGTATAAAAAATTATAGAGGGCAATTGCCCCCATTTCCTAATACCTAGCTTTGCCACTGTTTAAAGGCACAAAATTCGACTTCTGCAGGTCAAGGCCCTCATAATGAGGAAAATGCAACCACACAGGCACCTGAAATGAGTATCAGAAGGCCATGATGTAAAAGTGCAGTTTTGCTCCTTGCCATGTGATTTGGAGTTGTAACTCCAAGCACTCAACAACATTTCAAGCTTTCGTAACAAACACCAAACCAAATAAAAAAATGGTTTGTAGTGCATTTAGATTCTAATTACGCTAATGACATCACTAAGATTCATGGAGGGATATGTCAACCTCAAGCAAAAGGACATTAAAAGGAAACTAGAGAAAGAAAACATCAAAAACAGCACTTTGATTTTCCGCTTAAAAGCAACAATTACAAAATAATGCAGTAAATATGATCATTTAATCATCACCATAATTTGCTAATGACACCACTAAGATTCATGGCAGGGACATGCTCCCCAAAAGCGTAGAAACATTCCCCCAGCGGATTGCAACATTAAAAAGCAACCGAAAAAAGAAAACCCCAAAAACAGTGCTTTGGTCTTCCTCTTTAAAGAAAGAGCTACAAAATAATGCAGTAGGTATGATCATTTAACCATCATCATATCCAAATTATCTAGATTCTGTGCATTAATATATATATATATGAAAAGAGAGCCTCACCACTGGAGCCTTATACAAAAACTAAATCAAACTAATTCTCTCCAGACCATCAAAACTACCTGTGGGTTCAATATACACATTCTTGCCATAGTAGCCTTTTATCAAAAACCAAAAACGATATCAACAACATCAATAAAAAAATTCACAAAAAAAAAAAAAAAAACCCAAACCCAAACCCAACAAAGCAAACCATCAGTTCACTACCAGAATGCTCAAAATCATATCAAACCAAGAACCAAAAAATAAAAAATTCAGACATAATCCAACCTGCTCAAGTACAGCCTCAGTGATCAAATCCCCAGCAACCTCCTTAGACTCAGAAATAACAGCCAACTCCTCAGCCACCCATTTCCTCCCACTAGGAGCCTGTGCAACAATCCCCGCGAACCTCTGCAAATCCCTCAATTCCTTCTGCATTGCTTTTGCCATCTTCTTCCTCGCCAATGCAAAAATCACATGGTCCATCGCATCATCATTCATATAAACTTCAATACTAATCTCATCCTTACATGGGACTACCATATTATATATCCTAGACAACAAATCATGCCTACTCTTCAACTCCATTGTCGCCAACAGCCCTTGACAATACCTCCGCCCACTCGCATAGAATTTAAACACATTCTGCCCTTCTTTCAACAATAAAGGGGAATCATCGCCTTCTCCCACACCTAAAAGACTAAAATTCTTCTCGAAAATCGAATCTCTCGTTGCAAATTTCGCAGCCCAAGATAATGCTAAGTTCTCATTCTCTTTTTTACCAGTGAAGTAATTGATCACAAACATGATCAAGAAACTTACACATACAATCTCCACCAGGTAGGACTGTTTCTTTTTCGAAATGGTGGTGGGTTTGATTTCTGGAGTTTGGACAGTGGCATCAGGAGTTGTAGATTCGGTAATTAACAAAGATTCGGTTGGGGGTTGATGAGAAGGGATTCCTTCGAATTCATCTTCATCCCAGTACTCGAAGTTGGTTGTTGAAGGTGGGGAGGAGGGTTTGGTGGGTTCCGGATCCGGGTCTTTAGGATCGGGTGTTGGAGTTGAGATGGGAGGTGACTCGGACTGAGTTAAAGGGAGATCGGTGAGTTTGAAAGTGTTAGGATCTATAGTTTCCTCGACGAGGTCGTCATCTTCTTCAGCTTCGAATCCTTCGAAGTGGGAATCCGCGACGGCATGATAAGAGTGGGAGAAGAGGAGAAGTAAGAGAGGGAGGAAGTAGAGAAGGGAAACGGGTCGGGTCATGATGGATTATCGGGCTTCTATTTTTCAATTTTAGAAAGAAGAGGGAGCAGAAGTGAGAGAAGGTGATGCAGAGACAGTCATTGGAAGAAGGCAGTGAATAGGGGAGAGCGATTCAATAAGAAAGAAATTCAGATCAAAACTTTGTAAAGGTCCCCCAACTAAAGCGGTAGTTTTGAGTTAGTCCCCAAACAATTTCTTATCTCAATTAAATCTTCTAATCATTAAAAAATAATCTAATTTTTTGTCAAAACTCAAGACAAATTTATAACATCAAATTCCCTACAAATCATATGAAGATATATACTAAATATACACATATGTTTGATTTGCAAAAAATATAGGTAAAGCCTAATTATCCCAAATCCAAACACAAAATTGAGAAATTCATGTATGGGGTCATGAGGACTAACATGAATACAAAAAGTATTATGAATTTAATTTCAAATATATCCTTAACGTTTTAAAAATTCCATGGCATACCCATTACTTACCTACCCTGGGTGTTGATCATGTATGAATTATATTTGCCCATTGAATTTTGCTTAAACAAAGAAATTCAAAAATATAAAATGGAAGGTATATATATATATATATGCGGTTGGCTTTTACGCACGAAAGGTATTTATTTTTCTCATTACCTACAATATTTCTCGGATAAACCATCGTAGGTCTTAATCCAGTCCAAAGAAGTATTAATTTGTTTTGTTTGATTAATGGAAATCTTTGAACCCTAAAAGAACTTAAAAAAAAATAAAGGGTAAATTTTAATTTATCCCTCTAAAATTTTTGTGTTTGCTCAATTTCATGTAAAACTTTTTATTTATTTCAATTAGACACTATTTTTTTTTATTCAATCAGCTCATGTATTTTGTTTTACTTTTGTTTCAAATTTTCTCCTATGATTATTTTCGTCAAGTATTTAAATTTAAATTTTATTTTTAAAGTTTATAAAAAATCTTAATATCATCTAAAAATTAAAAATTTAAACATAGATAATGAAGAAGACAACAATCAAATTGTTGCAAATTAGGTTCAAGACATATATATAAGTAATGGGTTTTTCTTTCATATATAAACTATGTGCTCTTCAAATTTTTTGATTGAAACATTCTGTTTTTTTTTTTTACTTGATTAAAATATTTTATTTTTTATTTAATTTTGCTTGAGAACTTCTGTTATGATGCAATTTATTTTTAATCCAATATCATATGTTATCATCAGACTCTACTTATCAGTAATTGACACATGATATTGTGGGTCTCGCACCCATTTAAATTAGAAAAAAAACCCATTAAAAACTAATTTAAACATAAAAAAGGGCAAAAGAAAAAGTAGATGAAAAGACCAATACCCCTACCCCCGATTATTTTACAACCCAATTCAGAAAATATCCTTTTCTCTATCTTCTTCTTCTCGAGCACCTCTGTTAAAACTACTAGCAAGGTCGCGAAAAACGTCACTCTTTCTTGTAAAATTCACTCTTTAAAAGAAAGAAGGATCTAGTTGCCAGAAATGACTTTTTAACGATTTTGTCCGAGGTTTGAAATAAATTTTACAAGTACAAGCTAATAAATTTTCCCAAGCGTTTTATGAATTTTGTCCGAGGTTTGAAATACAAGATAATAAACATAAAAATGTGGGCAAATGAGGGCTTAAACATAAAAATCAAATAAATAAATTCAATTAAGGTTAGGGATTTTTTACCAATTTTTTTTATCCCTTGTCTACATTAGATTCGAATGAAACATTATAACCAACTTTACATCATAACTTGATTAATTATTTTACATCATTATTTGATTAACGATTTGGGTTTCAATGAGTGAGATTATATTTTTATATTTAGGTTTCCCTTCTCACATTAAAGAGAGACAACAGGGTAAAAGATAAAAAGAAAACATACAAAAGAGAAGAGAAGAGAGAGTTGGGTCAAAGACAACTTGACAAGTAATTTTATCTTTCCATTTTTCATTTAACAAAACCAGAAAACCACCTTACAAGGATGTAAGGGTAATAATAAAAAAGGTGAAGAAGGTAAGCCGTATCGTTCTGAAATTCAGGACATTCATAAGTAATTTACCTTTACTATTATGTGCCTCAATTTTAACTTCCAACTATTTAAGTGAACTTTTCTTTTCTATTCCAGTGTCAGCACTTTACATGTCCATTGTCTTACGAAACTCGTAAAATAAAAGAGAGAATTGCATATTCAATGTCTTTTTTTTTTTTCTATTTAAACATCTTACCTTTATTTTTATCTATTTGAGATACTAACCATTTAATTAATTAATTTTTTTTTCTACGTGCCTATTGTTAATTCAATCTCTTACAAGTGGTGAAAAATGAGCCTCAGCAAAAAAAAAAAAAAAAAAAAATTATGACAAGGGAAAAGGTAAAAGAAAGCAGAAACCAAAATTCAATATCTGAACCTAAAACATCTTCATCTTAAAATTACAATTAAATTCACGCCAATATCAAACCCACACTTAAATCTTGAAAATACAATTCAATCCACAAACCACTACTATTAACCACCATGAACAAGGAATACTTTAAAGGGTCTTTCTTCGATCAGACTGACCCTAATTTCCTCAAAATCATTGATTAAATATAAGAGTTTCAATATATATAGTTGGAGTCTATTCACTTGCATGGATGGGAAATGCAAAATTTTTCCCAGTTCACAAGGACTATTTTTATGCTGTTGTCTATTTCTTCCCTTCTGTTGACAGCAGGTCTGGTATGGACACTAAACACAAGCAATTTAGTATCGGTGACATGATGACCAGTCTTACAAGATACATGCTGAGAATTTGAAATCCTAGAAGATGATTTGATTTCATTCCAGGAAATGAAAAAGAAAAAAAAAACGAATAAGAAAATTAGTTTGGATCAACAGCAGCAAACAGAGAACAAGACATGTAAGCAGGGACAAGTCGTTTCGCTGAAAGCAAGGAATCATAAAGAGGAGAAAGGAAATGTTTAGGCTGAATTGCCAGGCATGTTGCTCTGGTTCAGATGGTCTGAACAATGAGATCATGATCAGCATGGAATGTGCCCCTATAGGCATCATGTGCAACAACAATTGGCAAAAGATGCAAGCATACCTAGTTGCTCATGACTATGTTTGAGGTTTGTCTTCATCCAACAATAGCTGAATCATAGATTTGACGACCTCATTATCCACAAGACTTGCATCCTGTAAGACAATGTTATTTATAACGAGACGAGCAGATGCAGATGCAGGGTAGTCGTTTAAAAAATAAAAAAGTAACTGATCTAAGCAATAATCAATAGGCATCATAGTTGAATAATACAAGGTGTTCCCAAGCAGTTAATCAAGACAAGAGTGCTCGCAGCATCCATGTATGTGACATGCATGTATGGCACTATAGACTTGGCATGACATATATCCTGAGGCAGTTTTTGCTATTTTCTGGTTAAGTATGGAGTTGTTAGGATTATTAGGTGACTCATTATTCCAAATTATACCTGATAGTTCTACTGTTCTTTTGAACTATTCTCATTTTTTCCTTGCTTAGTCCTTTTTTTTTTTTTTTTTTTTTGTGCTTCACGTGTATCCTCCTAGCATACTTCGTACTGACTTGGTTGTACCACCCTTAATGGATTTTTCTTTTTCTGTGCTTCTGTAAAAATATTGGCCACTAATCTACAATGGCTACAAAACACTGGTTACTGACTGGCAGCCTAAATGGTGTACTGGTATTATGTATATGTTACCACAATTGATAGGACGCAACGATTATTTCAGGGACAAAACAGACAGTTATTGGAAAGCAACCAGTTAAATTTTTCAATTTGAACTTTGAAGAACTCAATTCTTCGATCTTTCAGTAATCAAGTAATCCTGTGCATTTCTTTGGATGGAAGAAATTGTTTTAAAAGCTTTCTAGTAATTGACCTTAGAAACGTATCCCCAAAGCAAATTCATCATTGCAAATAATAATGCACAAGGCCAATTTATGAGGGATAGCTCCACTGAGACAAACCATTCAACATCGATAGGCAGGATGCATGTTAGCCACCCAGAAATAAAAGCAATGGATTGCATGTATGTCACAGGCCTCATACTCATTGAGCAACCCCTCAATGCCCAATAGACAAAGGACATTAACATATTGGGCAGATGACAGTCCATTTACTGAGTTAAACACCATCAGCATTAAAAAATATGCCATTTAGAGATTTTACGACAAACTTAACAATGCAGAAAGATACCTCTGGCTTTCGAATCAGCTCCTTCAATAAAGCATGAAGTGTTGATCGGAGTTCTTTAAATAGGACAGCATATTGGGCTGGAGCTGTCAGCTTTAGCCATCCATCTATAGTGAGAAGTCCAGTCTAAAAGCACAGAAAAAAAAAGTCAATCAAGAAGGAAGAATATCAAAACACAAATAAGTAGCATCCCGATCAAACAGCTGATGAAGGAGATGAGCGAAAAAGGGAGTCTACCAGACAGGATTCAACTAGTGGAGGCTCTTGGAACAGCACATCATATTAGCTAAAAGCAGCACCATATTTTACTATTCATTTAACTGGCCCAAAAAAGAAATAGTTTTACATAACGGCCATTACCTAACAGTTTTTAAGGGTTACATTAGCATTGTGCATCAGGAGCATTCTGACAGCTATTTTGTAACAATGACAGCAATTATAGCTTACATCACCAACATTGTCTTTAAGGAAATAACACAATTATCTAGAATTTTTTTTTTTTTTTTTTTGGCAAAATATTGTAAAAATCACTTCATTTCTGCCATGCACTTCCTACAATTTTACAGTCTCAACAGTGTGATATTTGTCTAAATGCATAATTATTTTAGTTTTATGAAGTGGGTGCAACTATTAGGTAACACAGGTGCCAGCTAGCAACACAATAACATGACAGCAACTGTGAGTTCAACCATGCTACAAATGTATAATAATCACAAAATTAATAGGAAAAAAAGCAAGAAAGAAACATGCCTAGTGTTATTGAGTATAACCAACGGATATCAAGTGAACCGACCGCCAAAAATAATTAAATTATGGTTTATACTTGATAGAAAGTCAATATAATAAGACAATTTTATCCAATCAGTCCAATAGTTTGGTATATGCAAATAATGATCTTCTACATGCATGTAACTGAAGAAAATAGGCGAAGCATATAAGGGGGATAAATGCACAAGACTCGCTCAACTCAGTTGCATCTAAATTACCAACGTACATATTTTGATGGGTAGCGAACAATTATTTACACTGATTAACGCATCTTCAACAATTCTACATTATTAGTGTAATAAGACAGAGAACAGACCTGATGTTGAATGTTAATGGAGCCACCAAAGAGCAAGATAGAGAAGGGAGAGATAATAGTGGTATCTCGCAGAAATACTTTGTTGGTCTCAACCTGAAACAAAAAATTCCAATGCACTCTAAGCCTAATTTAAGTAAATTATCCAGATTCTATTTCACAATTGCTGAAAACATGGTCTTTTTAATTATACAACAGCTCAAGATACGGATAACTTGATATTTGCAGTAGATGTTGAGACAAACCCATATCTCCATGCTTCACTTAAAACTGCATCATGTCACTGCTGTGCAAAGTAATGGAACTATCTAGTTTAAAAAAACTTTGAAACCATTATTCTTGAAGGAGAGTTTTGTTATTTGTTTGGTCCAACATGTCTGATCTCCCATGAATAATAAGAAAATTAACTAAGTCGCCATACAGAGCATCAACAACTGGTACAACGGATTTGATCTCACACCTTACAATGAATTTATTTGATGATTGCCTAAAACCACAGGGTGCTTATATTTGCAGCAACTGGGAAGGAAACTATTCAACAACCTTCCTTCGAAACTATCTAACAGTCCATATCATTTTCTAAGAACATAATTGAGCTCATCCACCAAAGCAGTGCAGAAGCTTAGGCACTAGGTGGAAAAGAACAGTAGCACAAACAAGCCAGCTAACTGAACTATATATTCACAGAAATGAAATATTAAATCAAGCCAGCTAACTGAACTATATATTCACAGAAATGAAATATTAAATGGATATGACCAAACACCTCTATTCAGCAATCATCAAAAAAGAAATACTGGTAAAAATGAAATATATAACAAGCTTGAGGGTCAAGGGTGTGAAACCTTTTCAAGGAACACAAGAAATGGGTGCTGAAATGCTTTCATGTTACTGTTGACCGAAGAAGGGTGTATGTGAACCTCTCTTCTTCCATCATACCATATTGGATGATCCTTTTTTCCAGGCCTGCTGGACTGTGTTAGGCCATTGAGTGCTGCTGCAGTAATTCCTTGTTCAGTTGCAGCCACATTGGGGTATAAACCTGCACATAAAATTGCCTGCCAAAATGTCTTGAGAATCTATCCAAAACAATGGGAAGTACACCAAAATTTAGAATGACCTTTGATGTTATTGAGCTGTAATTAAGGTTTTACAAAATGAAAAAAACACCCAAATAAAGTAAAGAAGAGGAAAAAAATGCAGTTTCCATGATTTCCACAATAATCATAGTAAGAACTTTAGGAACTATCTCCAAAAGATACAGAAAACAGAATCTAGAACTCCTGGAATGAGCACTGAAGTTCATTAAAAAGAAAATGTAGGACCTGCAAAAGATTTCAATCATTCTATCCCTTTTGCCAAATACTTGGATACAAAATCAATCTTTTGCATTATAACAATATTGGAAGGAAACAGAATTGTATATTTTTGGGAAGATCTATAGGCAACAACATACACATACATATGTGTCTGTATGCGTTAAAGGAATAGGAGTATAACCATTTAAATAACAAAACAAAATGAAACATCATGTTCTATTTGCTCTTGCTCGTCTAGTTTAGTCAGCTTGTGTCCAGGCCAAACGTAAGTCAAGCAGCTCGAGCTCAACTCATTCAAATTTTGATAGGCTTGAAGTTGGACAAACTTAGATTGTTAATATTGCTAAAAGATGATTTTATGACTTAAACTAGGTTCCTTATCAAATTATAGACCATGTATAATCTAAAAAAAGTAAAATGCATAAGAGCCTAAAAAATATTATCAAACTCATATCTCTCTTGCCTTGGAAATTAAACAAGATCGATAATACAGAAAAGGCTAATCTACTATAGCCCATTTCAATTAGCATCCCCAAACTAATTTGTTTTTTTCAACAATTGAACTACCAGGTGTTTTAACTGAGACCCCCTTGGTTAAATTCCATAAACAAATCAGTTAAATATCATGTGAAAATCATACCTGTCGCCACTAAAATTCGGAAATCACATTTGTTTCTTAAGAAAAACATAAACTTATAATCAACAAAAAAATATAGAAAAAAATCATCAAACCTAAAATTTTCAAATTATGTTCTTTGAAAAGAAATCTTTAAAAATTGAGGGCACATCCAACATGTTTAGGTATTTCAAGTTTTTAATTAATTTTTTTTTTAATAGCTTTGTAACAAAACATGCGACTCCCACATATTATTTAACATTAATATACAAGACGTGATAAAGGGGGTCCAAATCAAAACACCCTATAGTTCAAGTGTTGAAATCCAAAAAATCAGGTCCGGGGTGTCAATCAAAACAGCTTATAGTTAATTGAAACCCTCCTTATTCAAGCCTTAATCAATTCATTAATTGAAATTTTCTTATCATATGCAAGCTTGTTTACAGGTTTTTAGGATTCTACTTGGATTTTTATGCCACTTCAACTTAAGTCATCAGTTTTAAAGAACAAACTTGAGTGATTTTATATAAGCCTAAGCTATGAGTAAATCGGCTCATTTGCACCCAGTTCTGATGGTTTTAGGTACACATACCAAAAACTACTTAAGCAGCTGAATTAAACAATATTGTTTTGGTTCCAATTTGTAAAATCGAGCACCTCAAGTGGCAATTTTAAAGCTTTCTGATGGCAATAACCAAATAACATATTGCAGAGTAAATGAATCACAAATGGTATAAGGGTATGAGCAACTTTAACGACTGTACAGTTGATAATTTCTCCATAATGCAAGGAAGAAAAATCTGAAGAAAGGAAAAATATAATTTTCGAAACCCTATATGAGACATCAGCATTGACAGAACATTGTCCTCCGATATGACCCAAGGCAGCACACTAAAGTGGGAAGCATGACAAGTTAAGGGAAAAAAGAAATTGCAGAAGCAGCTAATTAACCAGTAAAATGGAAAATATGCGGGGTAAAAGGAAAACAATAATTGTGCTACCTTCACAAGAGAGGAATGCTGTGAATACATGTTGAATGGTTGTGACTTTTCAGACATCCAGCTACCAAGATTCTCTTTCTTCCCAAGCTATGCCAAGAAACCAAGTGAATGTGAGCCTTTTTAACACGAAGTTTGAATGAACAGCATTTACTTCAGGACATTAAAAACTTAATAATATATAATGAAAAGGTTAAAGTTTTCTGACGACCACTGCCTCTTGGTCAAAAATAAGTTGGTCCCTCTTCTTCATTTTTTTTTTTTTGGCTGATCAGTGTGAAGCTTTTATGTTTCTTCGTCAGAAATATTTTATAAAAGGTTATTACTACAGCACAATGGCAAAGAGTAGAAGTCAAGAATGTATCAACTGAACAAAAATTACCCGATAACTCTTTGGAATATTAATAAGCCCAATGTCTGCTAGCAGTGTTCCAAACTGTGTCCTCAAGTCTCTGACATTTTGGAAATATATATCAGAAAACTGAGAAACTCTTATAAATAAACCAAGCTTATAAGAAGAAAAAAATCAGCCAAGACAACACACTTTAAGATGCCAAATTTTTTTATGGATAGTAAATACTCACATGACATAAGTCCACTTATTCTTTTATAATGTTCTGTAACATCTAAGTTGTTGCAGGAATGTGCTTTACTACCAACACCAACGCATTTAGCAGCAGCTTTTCATTGATAAAACATGTTGGGTCTGACCTCTAGCTTGGTCTGCTAATTTTTTTGTCATCTTCTTTTCTCTCCGTCCAATGCATTTGGAAAATCAAAGTACATTTAAGTTTAAGCATTAATTTGGACAATAGTTCTCAATTAATTAACTATTTATTTGATTCGGGAGAGGTCCTCTCCAAACATTTGTTTGATGTTTTCAATAGCCGAGTTGTTTGAGAATCACCTAGTTTTGCATTACCTTCTGACACGAGATCAGCAAAAATTATTTGCAATGTGGAGACAATGGGTCATTTTGAGGGTAGAGCAGCTTATGATCCATCTAGGGGGTATGGAAGAGGGGAGGATAACAAAACGCTATGGAATTGTGCCATCTAGGTGGGATTTTTCTGCATTTCAACAAAGCAGAGTTCATAAATTTCAAGAGTCAATCTCCAACTAATGAATATAATCATGTTTTTTCTCTTAGTATTCCACTTTACATGTAATTACAAGGGTAGTCTTAAACATAAATTGGACCAGAAGGGGAACTTCGGTTTCGATAAATTGCAGTTTCCTCAACCAGACGGTCTGATTCTCCTCGCTGTAATTTTTCTCATCTTTACCATCACTAATATATTTTTCCTTGATTTAAAAAATTAAAATAAAATAAATATTTTAAAACCTCGATGGAGAATGAATATCAGTTAATTTATAAAGCTTATCAAGATGCATATTAAAGTTTTAAATGATGTAACTTCACAATCCCCCACTAAAAGAGAAAAGGATCCATGATATAATGAAAGATGCCACGAGTAACCATTCACCAGTTGAGAGAGAAAAAACAAAGATGCTATCTCGCTTGTCACACTACATAAAGGTAAAAGGCATAAAATACTTATAAAGGCATTCAAAATATATTTATGAAAAATAAAAGATCAAAAGAAGAGAATAAAAACCTTATCATGTACATAACCGAACTGCTCAAAAAATAAGTAGCACAAAATTGCTGTGCAGTTTTAGCTCCCCTCTGCAAGTGTGAACTTTAAAATGTTAGTAGATAAGGCATTAACATTGACACTCTACACATCTTATACCGAATTATTGACTGACCATCACTATGAATTATATTTTAACACAAGGGCAAGAAGGTCAGCTATATTATCTCAGCAAGTATGGTGTTGATTAGCTAAACACATGACAATACAAATACTGCTATACATATCCTCTGGGGATGCAATATTTAGCCACCTGACTACTATTTAGTCTGTTGAGCAAAACAAAGGCTTTTCTATCTTCCAATACTCCAATTGCATCAGATAATTATATGCAAAGAAGAACTCAGCAAATGATGACAGCATGGAACACTGTTAAATTACCAATTTTCCAAACTTATTAATTAATGAAAGCTTTCATCCATGTCCAGGGAGGCTTTTTTAGAATATATAAAGCATTTTTAAGCATCGCATGTCATTCTTTAGATAAGAAACAGCCAGTTCAAAACCCAAATTTATTACACATACGTGCCACAAACAAAATCTCAAAACCCATGGAATAGCATGCTGGAACTTAAAACCACATGGTTTTTATGATTCCCTATAATAAACCCTTAGCTTTCTTCAAACCAATGCAAGTAAGTTCCATTATGAAATACTGATGGCACCTTTCAAAGCACAAAACAACCATTTGATTGCACACATATACCAGATATCAATTAATATAAATGTAGAGGACAACTGGTTATGAAGGCAAAGCAAAACCTGACTAACCTCGCTCAAAATCTTCTCCCATTTTTTGTATGCAACCATCATTAAGAGGTGGTCAGATAGCCTGTCATTGTAATTCGAATCATTGGATCCATCTAACTTGTCAGTTAACAGCGCAAGCTTTGCTCTTTCAACATTTTGCTTCTAGAAGTTATAAAATTACAATTAACCAAATTAGAAAAGAAGTCCAAAGCGCAACCATTTTACTTTTTTATCAGTACAAAATAGTAAAAGCTTGGTGCTGTATTAGAACACAGACCTCATCTTTTGGGTACACAAAAGGTGACTTGTAACTCAGAAATGCAGAAATTGACAGAATGGGTGATAAGCAACCAAATATTGCACCATAAAGAAGCATCTGCAGTTCGAGAGAAAACAGTTAAAGAGTATTCTAAAGAACCTCAGAGTGGAGAGAGTTAAAGCATGGGGAACAGTATGTTCTCTAAAACCCCTTCCCGTGCACTGAAGCATTTAAATAGCGTTGGATAAAATATATTTCAACTGACTAATGCTAGCCTAAACCAGCAGAAAAACAAATTGTTTAAGAATGATACACTAGAAGAGGCCTGAAGACCAGGCTGCCATGTTACAATCAGCAGTAAGAGCTGATTTTAATCATAAGACATCAGTTGGAATCATAATGCATATATAGGTAGCAAACTGAACCAAAGAACTTAGAATCAAACACAAAGACCCACTATTGAATTGACACTAACAGTTGCCTGTTAATACACAAAACATGACATCTATTGTAAGCCATTGGAAATATAAGTCTATACCAAAAATTTTGGGCCAGAAAGGCTTTGTGAAAGCCACTGATACCAAAAATTTTGGGCCAGAAAGGCTTTGTGAAAGCCACTGAAGAAATTCAAAAATACTTCTGTGAAATGACAGTTTTGGCAACTTTATACCTTCTTTTTGAGTAGCCCTATGTCTGACATCCAAATATCCAATGGATAGCATGCCAGAGTGGTTTTATAAATAAAGGCATATTTTTATGTTATGAGTTTGCGCACTTCTATGGTTAGATCAGAAGAATAGTTTCTAAATTCCTCCCAATAGATGTGATTTGGAAGTTAAACCAATCTTTTGTTTCTTTCTTCAGCTCTAAGTCTTGATGTTCTTTTAAGGTAGTTTATTGTCTGGAATTCCAAGGTCCAGCATGAGAAGGAAACAGAGGATGCAATTTCTTATCTTTCACCATCCAATCTAAAAGGTTGAGTTTATGATTAAAAGCATGTTTGCATTTCTTTCTCTTCCCCCCACCCCCGGCTACACCTTCTATTCTATTGGTCTCTAAAAATCAACCCTCAAAATTAAGACATTCAAGCTCCTGCCTCAACAAATTATGATCTTGTTGCCTATATTAAGCCTATACTCTCTTGCAATCAAATCCTTCAAATTAAGCCATCCCTCATGTCTCACTATCAATAACCAACCATACTTCATATGCTCTCTTGCAACTTCAAATCAATAGATCCCCAACTTTAGACTATCCACAAGTGCTTGAAGGCAATTCTTTCCTATATCAGGCTTCAGCTGAGCTAAGCATCACCAAGCTAGCTTGGTCCAACAAAAACTATATAGTGGTGTGGTTTAATAAGAAAACAGCAGTAATGAGCAGAACTAAGGCTAGAAACAAGTAGGATAGAAGTTGGAACTCTATATGAACGTAGGGCTTAGGTAAACCTCTAGTTTCTGAAGTTTATTAGTTGAAAATAATAATAAGATAGTTGTAAATCTGTTTTACAGCTTATTTACAGTAGATTAAACTTCTAAAGAAAACTTATAATCCTAGCCATCCATGTCTGATAACTAGTAAAATAAAATAGAAGTACGAAAACATAACATAATAATACATTATTAGTTTCTGCATCATATAGGTAGCTCTTCCAATAGACGCGTATATCCAGCATTTGTCCATGCTAATAAAATAAAAAAGTACCAGATAAAATTCTGCACAACAAAATTAAATTCTTGAAAACTGGATCATGAGGATAAAAATGTCAATTGAAATATTGTCTCAGAGAAATGAGTTTTCAAGGTAAGAAATAACTGCAAATAAAAATAATTTAGATATAGGAGGAAAAGAAATAAATTACAGTAACAACCAAAAATAAATGATCTTTGGAAATTCGGCAAGGCTGGGGGCAAACATTAATTAGTGATAATACAAGTATGGATTCATAAATACTCTGATTAATGTATACATTGCCATCGGTGATGAATCCAGATCTGAAAACTGAGGGGGCCAATATGTATAGTTTTGTTGTTTTGTGTGTATTCCGGTGGGGGTGGTTGTGCTGGGTTTGCATATTATAAAAATACCTTCAAAAAATTGTACCGTTCAAGGGCGATTTGAAAAATAAAAAATCTGAACATGAGAACTTCTCATAAACATGCAGGCACTTTCAGGCAAAAGAACGTATTACAATAGAAAGAATAAGAACTAAGAAAAAGAACAGGGGCACCTGTAACTTCCTGACACAGTTGAACTAAGAGTAGATAAAAAATGATAACATTAGCATTCAGTCCCGAGTGCTTTATCTGTTTCCATTATTATTATTATTATGGTAATATAAGAGGTATAAGGAAGTTTTTGATGAACACCTTTCCAATCAATACATCAACAGGAAGTTTGGCCAAATGATGCCCAAGAGGTGTCAGTTGTTCATCCCCTTCTAAAGCTCCAACCTGGGAAATGGAAAGTAAATGAAGTAAAATAACAAGCCTTGAAGCAAATAGATGATAATTCATCAAAGAAAAATGCTTGCAATAAACTTAAATTCATTGAATATTTAATACCAGGAGAAACAGTTGCAATAAATTCAAATTAAGAGGACAGCATCATATCATAGAAGAAGAAGAATCTAGTTTCACCTAGGGCACAAAATTCCAGTCATGACAAACCAACAATAAAGTTGCAATTGCCTACTCCGCAATAAATTTCACTAACAAAATAGTAAAACCTTTAAGAACAAGAAATTCCAGTAGATTAAAGAAAAAATTCAAAAAAAAACTTAAAATAATCCACTTCAATGCTTTGCTATAAAACCTGACAATCTCTCTCTCAGAAGAGAAATCTTACTTTTGAGTCAAAGCCATCAAAAGCCAAACTAACATCTATTTATACACATTAACGTTGAATCTTTTCAGCAAAAGAAATAATAGTACGGATCCTAAACAAATAAGAAATCTCACAAAGAGGAAACCAGAACCAAATAAGAATTTGTGGTAAATCCTAAAAATTCCAAATGTAGAAATAAAAAGAACAAATATGTTGGTCAGCAAACATTATGCAAATCTACTGAGTTTTGGTAAAGAAGGTTCCCTACGAAACTCTTAGCTACCGCTTGTACACATCAACCTAAACTTTATCCAACGGCAATTAAATAATCTGACACAAAGAATAACAAGATTTGGCTCCACATTAAAGCAATCCATACAATATAAAATTAACTGGGAAACAATAACGAATGTTCATATCCGTTTGCAGTCCAGCAAATTAAAATTCATGCATAAGACTACAATAAGATCAATTGAACAGGAAAAGAAGAAATGAAAAATGACAAACAGCGATTGGCAAGCACAAAAACTGCAAGCAATATATCTAGACCAATCCAATAACTGGAAGGAGTTAGTTTGCTGGTCCACTTCCAATATTGACAAATTTAAATGGTTATTTCCTTCAATATTAACCCAACCCTATGAACTGACAAGCTAAACTACTTTGCGAGGTCTCATTGAGTTGCGTACCAGATGATCAGTTGAGAATGTTTCTAAATAGAAAGAATCTTGATTCTTGATTATTAATTTCATTGATAAAAGTAACAATTGGTTCTTCAAATCCAAAAAAAAAAAATTGCCCCCTATCACTGGACAACTCTGCTATACAATATTCTGACCAAAATAAGCCAAATAATGAGCATATTTACTTTGCTTAACTGCTTCTTGTATGTTGCACCAGTTAAGTCTTTGATAGACCAAAATTAAATTTGCTGCTCTTGGGCTCCAAGGCCTTCACTCTCTTGTTTCTTCCAAAGATAAACTTTTTGTGAGAAAAGAGTATCTGCTTCTCTAGGCAGCTAAGTAAATGTTAACCACCTCTTCCTCCCTCCAACACTCTCTAGAATTGCTTCACACTGCTGGAAGTTAGGAAAAGACCTTCATTCCATATTCTCCGTGATATTGAGTACTGTACCAACACCCCCCAACCCCTGGCACAGCCCACCCTAGTATCTAAATAAAACATAGAAAGAAAACGAAGAAAAGACCAAGATTTGAGATTAATTTAGAATAGTTAAAATGAATGTTGATTGGTTGACACTCACATTAAATGCGAAACAAGAAAGCTACCGTGAGTGAAAGTGAAGCAGCAGGTAGCACACATGTAAGACAGATGTCTATGCATTATGGGTCTAGTTGACAAGAGTAAGTTAGAACCATAGTTTAAACAAGATAAACCTACCTCATATAACAGTGAAATTGCAGAAGTCATAGCCTCCACCCTTGGAGGTTCTAAAGCCTGAAAACAATGACAAACAAAACCAGCCTCAAGATCTTATCAATCAAACCATCTATAATCTAGAGAGCAAAGATAGAATTAGTTACCATGGATAAAAATGGCTTTATGTGACCCAGAGAAAGTAACTTAATTTGCAGGCAAAGCTCTACTAATGGCATCCGAAGCATCTCAGGAACCTTGGCATTGCAAAGACACAAGGTAAGATGACAGTAAAAAATCAAGAATAGAAAGCTTAATGACTTAATAAAGACAGAATACAAATCATGAGTATTGGTACCTAAAGTCTTAAGGGATTTTCAAGCAAATCTACCTGATAAGGACGCATGAGTTTTTCAAATCTGTGGCGTGTATACAAACAAAAGCAAATTCCAGGTTTTACACGTCCAGCTCTCCCTCGGCGTTGCCTTGCATTTGCTTGAGATATCCAATCTTCAACCATGCTTGACAATTTCTAAAGCAACAGATAGGACAGAGATCTTACTAAAGTTTATAGGACAGAGATCTTACTAAAGTTTGAGAAAGTATATCAATAAGATAATAACTCTCATCATTGATCATGTTGCTGGTAGCAACACATAGTTAAGCCATCCAAAAATTAAAGATGATATGAGAGATCGTGTACTTCTAGGAAAGAGTAAGTATAGAAAATCGGAGATTTTTGGATTAATTTAGCATCTGGAGATCCTATTTCTTTCATTATATTTGTGGTAAAACAGGATATTATAATGTGCACACTTCCCAATCTTTCTAAATAAGAAAAAAAATCCAATTAATTGAAGACATCCTGTTCCCTGTATCATGCAGACATATTTGTTAGATCACAGCACTAATAGGCCAAGCCATCTCCACAATATTTGTAGCTAATATATGATATCGATTTTGAGCAACCTAAAAAGCACAATTTGCATATTCTAAGAATACTGCCATTTAAAAATGCTTGCTGTTTTGATATACATTTGACATTAAAGTTAAAATTCAATTTTTGGACCATATCTTTTCTCCACCTTATTTCTTTGTTAATTTGTACAGAGGATTTTCCTCAAAAAATAAGACAACTAATTTTGGGAAGATAATGCTATACTTTTTATAAAAGGTGACTTTTATTGGAAAGGAAAGAATGTCAAAAACTGAGAGAATAACATCCTCTCCCATGGAGAAACATAATCTAAGCTCTAAGAAAGAGTTTCCAATCCCACGAATATCTGCTAAGGTTGAAAGATAATTTTATAGAAACGGCTAAATGCCATACAATCTCATGATCAAAAGAAGAGTTCCATGCCCTGCATACTGCCTACACAAAACGAAAATAGCTTTACATACCAGCTGTCATACCATTTCCTGCTCAGTGCTTCAACTAGTAACAAGAGGAAGTACTGCACTCATGTAAATACTAAATTTCTAGAAACTGAAGATTAAGACGTATTGGATCCTGAACTTGCTCTATCAAAATTTTGCAATGACTCCATGTTGATCCAAGCAAAAGCTGTCCTAGATTAGGGTAGAAAGCAATACTATGATCTTGCAGACGAAGGATTCTAGGAAGGAATATCTAGAAACCGTCTGAGCTACAGCATTCTTTCATGAAGTGATTCTCATGGTTCAATACCACGAACTACTAAGGAGGTTAGAAGAAAATGGAGTTACACGGTAGCAAAATTATTGTCATCACTTACCAATGACATACAGACACAGAAAAGAACAAAGTGGTGGATATAACATCTCAACTTTCAAAATGGCAACTGATCTCTAAAAGCTTCAGATAGCAGAGGATGATTAGAAATCCAACCACTATTATTAACGCAGTTAAAAGAAAAGGATCTAGAAAATAGGCATACACCAGATAGATAACTTTCTGTTCTTTTATTCAAATTTATAATCTTTAATAAATCTAACTTTTTGAAACTAACGTGATCTATATTATAATAATAATAATAATAATAGTAATAGTAATAAATAAATAAAAACATAGCTTTTAGGCCATACAGATGAAGAATAGCATAAATTGTTCATGCACTCCAATTGCACATAAGACAGGCGAGTGATTTTAATTAGGAAATAAACTGTTTTCAATATTACTTCCACCTTATCCATGATACGTCAAACATATCTCAATGTTACTTCTTTAAATCAGATATTCTTAATCAAACTATTGTTGCTTTAAAAAAACAAGAAATGCACACAAAAGAAAAAAACACAAACCTTTTGAGGATTATAACGATTCTCCTTGTGTTTTCCACAATCAATCACATATACAACATCATCTATTGTTAAACTTGTCTCTGCAATGTTGGTGGCTATAATAACCTGAGTGAAGTAAAATGAAAAATTAGCAATTTTTAATGCATCCATCATGACCGAAACAAATGGAAACTTTAAGAGAGAGGCATTGCCAATCTATTAAGAAGGTCAAGCATTCACATGGTCAGTTGAAGAATAGCACCATGATATACCATCATTATGGCAGGCTATTTAACCTGCACTTGTGTTTCCTCTTATTTCCTCAAGGTTTCTTAACGTTCAACTATTTAAAAGCTAAATTTCCTTTTCATTATCCAGTTTACCCTTTCCTGTAGGGTTTGAACTTGCTCACCCATTAGGTAAGCTGGTGGTGTGCCCACTTCTATTAAAAAAAAGTTATCCATATTTGTTAGCTTTCTTAGTTATTTTTTAATTGTGTTAATTGTCTTTCAGAACTCCCATCTTTTCTGTCAATAGTCAAAACAGTCTTAGCCCCACCTTGTTATCTACTTCCGCCGCAATTTCACAAAAACAACTACCTCATTCTTTCTCTCTTTATATCCATCTAACAAATTTGCGAGAATTTTTTTAGCTGCTATTTATCTTGCAGATGATTCTTTTATCATACAAGTTCTAGGATATGATGAACTCGATTCGCATACCGACAAAGCTTGCCAATCTATGATAGAAATCCAATTTTAACTTCCTTTCTTGGTGATGGCTTCTAGAAAAATTTATAATAAGTCATGGTAGTCGGCTATTTGATTTCCACATTAATGGTTTCCAGTTGTCCAGAATATTTTTCCCAATAATATACTGTTTAATTTTCACTTGATGACTGATAACGGGTGTATTTCAAAGCTGTATGAGCCCCTTCTACAAACGGGATCTTGTCTCTTTCCTGACCTACTCGTGAAGAACATGTTTGATGACCTGACAACCCACATTTCCCACCTTCCACGAAAGGCTTTCAATTGCTCTCGACACATCAAAATAGTCATTTGCTAGTCTCAGGGTGGTTTCATTTGCTATAAAATCAGAGGTGACAATTGCAAACTCACCCCAACACCCCAACCCAGTCAAAATATAGGACCATAGGTCTAAGTTTTAACAACTGAAATTTTAGGGGTTGGGTTGGGTCAACCTAAAGGTATACCCGTCAGTCAGCCACGTAAAAAGCTTCAGAGTTTGAGATCCCTAAGTGTACCAAGTATAAAGCAATGACTTGAGAAATGAGCCCTTTGACCTTTAGTTTCTTTCTCTTCCTATTTGTAAAACAAGAGTTTGGCATAACATTCACATCTTCATGCATGACATATTTCAAGGTATAAAAGTTAGTCATTCTTCTATTCTTTAATTGGTATATCTGTCTTTTGTTATGTTCTATATCATTAACCTGTTTTATATGAATATATGAACATATGCATGCCAAGTCTGAAGGCCCCTGCCAATCTAAGAAATGAACATTGTAATTTTACAAGATCGTCACATTTTAGGGTAAAGACGTAGCTTATGATGAACCAAACTTGAATGTGACCAAACAAAAATAATTGGCTTCCAAAAGTTACCTTACGTATGTTTTCCGGGGGACATAGAAACACCTTTTTTTGGTCTGTTGATGCAATAGACGAATGCAAAGGAAGAACCCAATCAGAAGATGGTCCTCCAAATCGATAAGAAGAAACCAACCTATCAAATAGCATGTAAATTTCTGACATGCCCTGTTGTAGAGCAAAATTATATAAGAATGACAGTTCATGAAGAGAAAAAAACAAGTGCCTCAGTTGTTGATGCAAGAAAATTATTGAACACACTTACAGGCAAAAAGATGAGTATGGCACCCTCGTCACACGTTTCATCAACATAGCATATCAAGTCTTCAAGAAGGTCATAATCGATGACATCTTCATTCAATCTTTTCTGTAACAAAGATTAGCAATTATCAAGTAAAAGAAGATCTAAGTAAATGGAATGGACTCTAAGCCATTGCACAGACATGGAACTTTACCAAATTCTTTCGCGTTTGCTCACTGTAAGTTTGGTAACTGGTTGAAATATAATGGGGGTTAATACAGTCTTCTGAAAGCTGAGAATCATCACCCCAAGCAGATAACACTAGATTCTTCTTCCCCCTATGGTTATCTACAGGACCATTCTGCAGTTGCCATGCACATTACAAGGTTAAATCAGCTCAACTAACAATAAAGTCATTTATAGGGAGCGAATTAAATTTTCATGAAAGTTTAAGCCATTTAACCATATACAAGTTAAGAACATAAAACCCAGAGCGATATAAATTTACCCACCATTTTAAGAAAACTAGAGTAAAAATGTAAGCAAGGTTTCTTCTTCTTTGCTTCAACCAGATAAATGTGAAAGATTCGTCTGCTTGCTTACCCACTTATGCTATTGCAGATGTTGGGTATTGATTGTACCCATTATTTTAAAGAGGTTCAACTTCCAATATTACACTAAAGTACAGAATCACTATCTCTATATGGATGAGTTACCTACACTTTTGAGAAACCTGTTAAGTGATGGTTAAAAAAAGACAAGTACCTATAAAACTATGAAGACCTGACACTATAAGTGCATAGGTGATGGGCAAAAAGGTTATGATGATCAAACAAAATTATACACAAACAAAACAGTAAATGACTGGATGGAAAGTATTAGAGCTGACTATCTATGTTGGTATCCTACTTGCCAAGCAATCATGATCGTCATCAGAGACCCAACCACATTAAGCAATAATATAAATTACCTAAGTCGAAAAAATTGAAAAACAAACATTATCTAACTTCTTTCTATCCTAATTTTCTTATGCTGCAATATTAAAAATTGAAAAATCTTGATCATTAGGTGACTGCTAAAAATGATGGTTCTTCATTATGGATATATATTATTTGACAAGACACCCAGCAACCTGCCTATTGGGCATCTCCTCTACTCTCTCTTTTTCTAACTTTGGTACGCCCCAAAAGAGTAACAGATGAATAGAAAGAATTTGAAAGAGGCATGCATGGTCACGATTACTGAATTACCAAGTGCATATTCAGTTATTAACAATATGGAACGTTTCAGAAAACCAATAGATAAGGGCAAATTAAATAGAATAAAGCAGAAAAACAGGATGACAACAGCAACCAGATTCAGGAATAAAAGTCTTAAAGCACCTTATCAATTGCAGACGTTTCATATCTTAAAGCAGCTGGAGAATCTGAAGCCAGGTTATAGTTGATGCATTCATATATATCCTCAAGAAAGTAACTTGTCACAGGATGTGTACGGCCTTGAGCAGTAAGCACAGGGCATTGTCCAAAGTACCTCGAAAATAAATTTGAGTCTACGGTGGCAGACCTGAACAACATGATTGAATAAATAAGAACACATGCACAGTTATAGAAAAACAGGGACTTTGCATGCTGTAAGATAACTGAAAATGAACAAACATACATAAGAATAACTTTAAGTTTTGGCGTGCCTTGAGAAGATTGTTTCTCAATCAGGTTCTTCAAAATGATAAGTAGAAAATCACCCTGCCATAGGAAAAGAAAGTGATAAATTTTGTTTAATTCAACTTTGGGTTCTTCTGATATTACTGCCTTTAGCCAGGAACAGGCCCCTGTCTATTACAAACCAAGTTAATAAATAAAATAGAAAATAAAAGAAAGAGGCCAAGTCAATACTAAAAGCGAAAGCAACCAGTACTGGTTAGGCATTGCCCAGATTTAGAAGTGGTAGAAATTCTT
This sequence comes from Dovyalis caffra, assembly GCA_963924115.1. Classification (NCBI taxonomy): domain Eukaryota; kingdom Viridiplantae; phylum Streptophyta; class Magnoliopsida; order Malpighiales; family Salicaceae; genus Dovyalis; species Dovyalis caffra. The sequence goes on along the minus strand of CAWUPB010001197.1, from coordinate 19,257,307 downwards.
CAGGAAGAAAGAGGAAAAATAATGTAAAGCTATGAATCTAACCCATGTTGAACAACTCATAACAACAAATTGCTCCTTCGGTTTTCCTTTCTTAGATGCTAAATATGAACCCAGCTAAGGTTTCCAAATCATCAATTATTAAACACCAAAAGCAAATTAGATAAAGCTCATAACCATCATAGTTTCATAACACAGCAATCATATACATGTCAAGTAGTGTAAAACCAACGTAGGCATGGCATCAACGCATCGTGCACATGTTACTAGAGTGTTTAGACTTTACGCCCAGGTTACCAAAGCAGTGAACCCAGCTAGAAATATGTCTGAATCAGGTCACATGAACCAATTGCAATGCATTCAAAATTCAAACGAGTAGGGTGGTGAGTCCAGCATATCAAAGTTCCCCACCTAAGATGTGGAATTAAGAAGGCTAATAACAGAGGAATCTTTAAATTCTAGAAGTAATGTCAACAATGTGAATCACAGTGATTAATGGACATGACAAATCTTGTCATATTCCATCAATGGCATCCACTAGTAAAGCCTATTGACGTTTTGAATGACAACCTGTGGAGCATTGTACATGTTATTAAACTTTATCAACTTGCCAAGCCAACTATATATGCCTTATGCAAATAAAAAACACGTGATTCCAAAAAGATACCACCAAACTACCTTATAATGCAATTCTGTGTAACGAACTAACTTGATGAAAATAGCACTGAAGAGGAACAATGGACTCATGAGTACGAGTGATAAAACAGATGGAATCCAAAAGAAATTACTTTTCAAAATCCAGGAGATCAAGGAATTAAACTACTAAAACTAACTATGTTAAACTTCACTCACCAAAAGAGATCGTTCATGCACTTCATCGACTATGACATGAGTTATTCCACTCAAGCTCCTATCCCCCTGCAGTTTATTAAAGCCATAATCAGATGATGTGATGCATACGAAAATGCAATGCATCCAAAGTAATAAACACTTCTCAAATCTTGAAGATCTTTCGGACCACCAATGATTAATGCTAAATATTTCTTCTAATAAACTACTTCCAGAAAAAAAAATGAAGCTGGCCTCTAAATATTTGTTGGCAAAACATTATATGGGCCAAACTTAAGCACAACAGATTCAAAAGAGTTAAATTAAATAATGTGCATACCACAAGCTTCCTCAGAAGAATGCCAGTTGTACAAAAGAGAAGTTTTGTTTTTTCATTCCTGAGAAAATAAAGCGTGAGGAAAAGTCAATAATAATAATAATAAATATTCATTATAATATTAGGAGAATCTCAGAGTCATCTCCTTCTTGATTCCCTGATTAGAAGGGGTATGTGACATAGATCATCATGCACAATTGTTTAAAACTTAAATCAGTATGTAAACACAAATTTGATAATAATGTGGAACTTAAATTGAGCAACTTTAAGTGACTTTGGGTAAATGTGTAAACAACAGGAGAATTGTAACTAAAGTCATTTTAAGCGAAATAGGAGTATCAGTTTATCAATATTTGTGAGACTATAAGTAAAACAATAAGTCAACTTGATCAGGTTTTATTGTATTCATATAACCCCAAATGACTAGGCATTGTAGGGTACCCAGACGAACCTGAACTGCAAATATTCTAGTTCAAGGCTATAAAGCCAAACAGAACCGAAAAGAAAATGTTATTTGGTTTTATTCAGTTTTTTCTTTCACTTGGTTAGGTTTTCCTGACTTGGAATTAAATACTTCTGTTCAGTCACTTTTGCCTAAAAACCTAGGCACAGCAAACCATTCACATCCCACACAGACACGCAAACACAAAAGAGAGAGAGAGAGCAACCAACAAAACAAACATCACCTTCCCATTAGCATCTCTTATCTCAAAAGGTAAGAAAACTTAGTGACTTTTCACGACAATAATAAGGCATGAATTGGCATATTTACACAATTTTTTATTGATAGCAATAATAAGGCATGAATTGGCATATTTCACAATTTTTTATTGATAAAAATCCTAGTTTGATATTTCAATTGAATGTTGAAAAAAAAAATTAATTTTGACAGCATTTATGGAGATGAAGTTAGAGGGTTTGAAACTAGGTAAATAAATGCAACAATTTGATATTATCCAAAGAAATGGGGCCGGAGGTATGAGTTTCTTGTAAGTGCATTCACAAGTACATTAAAATAGCAGAAAAATAGACAAGGCAGATTAAGACCTTGCACTATCAAGACGAACTTGATAGCCAACCAAAGAACCAACTGCACCAGGAGAAGGTTCACAGCGCTCATCAGCAACTCTTTCAGCGACAGATATAGCCTACAAGATAATGCAGCATCACAAATTGTAGTTACTAAGTACATAGAGAGCTTCCATGCCATTCCTTAATACAATCAGAGAAGAAGAAAAAATGTAACAAAAAAATAATGGTGATGAATGTGCTCTACTTGATTAATATTACATTACAAGCATAAGATGACAACCAGTTGCATGTGTAGGTGAAAGAAGTTGAGAAAACCACCAAACCTCAAAAGGAGAGATTTTGTAATTCATCATTTCAAAAAAGCAGTCAAACTCGTTTCATAAGTTACCCTAACTGCAACTGACAGAAGGATGTAATCTATACAAATATATAACTGCATCCAGTATGATAACTTACCCTTCTGAGATTGTGTGAGAACTAGAAAGAATAATATGGATGTTTGATTCGCACCATGAATTTGGAATAACAAGAGCATGAAACAAGATGTATATATCTAAGAAATGCATACAGTTGGGGATAAAAGAATGTACCCACCGCTATTCTCCTTGGTTGTGTGCATATAATGTTACAGTTTCCACCATAACCTGCCTCGATCATGTCATCTAGTATAAATTGTGGGACCTATATAAAAGGTGATCAACAAAAAAGAAAAGTACCCATTCAGCAAGTGGAAAAAAGTCCCTCTAACAACACCCCCCCCCCCAAAAAAAATAAATAAATAAATGCTGCATAAGTGCACCAACAATGTTCTTTAATTAAGACAGGAAATAAAAAAGGAGTTGAGCGAGGATGAATGCGTTCTCCCCCCCCCTCCCCCCAACCCCCGATAAGATATAAATGAATAGATGTTAGCGGAGAATATCAGACCTGAGTAGTCTTTCCAGAACCTGTTTCTCCACAAACAACAAGAACATTATTCTCCTTCAGCATTTGTAATATATCACCCTTCAATCCAGCAATAGGAAGTGCAGCTCTAGACCTCAGCATTTCCTAAAACAGGCATAGAATTACACGAGAGAGAGAGAGAGAGAGAGAGAGAGAGAGAGAGAGAGAGAGAGAGATCACTTCAAGACACATAAATTCAAAGAAATAAAATTGTTAAAAAAAAAAAAAAGGTAAATGGAAAGAAAACAAATGGTATTGACAAGATTTAGAATAGACCAGCTATGTTCCATTATAAAAACAATCGACCATATACCAACATAATATCTTAAACCCTAACATGACCCATTTATATTTCTGATAAAAATTAAATAGCAAGTCCTGTCAACAGAGACAACAAAATAAATGGAGTGGAGAGCAAAATAGACCAACCTTGTATTTCTTCAATTTGTTTTTAGACTCTTGCTCCTGTCTCAAATAAGAACTTTCTGCATCCTTTGCATATTTTTGTCCTAAATCACAAATTTAAAAAATCCAATGATAACAATTAGAAGTAAAAATTTCATTCTATTGACAAAATAAAATAAATTTGCATGAGAATTGTATTATACTAGTTTAGAAACTATTTATTTGGGAATTCCATATTAACTTGGAGTATTGAAGCATGCTCAGCAGTTTGCATATGTTGTCCAAACCCTTTCATGAATTTAACGATCAACTTAATCCTTCTAAATATTTACCATTATTTACCAGAGTTCATTATCCTTTATTCACTGGTCGGAGAAGACTTTGAAATTAACAAACATGATAAAAGGGGAAAAAGAAAAATAAGAGTATAAACAAACATGTTCAGCCATTTGAGTTTGAGAATACCAATAGACAAATAAAAATAGATGCCCTTTTTTTATTCAAAATAAAATTTGAAAAGATAGCAAGTCAGTAAAGAAAGTTGACTGCAACATTTACTAAACTAAGAAAGAACATACTTTCTACTTTTGTATCAGCACCAGAATCCTTTGAACTATTGGTTTCATCGACATCAGTAATTTTTGAAGTTTCTTGAGAACTAGTTGTAGCATCAACAACAGCAGATGAATTAGAACCATCTGCATTCAATAATTGATCCACAAAACCAGCCCTTCGATCCTCCACACTGTCTTCCACTCTTTTTGATGTTTCCCCTGCAAGCATTCTTAGATTATCACATTACTCAAAACTTCCACCGTACAGCAAATACTTCAATTAATTCAATTTTAACGCTTAGATTTGAAAGAATTACCTTGTTTCCACTGCAAAACAAGAGAAGCATAAGGGTTGATAATTGCTAGGTGAATAGGAAGATCAGGAAACAGTTGATGAAGAGCAAATGCTGCAACTCTATTCTGGGCATCCTGCAAACCAAATAAATTGCAAAATATAAATGTAGAACAGCCATCCAAACATCCAATTATTTTCTCTCTTTTCCTTTTCTTTTCTTTTCTGGGTATTCATTTTATATATATATATAACTTAAATTTGATGAATGTGTGGGGGTGGGGGGAACAAGTGGATGGACCAAAGAATGAGCACCAGAACTTCAGGACCAACACAACTGAAGACAAACGAAAGTTGAGCCTTAAACTCTCCACTAATCAGATTCATGTAATGCTAGGTATAAACTCTATTCAACTACTAGAGACAAATACAAGATAAATTGATTGCTACTAGTACCACATGTGTGTAAGCAAAGACCAATGGCAGAATAGGACTTTTTTCAAATTATATTTGGATATATCTACATATACTCCTCTAACAAATTTCACTATGTGGAAATATAAACTGTCAAATGAAACCACAGAATATATACATATTTTAAGAAGGAATTCAAAATTGAGTGTTGGGAGTTATCATTTTTTGTGTGGGACATGCTAAATTATAATTAATTTTAGTTTACAGCATAGATAGCTTGTAAGAAGAGACAAACAAGAAAGGGACAATGGGTAGAGAGATATGCTGGTAAAAAGTAAATGCAAACTGAGAGAGGAGGAAAAAAAACACAAGGAAAAAAAAAGGGGGTAAGCCACTCAGAGAGAGGGTAGGATACTAAGGGATAGTAAATGCATGATGGTAGCATGTGCCTTTCAAACAAAATTGAAGTTCATAATTTCGAGGCCTTTTGGGGAGAAAAAAAGTTCCCATCTTTAGTTCTAACCAACTAGGTGTCAGCACCTCACAGACTTGCTTTTACCAAGGCCATTTTATCAAGAAATTACGGAGCCCAGCTTCCCATGAAGTTCACCATTGGTAAAGCTTTTGGAATCAGGGACAACACAACCCCACCTCAATCCTCGGCCAAGAACCAATTAGCCGGTGTAAAACCTGCTTGTTTTACACCACTTGTCAATCCTTTTATGGTTGTGTGGTGTATTAAGGGCATCCCAAACTCAAGAAATACTGCAAATTAACATGTGCTGTTGTTTCCACTCTCATTTCCACTTCCACTTAGCAAAAGGAACAAAAAAGAAAGGCACCCAGCACACAAACACACACCCCCAAAAAAAAAAAAAAACAAAAAACATAGTTGAGATTCTAGAAAAAACATTGTATCATAACAGTTGGTGGGGAAGAGAATGAATTTCAAATTTATCAACACCAGGGTGCTGACAAAACACGTGGTTCTCATTCTTGATCGAAACCTAAGACATATTAGGTTTTCTCTATTCCCTTGTTAGATTCTGTCAGGATTAGGCCTGAGCAGAAAACTAGGTTTGACAACATCATTGCAATCCTCAATTACAGCCTGGAGAGGTGAATATTCATGTGAGGGAAGACCGAAGCAAAGGTTTTATTGAGGTTTCTAAAGTGGAACAGGTAAATAAGTACTCTCCAATTTAAGCATCTCCCAAACTGTCACTTTGCAGTTCACTTCTTAAATTGTACCTTATGTCAAGTTCATATAGTTACCAATAGAGTGACATGGATTGTGCATATGAAGTATGAGGGCAGGATAACAGAAAAGTACCTCAGTGGATTCAAATGTCTCATCCTGATCAGGAAGTTGAAGGGTGATAAGCCCCCCAGCTTTTCTGCTCTTGCCCCTCCCACTAGCTTTGCGTAATATGCTAACAGCATAAGAGAAACCGTGTTTCCTTTCGAGCACCTTATTGAATTTAGGAGCTTCCCAGCCTGATTTTTGACATAGTTGGTGAAGAATAGCTTTAGGAATCTTTTGTGGGTCCCCCTGTAATAATTTTGGCTACATCAAAAATAGCAGATGGAGAGATGGCAATTTGCAACAGAAGTATATCAAACAACCAAATCATAGGAGGCAAATACAAAAGAGAACGTACAGTAACTACAACTGGATAATCCTCCCAAAGACAAAAGAAACAAGAATAATAGGTATTTGAATCCATTAAGATCAAAGAAACCAGCTGTATAGAAAGCACTTTGTATTAAGTATTGAACTGCCTAAATCACCCAATAGTAAGATACTTAACAAGTTTATTTTAAAGCAGATGTTCTCCAAGAGACATGAGATTCAAAAAACAACGATAGATATATAAATTTAGACTGCTATCACGAAGGCATTACATCCAATTCTGGTATTTAAATCCATTACGACAAAAAAGAACATTTATAAATGCATCACAAATAGCACTCAAATCATCCAATTCCAACAAAAAGATAAATGAACGAATTCACTGCATAGCAGATATCCTCCAAGAGACCTGAGATTCGAAAAAAAGTATATGCATGAATTTTGGACCAAGTATCATGTATGGCATCATGATCCAACATCAGTAATATTATCCTAACAAGTTTGCTACATTTCAGATGTTAGTACCTTCTTCCAGATACCATCTAATTTCTCTAAATTCTTCTCACTACACAGTTCTCTCAGTTTTTCCTTCTTCTGTAACTCCAATATTTCAGGAGGTGAAGCATCATTAGATGCTGTATCTTCTACGAAGAAATCACCAATCTCCACATCTTCCAACTGTTGTGAGACAATTTCTACCGAGAGGGGCACACTAGAGGGAACAGGATTCATTGGAAAACCCATGGAGCTTGAATTTTCCATATCATTTTCATCAACTAGTGATTCAACAACAATGGTGGAATCACCTTCCACATCAGATGATGTTATTGCATCAAGGTGCTCACAAGGAGTGGAAGTAGAAAACATGTCCTCAGAAACACAATCAGTAACACGCTGATGCCCAAAATCTTGTTCCAAGAGATCATCTGATAATCCTGCTCAATGAATGCAAGACAGGTCTTGGCAATCGGAACTATGACAATGTTTTAATACAAATCAAGGAAAAAAGGTGATTTAACCTAGAGCAGACATTTCTTGCTTGAGTTTGCGGATAACTTGGCCTGCCTGTTCTTGGCTCTTCTTGTCCCCTTTTTCCTTGGCCTTTGTAGCTTCCAAACGCACTGCATGGTACTCTTTGGCAATAACATCGTAAGTCCTTAGTTGTGGATCCTATTTAAACATAGACAAAAGGATATAAACACCAATCAAACAAAGTCAGCTTCCAAAATATTCTTTCTCTGAAAATTAAATGTCACACATCACGAGGCATAATATGACCAGTCATCATATGTACTAACTAAACACACTGTTGGAGCAAGCAATTAAAGCTAGCATAATGATGATGGATGGAAATGACAAAACAGTAACGTGGTGTGGAATTCACTAAGTAGTACAATGAAAATTGTTTTACAACCAGGAAGTCAGCATGTTATCATCAAAATAGAAAATTATTAGCATGAAAGCAACCCATTACATTAGTTAAGGTTTAGCCAGAACCAGTAATTTTCACACCTGTGAACTTACAAAGACAGACACAGTTTCCCCAGAAAAACATCATTACAAGCGCACGCAAAAAAAAAACAAAAGGATTCACAACCTTATTAATGCACCAATGAAGCTGATATTCAAGATTATCCATTGAAGCTTTTCAGACTCCAGTGTCCATATGACAGCATTTAGAACCAAACAAGTAGGCTGATTTGAAAATTTTGATTTTTTAAATCGGAGACTCACCACCTTGGTAATGCACCATTGCAGTCCCTAACTTGAATATAACTATCACAGGATGCTCAAGTTAGCATCCTGCAACTTATAGTCAAGAATACAATGATGTACAGTAGCTTTTACGCAGCTTTCATGAAGTTAACCGCTTAAGAAGGCAACCTAACAGCCACCAAAACAACTATCTCCAACAACTGCAACCTACAGATATTCCAAAATAAGTATGTACTGGTGAGTCCTAATCGCCCACAGAAGAACAAGCCTTAGCACATAGCCTCCACATGGGAGAGTGGAAGAGAGGAGAGGAAGGGAGGACATATGCTTGTTTTCAATCAGCCTTACATAACTAACCATTTACATTCCTCTACTCAAAATAAGAAAAGTTAGTATTGGTCATAGTACTTTAAGGAAAAATATTGAAACACAAAAAGAAAAAGATTATGGACCTTGTCAACTGAATCATCTTCCCAAGTTTTGGATTCCTCCTGCAAAATTTGCAACACCAATAGAATTCGTCTGAGTCATTGACTTTATTCCAAGAATTTTTCTGAAATGAATTACAAAAACAGGGGAAAAACAGCACAGCTAAAAGAAACCTCTAGCCCTGTCCATCAGCAAAATTTTCATAAACCATATAGGTATGTGATTTAAACACACAAAAAACAAAGTTGGGCAAACCTCAAAAAAGTCCCCGACCTATTTTTCATCTTGATTAGGTCCCCGACGTATCAATGGATTCTCAATTAGATCCTTCCATTAGTTTCAGTTAGCAACATCGTTAATTAGTCAAGCGAAACTCATGTGGTTTCTCATTTTCCCACAAAAAAAAACCAGGAATATACTCAAATCCCCCATCACTTTTCTTGTTTTCAAGAACAAAATAGATGCATATAAAAAATATAACAAAAAAAATAAAGTAAAAAACGCTCTTAATGAATACAAGTAAAAAAGGCTCTCAATGAACACCTCTTCCTGTTGTTCTACATACTGCTTAATCCAATCCGCTTGTGATGGTTGGCGTAAATCGAGAACATTACCACCACCATCCTCCTCATCCCACCGCTCCTTAGTTCTAACCAAAACTCGCTGCACATCCTCTTCCTCCTCATCAATCCTTCTAGATGAATCCACAGAAGGAACCCAATCTTCCCTGGCAGTCGCTAACACACTAACAGAACCTACAAAATTGCGTCAACAACATTCCAAGATAAATTAATAAAAAAAAACACAAAAAAATATATATCATAAATTAGACCATTGTTATATTATAACATACCTAAATAAAATAAAATTAAAAAATATATATATACCTCGATCTGAATTGAGAGAAGTTCCGCTAGAGAACTTCGGAGGAAGCTCATTTCCGGCCAAATTCAAACATAACCAATCAAGCGCGCTCTCAAATGTAGCATTATCCTATTCAAGACAAAAGTTGAATGTCCACGGAAAACGGCACCATTCGAAGAAAGTAAACAAGAAAATGGAAGGAAAAGGAAAAACAGAAATACCTTGAGAGAAGAAAGAGCGAGTTCAATCTGATCATTAGAGAAGCCTTCACAGGAGAGCTTCTCGTAAATGCTTTTCAGTTTTTTAGCTTTCTGTGCTTTAGAGAGAGAGTTAGTATTATCAGCGGTTGTCGTTTGTTGAGCCGGAGTTGTTGCAGAGTTGAGTAAGAGACGGCGTAGGCGGTTCTCGTTCTCAGCTGAAATCTGTAGCCTTGGACCGGAATTAGAGGATGATTTTGGTTTCGAAGATGATGGTCTGTTATTGTTGCTGTTTCTCTGTGCCTTCTTCTTAGGAGCCATTTTTTTTATTTTTTGGGATTTTGGGGTCTGGGTTTCTCTGCAGAGTGCGGAGTGAGGGAGACGATGAGAGGATATTTATTCCTTCGGCGAAACGGCACCGTATGATTTAATTATAGCCCTCTCTATGATACGGTTTTTTTTTTCCTCTCTTTTCCGCAAATAATGATATCGGTTAAATTTAGAGTAAATTGTAAATTAGTCTCTCTGGTTCTAAAAACTAATAAATTAGTCCCTATGTTTTGAATCTTAATTTTAACTTGATCCATTTCTTTCTTTTTCAATTTATTTTCATTTTTTATTTTAATAAATAAAAAAGAAAAAAAGACAAGTAAAAATATAAAAAAAATGATGAGAAAATAAAATATTTTTTGAAATAAAATAATATTAAATTAAACATGACTAACGAGTGGTTAAGTAATTAATTAATTAGTTTTTAAACCAAAATGAATTGTTTAATTTATTTTTCAAAACTAAAAGAACTTATTTATAATTTCACTAGTTAAATTTTGGGGTTAGGATTTAACCATCTTTGAGGTCCTTATACTACAACTAATTGTTAAATCAAAATTCACATTAACTTTTCAAGTTTCATAATTTTTTTATAAAATATTTTTGAATCAATTTACACGTTAATCGAATATATTAGTTTTTCATTGTATCGGTTTGCAAGTTAATCTAGTATAATCATTTTTTTTATTAAATTGTTTAGATATTTTCAAATCAGCTTATACATGAATTAAAATTAGAATTCTCATGGCTAGTTTCATGTATCGGTGTAAAAGTTTATAGTCTCATTTATTGTATCAATTTGCTTGATATGAATGTTAACATAACAAAAATTACAACCACCCAAGATTGTAGATGGAGTGATAAAAAGGGTGTTTTTGACTCATCGAATTATGAATTTGATTTTTATCGTTGAAAAGTTTCTTTATCTTTTTTGTGTGATATTAGACATGATTTTTTTTATGAACTCAAAAGAATTTGGTTTTAGAATTAATCAAAGACTATGAGTGATTTAGCATTAATATAATCTAAAAAGTACCAGATTTTATTTCAATTGATACGAAAATTGACTTAAAGATATCTCGCTACATGTAAATATCTTGTAAAATATATATATATATATATATATATATATATATATATATATATATATATATATGTGGAACAGTAACAAGCTAATAGAGTGACATATGATTGCATTTTTTAATAATTTTTTGGTTTTGTTATTTTTGAATTCATTTTTGAACAATGCTGAAATAAAATAGATTAAAAAAATTAATTAAAAAGGACTTCATAAAGAGGAACAGACGAGAAAGACCACTATTTTAATCTTACCTTTATCGTTTAGTTTTTTTTATCATTCTCGTCCTGATTAAAACTCCAACGCAATTGCCACAGCCACCTCTCTTCCGAGATAAGAGAAGAAACAAAAATCAATAATATTTGTTTCATACAAGAGACATGAATTAAAAAATAATGAATTAAAAAAATTGAATATACGTAAAAATATTATTGTTGATATAATTTTATTTTTAATTTTTATATTATTTATATTCTCAAAATAAATTCTATTCATAGAATGAATATCGATAATTACTCCTGAAATATTTTAATTACCATCGGAGTAGTTTGAAATCTCTCTCTGATGAACGAATGCAATCATTTAAGAATTTATAATAAAAAACAGTAAAAAAAAAAAAGAAGGTGGAGAAGAAGATTAAAATGCATAATATTTTTAATTATCGAGAACTGGGAATGAAGAAGGGATGGCAAAAAATAATCGGATGGAGACGAGGTTCATTGTTTAAAATATGCGCAGGGTGGGCTTTTTTCTTATTGACAATATATTAGATGAATAAAGTCTGTTTTTGAATTTTAAGTTACAATATTTGGAGGATGTTATGCCTATGGACTTTACCTTTTTCTAATAAACAAATGGAATCGGTTCAGAAAATAATAAATAATACATTTTTTTATAATTTTTGTTTATACGTAAAAATACACTATTAGGGTTACGTACGCTAGCAATTGACATTTCCTTTATGAGTTTGTACTCTTTTTTTTATCTATAATACAAAACAAATAGATAGAATATATGTTTGAAAGTCTAATTACATCATGTGAATAAAAAACAGATTGGAATTTTGTTGATCTGCACTGATAATAATATTATTTTATCAGGTAAACAAAACCACCTAAAACACTTTATTTTTAACAAAATCCTTATTAATAAAAGGGTCGTGACATCTTTTATAGTTTATTCTTTATAAAAGCAACCCTATAGTTTATTCATAGGGTAAGAAGCATCAGAAAATCAAAAGAAAGGAAAATGAAGAATGCTAACTCGTCTTCTTTTGTTTTGAAATAATTTATATAAATATCCACTTGTTTATATTCATCGAGTAATTCGAGAACTTTTCGAGTTTTTAAATCATTTATCTATTATGTATTAATTGCGTGTAATGTTTTTGTAATCACGTGATGACATTCTTTGAATGAAAAATATTTTATGACTTAATATGATTCGTTAGTATTTATAACTTTTTTAAGTTTTATGGCTGTTTTTGTTATGCTCTATAAAATTTTTTAATTATTGTTGCTAAAATGTTTAAGAGTTTTGCCATTTTTGTTCCCCTATAGTTCATTGCAATATTACATTTCAACATGCAAAAAGGCCAATCTAATAAGATATACTTTGTGAATTATTTTTTCAAAATTTAAGATTTTTTATGCATAATACAATTGAACTCTATGGTAAAATTTATGCAGAAATCGAGTAAATTATCTATATTTTTATTAACCATCTTTCCTTTGTTGTTAAAAAGTCAAATATCTCAAAACAAACCGAAATAACAAAAGGAATGAAGAGTAAATTATAAATTTCTAATTTTGAGAAATGAATTAATTAGTTTTTTTTGTTTTGAAAATAAATTATTTAATTTTTCTTGTTTTGAAAACTAATTATTTATTTTTTATATTATTTATTTTTTAAACTTAATCATTTTTATTTTTTTCAATTTATTTTGATTTTTTTAAAAAATAAAAATAAAAAACACGTAAGAATTGAGGATAAAATATGATATTTTAAAAATAAATTAATATTAAAGCAAGTACAATTAGTACTAGTTAAAAGATAAAATAATTTTTTTTAAATTAAAATTAATCACGTGTTCTTTAATTACGGTAATTTCATGAGATTTTGAAAACTAGGAATTGAAATTTAAAAACGAGGAAAAAGTATTTTGAAATTCGTTAGTTCAATGATTTTTTTTTCTTGTGGTGAATTTCATGGTTTCACATTTGTTTGTAGCAATATGTGATTGTAAAAATTTGGAATATTGGTCAAGCTTGATGGTCGCTGCCAAAATCAATGGAGAAAAGGCACGACAACTAGATTTAGAGTTGGACAGAACGGTGTCGTCGACCTTTTCTTTTTCTATTTATTATTTGTTGTGTTCTTCGTTGTTTTTTTTTTTTTTTTTGGTGGGCTCGGCTTGGTAAGGGTTTGGACTTGGTTGACCAATTTTAGCTGAATACGGGCTTTAACTTGAATGGGTCCGATGCTTCCTCCAAGCAGGCTTGGTCCTGTTTTCCCTTTTTCTTTTCTTTTGTTTATTCTTTCACTCGAATTTCTTTTTTTTCCTTTTTTTTTTTTTAAATATGAAAATACGTAAAGTGGCTTGAAAATTCATGTAAAAGCCATAAAAATAAATGAATCTCGAAAAATCGTGCATTTGTTTTTTTTTTCAATTTTATGTAAAATAGAGATCGAAAGGGATTGTGAAGTAATACATTTGTTGTTAATTACCTTTTACTTAAACCAATTGAAAGTTCATTCTATAATTTTATTCCCATGGATCTTGCGTAATTTTCATGATGCGGTAAAAGCAAAAAAATAAAAAATCTATAATACTTTATTTTTCCATATTAAGGTCTTTCGAATTGTTGAATTATGTATCTTTTGCTACTGTATAATTTATTAATTAAGTCTTTTGATAGTAAAATTATAAAATTAATAGTATTATTTTTTTAACATATGATTAGTGGTCAGTTTTTAGCGTCGTATAAGAAGGGAGGCGAGCTTAATTAATGCCCATTGGTAGAAGAACTAACTTCGGCTTCTTCTTGTATGGAATGTAAACAGGTCCAGTGTTTAAAATTGAGCCATGGAATGAATATCAGAAGGGCTAATTAACTTTGGCCTCTTCTTGCACGTGTTAAAATGTTGATCTCATGTGTAGTAGTAAGCTATCGATTTTTATGTCAATCGAAATTAAATAATTTTTATATTAGTTGAGACCAAGTTTTTATGTTTTAAAGTAGGAAAGAAATAAATTTTTTAAAGGCGATAATTGAATTCCTAACTTCATGAGTTGGAAATACTCATATTATAATGTTTGATGATTTATTTAGAATATTTATTTTTGCAATCAATAAATATTTAATTAATTAAGTTAAATATTTAACTTCGACTAAACAATTATTATATATAGTATATTTTGAGCAAATAAAAAATAATTCAAATTATTAATACATTTGTGTACAAGTTTTGAGATTCTAGCCTTGAAATAAACAAAACATACACAGACATATATATCAATTAGCATGATATTTAAGAAAAATCATTATTAACGTCATAAAGAGTTATTTATTTTGGTTTTCTCTAAGTATTTATATTATACATTCTAAATATGATTAATTTTGTTCATAACGAAAATGAAAAAGTTTAATATCTTTTAATAAATACGATTTCAGAATTTAAATACTATACATCAGTAAAATATTAACACAGAGACCATCTTTCTTATCGCCAAGCCAAACAACTTATTTATAAATAATTGATTACCTAAATTCAAAAAACTTCTTTCGAGAAGATTTTAAATCATATCATTGGAAGGAGGTAACGAAGTTTAAGAAAAGCATATGAGCATCCCAATTACGTGTTTACAACGACTTCTTAGGTAACATTGATTATAAGATTAACAGTATAAAAAGTAAGTTAACCAGGGCAAATTTTGTTTCTCTTGATCGAAATTCAACATTCAACAACCCTACGTAGGTGCACTAGTACTCCTCCTCACAGGCCCCAACCGTTGGTAGCTTACTAGTCTCTGTCTTCCTACTCCAAACTTTCTGACACTGTCTTAACCTTGAAACAACGTTCTCCATCTCCCATACCTTTTCTCCTTTCTTTTTACTCTCTCCGTAGTCTTTTGAAGTGAAAGCAAAGAAAACCCGGCCCAAATTACGAACCCAGGCCATCATCAAATATTCCCTCTTCACCCTTCTAAACTCACCACTTTCTGAACATTCTTCAACAATATGGAAACCTCAGCTCTTTCTCCAAAACCAGCAGAAGACTACAGCTCCTCGATTGACACTTCTCGTCCATTTCGATCAGTCAGAGAAGCTGTTGCCATCTTCGGCGAGAGAATTCTAGTAGGAGAAATATACTCTCCAAAGCCTTTTTATACTCCTCCTAGAGAAGAAACTAACTCGTGGAGGTTCTCATCACCAAGCCCTAAAGAAGATCATCATGAACAAAATGGGGTCTTCGGTACTCTAAAGAAACTCGAGGCTGAGCTTGAGGAAACCAAGGCAGAACTGAAGTTGTTAAAGGAGAGAGAGTACGAAACAGAAATTGCAGTGGCTTCGTTGAATGCCGAGCTTCACAAGAATAGGTCCAAGTTGGCTGAGGCAGAGGCAGCTGCAGCCAAAAAGGCGGCAGAGACGCCGAGATCGGTGAGTTTTGCTAGGGAAAAGAAGGAAGAAGTACTTAAAGAGGAAGAAAGGAGGAGAGAGTTGATGATAAGAATGGAGAGTTCTCCAACCTTGTCTCAAATATTAAGTCTTGGGGAGGAGAAAGGGTACTTCCGAGGAAAGAACGAGCGGAAGGCAAAGAAAAAGAAGCCTATTATTCCTCTCGTGGCCGATTTGTTTTTCAAGAAAAAAGGGTCATCAAATGCTCTTAACAACCCTCTATATGCGTCTCCCGAAATGTATTTTTAATTGAGAAAATTTGGTTTTATTTTTATTTAGTTTTGTCATAAAAAAAAAGACAGAATATTGTAGAAAAATTTGCACATGCACTGCTGCAAGGTGAGTTAAATTTCTGTATACGATGCATATGTAATTAATATGTTGTTTTGTGTCTATGCCATTTAAAAGTTGGAAAATTCTCCATTTGCTTGTTCATGTATAGTTTTGCGGCCCTGCAGATCCTCAAAAGCAGGGCAGAGAGAAGAATTTTGAATTAATTGAGTCTTCCATGAAACAACCAGGAGGCTCCATTAGATCGATTAACACATCCAGGGTTAATATTTTGGATGAGCCAAAATAATTAATTTAAACTATCAATAGAAAGATTTAATCACTGCATGTTTTGTATTACTGACTCTCCTGTCTCGTTATCATTCAAGATTCCAATCTCAAGAGAGAATAGATGTGAGACCTGCTTCTTTCCTTGATTTGCTCTCATACGATTGTCATTCAAGATTCGATTGTTTTTTTAAAAAATCAAAATAATTATTTTTTAAGGATGCACCAATCTAGATGTGAGATTGTTTCCGGATTAAGAAGATATTTAATTAATATATGGCGAGCTACATGCGTATCATGTAGTTAAATTACTTTATTGCAGCAACATAAAATTAACCAAATATTACCCCTTTGATGCTCTTTTTTTCTTTTTTCTTTTTTTTTTGATATCAAACGGTTGAAAGGCCATTTAAGCAAAGCAAAAGTTAGGCTAACCTCGAAACATCTTACAAGATTAGTTGGGTAGGCAATTCCTCACAAATAATAAATTTTATAACACTCAGATAGTAATTAGTAATTAGCATATACACCATGGTTATTTTATCAATCTATTTTTTTAAAAAAATAGACATATAAAAAAATCATATCAAACTCATTAACAATAATAAAAAAATTTATATTTTAGTTTTTTAAAATTTTTTCTCTATTTTATTTTTTTCTATCTTTTTTTATAAAATAATTTATATTAATTATTTCTTAAGCATTATAAAATCCCTCGTAAAATCCTTGCTTCATCACAAATTATAAATAAAAAAAAGAAAAATCTTAAAATTTGTAAGTATATATATATATATATATATATATTTGTTATTTTCAATTAAACCAATTAAAAACTATTCTTATGAGATTAATTTTTAAAAAGTTATGTAATTCGAAAATCTATCATCAATAAGTTATCAAGCATTTACAAATAAATAAAAAAACACACCGAACATCCATCTGACTATTGAGTTCCTGATCGATAAAATTAGTTACAACGTATATGAAAATACTAATATCTTGAGTTCTATTTTTGCTACTGAAACTCGAATGATACAAACGATTTTTTTTTTTTAAAGAAAGCAGTATAAAAAAAAAAAGAATAATTATTACAATAGCATGATTATGAATCAATTATTTATATTTTTTAAATAATAAGTTGGACTGTATTAAAAAAAAAAAAAGGATGAAAAATTAGTAGAAAAAAGAAAGCCAAGGCAGATTTGTCAGCTACTATCGTTACGATGCCTCCCTGGCAGGATCAGCACCCCAGATTTATTAATTTATCAAACCAACAGAGAGACAGAAAGACAAGCTCGCTCCACTCCTGGTTTCTTTCCTTGCCATCTCCATAAACTGCAGTCCACTCTTCTTTTTTTCGCCAAATCCAAAGTAAAGAAGAAAACATATCTGTTGTTTTCTTTTCTTTTCTTTTCTTTCATCTAGGAAGAAGAAGGAGAGATGCAATCGGTGGTCCTGAACCCAACTTACTGCAGGGACCAACAAACCCTAGACACCTCTTGCAGCTATCCTTCTCCTCCTATCCTTCATAAGGTTTGCTTCTCTTTCTTTCTTTCTTTTTTTTTGAAATATTAATTAGTTCTTTTTATGGGTTGAATATTAATTTGGATCCCATATATATTCACAGAGTTCAAGCTTTTTTGGTACCCGTGTGAGGAGCACCAATCACCGGCCCCAAGGCATCCCTTGCCGTGCCTTACGAATTCGATTGCCTTCTTTTACATGGAGGCGGCTAGGTTCGTTATTTCTATTCTTTCTTGTGATTCTGAATACCGATGCAATTGATTCTTCATGCCTTTTTTTTCCTTTTAATTTGGAATGATGGGTTTTTTTTTAAAATTAAGTAACGCTGCTGTCCTTTTTTGTTATTATGCAGCTGTAAAGGCTGTTGCTACTCCAGATTCAGCAATAGAATTGCCATTAACTGTGGACAATGTTGAGAGTGTATTGGATGAGGTTAGACCCTATCTGATTTCAGATGGTGGTAACGTGGCATTACAGGAGATCGATGGCAATGTTGTACGCTTGAAACTACAAGGAGCATGCAGTTCTTGTTCTGCTTCTGTTATGACAATGAAGATGGGTATTGAGCGTCGCTTAATGGAAAGGATTCCTGAGATAGTTGCAGTAGAAGCAATAGCAGATGAAGAAACCGGACTTGAGCTGAATGATGAAAACGTAGAGAAGGTAATCGAATTGGAGCCTTTAATTTTACTATTTGATATATTGCTGTGGAATTGAACAGTTATTAAATGATGAATGACCTCTCGAAAAGATCCATATTGTAATGGTTGGACTAAAAAAAATTCCAAGATACTAAGCTGCAGGATAAGTATTGAAAAAGAAAAGAACAGAGTGTATGGTTCTCTACTTCATTCGCTAATAGATTAAATCATTTCTGTGGTCCTCTACTTCCTTCGGGAATTCTGGAATGTTTTCCTTCATTTACAACTTATTCGTCAAAGGCATGATCTACCCTTATTTTAGCCCTTGGTATTTATTTTGGATCTAGAGCGCTGTGTGTGTTTAAGATACATCTTAAAGTTGCATGCGCTTTGAGATTCCTTTCTGCCATGTTCCACCACCTGCATCTACCGGCTAGGCAGTTTCAAAACAACACCCCCCTCGCTTCCCCCTTCTGGTTTTTTTCCTGTTGGAGGAACTTAAACTGTGTGGGTGATTACTGCATAGAATTATGGATTTTTGAGGAAGGTTAAACGTTTGAAATCATTGAATGCACAGTGAATGGTCCTCTATTTGCTCAATCAAGCCTATATATGACTCTAATACCAAGGCCTCCCTCCCTTCTAAGAGAATTTTACCTTTGTAGGAAAATGGAATTGGAATTATGGGCTAGGTTCATTTCTGAATGGCCTATAGTCAGATGATTTGTTTATGTGGTCCAAAAAACTGCCTTCAATGCAAACAAACAAGTAGCTGCTTAAATTGTTAGAAAGATTCTACTTGACTTTTTTATATCCCAATAGGTTGCTGCAGTTTTTGTGATGTGCTCATAACACACAATAGGAAGCCATTAGTTAATGACTTCGACTGGATTGTCTATCAATAATAGCCTCAATTTTTAACAACTTTTCACCTTTGGAATAGGGTTTTCAAAATCTCTGGATAATCTCGAGTGTTCTATACCTTATAAGAGCTGCTTTTAACAAAGGTTTGAGGGTGTTGGGAATTCAAAATGAGGAGGTGCTGGAACCTTAGGCAGGATGGTAGCCTTAGAATCTTTTAGGTTGGAAGCTTCATCTCCCCCCACAACCCCCCCCCCCTTTTTTTTTTGTCCCTCCTGCTTTAGAATACAGTAGTTCTGCTAGCTTCAAATTGGTGCTGTACCGTCAGTCTCTAGTGGTGTTTGTCAGCTGGTTTGTACTGAAATCGGGGAGTTTTGATGTCTTTTGTTGTTTTTGGTTGGTTCTTTTCAGCTTTTGTTACTGAGGGTGAAGTCTCTTTCTTGTGCATCATGCTTCCTTCACCTCCTATCTGATACTAAAGTTCTTTTTTTCTATGAAATTGTATTTTTGCTTCTGTCAAGTCTAAGATGGTCAGAAGCACAACAGGATTTTTGTGGTAGTATAGTGCATTTTAGGAGGCCCCTGAAGTTCCTGCCTTTGAGATACAATGTCTGACATGAGCCGTTAAGCTGTTTCTGACTGGCAATGCTCTTATTTTCATTAGAGCCCATAGCCTCATAAGCTTATGGCTGGGGTGGCATACGTTATCTTCCTTTTTTTCTACGTGTAAACACCCCTGCTCCCCACTTCCAGAAGAAGCCTATAATACCTGCATGCATAGGCAGTTACACATTATTATGTATGTGTTGGCTGTTTTTCTTCTCAAACTTCAATGTTATTTGCTGATAATATACTTGTTAATTGTTCCAGGTACTGGAGGAAATTAGGCCATACCTTGTTGGGGCAGCTGGAGGATCTCTTGAACTAGTGGCCATTGAGGATCCGATAGTTAAAATCCGAATAACAGGGCCAGCAGCTGGGGTCATGACCGTACGAGTGGCTGTCACCCAGAAATTACGAGAGAAAATTCCAGCCATTGCTGCAGTTCAACTCTTATAATATTCTTGCAGATTTTTTCGACCAGGACACGAGATTATCAAATAAACAGAATTATTAAACTCTTAATACCTGTATAAATAACACATTAGATTTTGTACAGTTTAGATGGATGCAGTTGCTTGAATACTGATATTTTGAAAATCAAGTTAGAGGAAATTTGAAATTGCAAGTCATTTTGTATTAACACTATGATCTTCACCATTTTCTGTGAAATATAGCTGCTGATCTTAAATAATTTAGGGTAGGATCCTCATTATTTTTTCTAACAGCAGGCCGTTGTTTTTGCAGTCAGTCCTCTGAATAAGGGTAAGTAGGTGTGCCTGTCAAACGTTGATGCATTTGGTTTTTTTTATTTTTTATATTTTATATTTTATATTTCGATTATTGCAAGCTTGATAAACCTAAAATTGTTTTTAATTTGATAATCTTAAACTAAAATTGTTTTTTATTTTTAATACTTGTATTTATTCATTTCTATAATTAAAAACCATTGGAAAAAAAAAACCCGAAGAAATAAAACATTACGAAACTATTCTAATATTTATATTTTAATGTTATAAAGTTAATACGTCTTCTCTTACCAAAATAACTGTTATATTATAATATTTGAGTCCTTTTTTCAAATAAAGGATATTTGGTAGTTGCAGAGTATGAGACCTGATGAGTTTACTATATTCTAAAGTCATTTAACCACTTTTGATGCACTTTTCAAATCAAAATCAGTTTATTTTAACTGGGAAATAACTATTATTACACTAAAATTGGAAATTGAAAAGAGATTAGAGGATGATTAAAAACATGGGGAAAGTGGCAGTCACGATTTACATTTTGGTGAAGACGGTGTTAATGCATTTTCAATCAAGTGAAGATGTCTTGGACCATGCCTTGGATCAAAATAAACATGCTTCTACTCTGAAAACTACGAATTTTACGAAACTATTGAGTTGGAATAACACTAGGAGCGCAGCTGTTACATTTGGGTTCCAAAACCAAAAGTTGCACTCACATTTAACATGTCCCCATCTTTACAAGCAAGGACAAACCGGAATTTAGGGCAGCCACCACTTCTTGTATTTTAAAACCATGATCACATGATTTTTCAATCAAGAGAGTTGACTCCAACACGAAACCTAAAGAGGCAGCCCTGTCTCTTATGTTTAAAATTTGAAAAATTGCAGTTTGTTGCACTCAAAGAAATGAAAAGGAAAGAAAACAAATTAATGAATAAAACTAGAACAAACATGTGCGAAACCGTTATCGGGAAGCTCAATGTTTAAGAAAATAAATTAAAACAATGGTGTAATTAAGAAAAATCCATATTAAGTCCAAACAAACATTCTTTAGGAACCCCAAAGTGCATCAACACACAATTTCTGATCCAGAACAAAATGGCAGCCAACTTTGGATACTTAAAAAGTCTAAACACAAAATTTTTAACCCAACTCACGCAAAGGGAAAAGAGTAGTAAAATGGCAGCCATTTTTTTACGCTTAAAAGGCCAAAGCATAAAGTTTTCAACCAAACTAAAGCAAAGGCAGAAGCAAAAGGAAAATGGCAGCCAACTTTTGACAAGTTTTTAAAACTGAATTATGTAAATATTCAATGAAAACTCAACAATCAAACTAATCAAAGTGCACAAGAAAATACAGCAGCATTTTTGTTGTCTTAAAAACCTTTGAAGCGAATATTCCCAACATAAACTCACTGAAAACAAAAAGAACGCACCAGCAGCCCCATAACGCGCTTTAAACAAACAAGCAAGCATGAATCCATCATCTGGGAGCTTAATAATGGCCTCAGGCCCCAAACCTTTGAGAAAACTCTCAAACACACAAAAACATCCAAAAATCACACAAATTCGTCAACAAATAGGTCTGGTTTTGATCTTGAGATCTAACCCCAAGTAAACAAAAATTCAGCCTCAATTATCGAATCTAAATCATCCAAATCAGCAAGTAACAACCTCAAACAAGTGACACAAGTTTTGTCAAAGGTCCAAGGCACGTGGGTGTCGCTATTGACCAACGCTAATCTCCCCTTCAGATCTTACACAACACACCACACATACCAATGCAAGCAAACATGCAGAAAGACAAAATCAAAGCATTGCACCCATAAAGAATCTGAAAAGGCAGCATATATGTATGTTATAATTCATATTTTTAGGCCACACTATCACATTTATTCAAATCCATTATCCATATCAAGCAAGAAAAAGAAAAAAACACCAAGCAACTCAAATCTCAATCATGTAACACAGACAAACTCTACTACACATATTAGCTAACAATTAATTTTCCTGTCCAGCAAGCATATATCATCATATAATTACATAAACAGAGACCAAACTTGCATTTATATTATCTGGAGCCTTCATGTAATCATACTAGCAGGACATCACACATTTTTTTCAATAGCAAAGATTAAAAATACAGGCATCCTATTTTACTCAACCAGCATATACCACTGGAGCCAAAACATAACAGTTCAAAATCAAGACTAAGACAAAAATCAGATTTCCAACTTTTACAACTATCACGACATAACAGCAAAACCTCAAACCAGAGATAAGTCATTACCGAGTACATCAAGAAATCATCCAAACCCAAGATATTGTAACCATCAACCATCGACTGACAAAATCACAATTACTGGAAACATTAACACAAGTAAAAGATGATTATACTTTGGGTTTCATCTAAATACACCCAATAAAATCTGGTTCTGCTTGTATTTAGCTGGTGGTTCGACTATAGAATTGTGATGGGTCATGATTTCCTCCATTACCATGACTGTTATAGTGGCTGAACGATGGTACCTCTGCTGATGTCGGCATTGCTGGAATAATCGGTGTGACAATTGGAGTCGTTGGTGGCAGCATGTGAAGAGGCAGGGGTAATGGTGAAGTGAGGGGTGGCTGGGCTTATTGTTACTAGTGCCACTTCTGTTGCCCCTAGCAGTTTGATGTAGTGTGGGAAGCGAAATCAACTCATAACAGAAAATAACATTAAATATGATGGCTAAAACTAGAAGAACATTGAAGTGGAAAATAGAAAAACAGGTTTAAGGTTTGCAGACAAGAGATGTCTCAAAAACAGCATAAGCAGCCCTACTTAAACTAATTCTAGGTCAAAGTCCTAATCCTTAAAAATTAGGGAAATTCTCCAATGCTGTTGCCTTCGAAGCCTAAGGCTCCTTCCCTCTCTCTTATGCACAGAAGAACACACCCACCCTTACACACATGACACACCCTTGCATCAATTCTTTTGACACATTTCTTGTGTTGGCTCGGATCGTTTTAGGAGTGGCATAAACTTATAAATGATTGATTGAGAGCTGGCCAATCCCACAGAGAGAGTTTAGAATCTGTCCCATCTCATCAAGGTTCATTACTGGATATCAATTCAAGATACATTGACATAGAGTTTTAGAATCTCAGCCAGGAGTCAAAATAAAAAATCGATATTTTTTTGGGAGCTAAACCTAGAAAAGTTGTTTACACAGACCTATCCAGCTGAACTGATTATAAGCAGGGTAAGGGAAGAGATACTTCTAGAACCCCGAAATATAATCAAGCCAATGAGCATTTATTGAACCAAGAAACCATATCCTAAAAATTTGTATGCTTATATTAAGTTGTGCACACCTATAGGATAATTATTAGAGTGTTTCTACAGATTCAACTTACATAAACCACGTTTCATTGCAGCAATATAATCCCAGATTGTTCAAATTCTAAGTCTCCATTGTCAACAGTAATATAAACATTATTTTATCACCAATGAGACAGCATCACCGGCAAAAGAATTTTCACAAGCAAACTTGCTCTCTTTGAACATTCATAAAAAACCATTAGGTTCCCATTCCACAAGTTTGGACTTCAAGCCAACTCCAAAACTGTCCACAAAACTTTCCAAGGAAAACAAGAAAATGTAACTAAATTACATAAGGAGGGAGAGAGAACACTTCATGAGGCTGTTGTTGGCTGTGTTGAACCAGCACTTGCTTTTGTATAAAGAGGATGAAGCTCATACCCATACTTAGGTTCTACGTGCACCCATTTGCGGCCAGTAAGCTTGTTTGTTTCAAACTTCACATTTCCTTCCTTCAGGGCAAAAAGAGTGTGATCTTTCCCTATCCCAACATAGTTTCCAGGATGAAAACGAGTGCCTCGCTGCCTAACTATGATATTTCCAGGTATAACCCTCTATACAACAAATTAAATCATAAAAAATGAGAATTAAGCATTCTCAAGTAGTTATCAAGTGATGTCAGAAGGTGGATGAAACAAGAACGATCTGTGCCAAGTACTAACCTCCCCGCCAAATTTCTTGACCCCTAGATTCTTAGGTTTTGAGTCCCGTCCATTCTTTGTGTATCCAGCTGATTTTTTAGTAGCCCAACGTCTAAACATCAAGCTCAATCCTCCAGAAGATCCGTCTGAACAATAATCACAAAGACATCATAATACCATCGCACACAAATTCGAAGGAAGATGATACAAACAAATAACCGTTTGTAAGGAAGCAGACATTACCAGTAATGCTTTTATATACAGGGACATTGGCGACCAGTTCCTTCACACTCAAACGTTTGCACAACATTGTTGTAAAATTCATCATGTTCAATTGCCAAATAGTTCAAAACCTGCCAAAAAACAAAAACAAAATCATTAAGATACGTGAAATTTCAAAAATCCAAATTCACCTGAAATCAGACCTGTACATCGATTTTAAAAAAGAAATTATCATAAGCAAAATTGGTCTCATTTCACAAGTTCATTTTCAAAACTTTGCTTTTACTGTAACGACGCCAAAACTAGCAGCAATAATCCATTATAATTTGCTCCAATGTGAATTTAAACATCCTAAAGGCCCAACCAATTATATAGACCTCCAACTATGAGAATATTAAAGAAATGGAGTAAAAGGTAAATAAACAGCTGAAATATTCTTCTAATTTGGTTTCAATCTATAATCTGTGTTGTTTTTAGGGGTTTTTGCTTTCCAGCCAGGAAGCTAAAGTTTAAAAAATAAGAGGACAAAGTGGTGGTATTTGTACACAGTTTTACCATCACCTTCCACATTCCAAAAAAATAAATAAATAATCAAAAGTTCAAAGGAACCCATCACTGACATGAGAAGAGAATGGCATTTACACACCTCTTTATCTTGTGCAGAGACAACACTGAGTTGTAGAGGAAGAGCTGGACTTCAAGAACCCTATTGTGCAAACAAGAGAGAGAATTGTATTTTGTATATGCATAAACCGTGAGAGAGAAACGTTGTAGTTTTGAAGATTTGTTTTGTTCTGTTTAATGATTTGTAGCATAAGCTTCAACTTTACCCATATAGATTCATCAATGCTCTATTTCTACCCTTATATTTTAAATATCTGCAATCTCACCCTTCTAGGCTTCCTAAAGTTTCAATGGTACCCCTAAGCATTAAATAACCGACTTTTTAAATTGATTTTTATTTTTTATTTTTAGGCTTCTAGTTGTTTTGGTAAGATAATATAACATGTTTGTAGAATTTAGAGGAAAAATATGATAGAAAAGTAAGAGAAATGAAATAAAAATATGAAATAGCTAGCCTAACCTGCAAATTTAAAACTTTTTGAAAACTATAAAAGTAACATTTGAAAATTTTAAAGCAAAGGAGAAAAAAACACTGATAAATCTATGAAGATAAAAATATGATTTATTTTAATTTATGATTGATCTTTTGAGATTTTACCAGATTTAATTATAAAAATTATCAACAATTAGTAAATTATTAACGAATTTCACTAATTTAATAAATGAGATATCGGTTGATATTTTTTTAAAAAAAATTTTTTAAAAAATTATGTAAGAATAATATCACTCGATTAAAAAAAATACAATACCTCTAAATTTGAAGGCATAAATTAAATTATGGGACCATGATACATCAGCAACCTAAAATTGGGACCATTGGATCCTCGTCCAGATTTCTTCTCCTAGGGCGTGTTTGGGCATTCAGGGTACGGTGGGCTTTCCTTGCTTTAGGGAAAAGAAAATACCCATTTGCTCCATAAATGAGTTAATTACAATCCCATCCTTACTTTATAAATGAATTTACGCTATTTATGATGCATGCGTCTGCCTCTTTACTCTTTAGGCCTCACGGTGGGAAAAAAAGATACGTGTGAGTTAATTACAATCCCATCCTTATCATCCATGCATATATGTGAAGGCACATGAAACGTCATCAAATTATAATTAATGGAAATAAATTACCATTTTAAATCATATAAATAAAAATTGTATTAATTAAAATTTTGTAAATAGTTTAAACATATGTTAGAGAATTTCAAAATAATTTTGATCATTTTTGTACCTTTTTTTTATAATAACATTATCCATCGTACTTTTTATCTAAAAACTTCTACGATAATTTTCAATCAATCACACATTTTACAAAATATTTTTTTCTCTGTCTATGATAAAAATGATAGAAGTATCATATACTTGATACATTAATTCAATTTTTTATTTTATCAATTCAAAAAAATGTCACACTAGTATCCATTAAGAAATGATTCTATAAACTCACATCTAATTTATATGCAATACACCTGCTTATTTAATAATGGTTAAAAATAATTTATCAAAATATTTTATTTTAATCCTTGTAATTTTTTTAAAAATCTATCTGGGTCCTTAAAATCATTTTTACAGTTAATTTATTCATTTATAAATTTTTTTGGTCTTCAAAGTTCTTATACATAACATTTTGGCTCTTATTTTATAAGTCTTGTGCAATTAGATCCCTACATTTTTTTGTTTTCTAAAAAATAGTATATATTATCCAAGTATAAAGTAAATACCCATTCCTAAAGTCATATTAACGAGTGTGTACATATATATTTTATCCTTATTTTTCTCGATACTAATAAAACAAATACTGGTTTTACACTCGACTCAATATTTCTAGATATCAAGCCTCTTTCTCATGGGCCTGTTTTTTTGTAATCGAAACTTCGGAGTTGGGCTAAACTTGGGTTAGTTAGTAGCCCGGCCCAGTACTTTATGCCTCCCTCTAAAACCCTGAAACCCTAAACTTGGGAATCCCTTTTTACGCTGCGGGCAGCCTTCTCTTCCCTGCAAGGTTCCAGCTTCAGTTTCTAGGGAGAGAAAAGAGATTTTTAGAGAGAGAGGCAGGAGAGATAATGGGGGGAGGAAGAAAGAATCGTTTGAAGTGGAGAAAAAGAAGAAGACCAGTAAAAAAATCCAAGCCACCAGGAAAGAGAAGCTCAATACAGAAGAATCTCTACTCCATCTAAAACAAGAAGATACAGCAACTGATTACAAGGTGTGCACGTTTCACTTTTTTGTATTCTTTCTCTCCTGGGTTTTGACGGAAATCATGGAATATTTCTACCTTCCTCAGAAACAAGCACAGTTCGTGCTCATATAAACATCGATTTTTGTGCTTTCATAGCTGTTACTTACATGCTGCAGTGGCTATTTTGTGATAAATACTTGCGGTGTTATGGCTATTTTGGTTTTTTGAGTTGTTAGTGTTGTGCTTGTTTGACTATTTGTTATTGGATGCTTACTGTGTGTTCTGTATAACTTTAATCAGTTTCGAGTTACTTTTTTTATGGTAGGAATTTTCTGAGAATTATAAATCAGCAGGAGAGTCGGAAGCTGGCAACAGTGAATCCTCTGGAGATGAGGTACATGGTAATTGCCTGCGTTTGCTTTCCATTTGCATGTGCAATATTTACCAACATATACTTAAAAAAAATGTAATAAATTTTGATGTTATCTAGCATGTGCTGTTGTTGGGAAAAAAAAAAAACCAAAACCAAAACAAAAAACAAAATGCATGCTCTGTTTCATAGCAAAGCTAATATTAGAGAAGGCTAGTTATATGTAAAAGTCATTCTATGCGTAAGAACTCAACGGCACCAAGTCGAATCAGACAGAAAAAACGGGGCGACTGGGCTCTAATCAAAATTAAGGTTCAAGATTGTTTTTAGTGAATTGTTTTTATAAATTCTTGGCTATTAAACAGAGGGAAAGATTTTCCCCTCCTTTGGCATGACATTATTGAATTTCATGTTTCACCTGGAAATCTTTCTTTTTTATTGTGGTCATATGTGATTGAATATCTTAACTGTAACTATTGCAGGGCATTCACAACACTGGCAGTAATGAGGGCTTGGCCAACGAAGCTCAGAGTGAAGACTCTGAACCTGATCAAGGAGCTGAGGAGAGCGATTCTTCTGAGGATGAGGTACATTTTTTTCTCAGCTTCCTTTAGTTCTGGAAAAATGAATTTTAATTCATTTGGGTGTTTTCTTAATTCCATATCAAGTGTAACTTATTTTGTTTGGTTATTTTCATTCAAAAGGTGACTCCTAGAAATACGGTAGGTGATGTTCCATTGGAGTGGTATAAGGATGAAAAACATATTGGGTATGACTTTGCTGGAAAGAAGATAAAAAGGAAGGAAAGACAAGATAAACTTGATTCATTTCTTGCAAATGTTGACGACTCCAAAAATTGGTGAGTTTTCCAATTGTATTCATGATTTTCTCATGTCAAAACTTATCAATGACTGTAAAATACTTTCTCCTGATTCTTCATTTGTTTTCTATGTTTGAAGTCATCTTATTCTCTTGCAATATTTTGTGCTTCTTTGTGCTAGGACTGGTCAGTAGTTGTTGTATCAACATCAAAATCATGGTTTTCTTTTTCTCTTTTTGTGATTCTGACTAGGAAAAATTATTGTGATACATCATTGAAGAAAAGAAATCCTTCCAAAAACAAAAGTAGAAACCAATACCAAAGGACCCTCCAATTTTCATTTATCTAGTAAGGAAACCCCAATATCTAACCAGTTTTAGGGCATCAGAAGTTGAGAAAACTATCTTATCAGATAAGACGAAAAAGCAATTCATTTCCTTGAAAGATTCTCAAGTTAACCATTCAAGTACTCCAAAATATTGGATAAATATCACAATTCAATGAATTAGATAGGACCCACCTGTGGCTCTGATTTCTCAGGTTTGGCACGTCCTCACATTATACCGTTTATAACAAATAGTTGGATATTACTGGGCAAAAAGGGAAAAGGAGTTGTCTTTAAGTTAGATTTTTAGAGGGTTTAAAATTTTTTTAATTGAAATTTAAATACATTGTTGGATGGGAGAGAATTTAAAGACGGGTGGAGGCAGGGAGTTAAAGTGTGCTCTTCCTCCACCATGTTTTATTGTTACAAGGACCTTAAAGCATGGTTTGACGGGCTGATGGCTTGGTGAAAATGATCCTTTATCTTCTGTCTTATTCAACATTGTTGTCGATGTTCTCGGTAGATTTTACTATGTGAGGAGTGAAGTCGGTCTTGTCAGAGGATGCATGTAGGTGTAGAAAATTTCTTTTTGTTTGATTTTCAGATATCTTTTAGGAGTGACTATTTCATACTCAACCTCCCATGGAAAGATACTGCTTTCTATAGCATCTTGGAATCCTGTAGTTGAGAGTTTTAAACTGTCTCGAAAAGTGAAAGAGTGTATTTTCTAATAGGGGTTTGCATTTGCATTATCCAAGCGTGCTAGTTTTCATATTTAGTGTTTAGTGATGTGGTGTAGGTGCAATTGATGTTTTTTTAGGTGTTTTTTGATAGTCTTGACATCTTCATCTCAAAATCATCTAGAAGCACCCCAAAAAGCACCAATTTGATGTTTTTTCAGGCCAAATGCACTTTCAAATGCAGCTCAAAACACATTACCAAACACAGCCTTAGCATCTATCTTTGTTCAGATTTATATAGGGAATGTTGAATAAAAGAAAGAAAGTGATGAGGGAAAGTGATGAGGGATTTGCTTCAGCGGTTGCAAGGAAAGGAAAGGGGACCATTTTGTTTGTTTGTTGTTGGCATGATTGACCCTAAAGTGGAGAGGTTTGGGACATGGAAATCTAGTGTTTTAAGGAAATTCCTTTCATGTTAAAGATCACAACTGAAAAAGAGAGAAGGAAAGAAAAACAAAACAGAGAGAAAAAAGCACCAACGTGCATATAGCCATGGAAGACAAGAGGAGCACTGTCGTTCTCATCCAATGCTCATTTTATGCTTAAATGAGGATGACGATTTTATCTTTTAGAAATATTTTATAAGTAATTTTTCATTGTTTTGTTTATAGTAGATTCATTGTTTCAATCATATACGTATTGTTACAATTATGAATGTATTTGTTTTGTAAGGATAAGAGAAAAGAATGCAGTATTATGTTTTGGTGTTCAATGATTGGTAATCATTTTGCAGGCTACTAGATAGAAATTTCAAAATGTTTAAATAGCCTGGGCATAATTGGGTGCAATAGCACGACAGTCTACCATTTCCTATTTGGGTGCATGAGTTAGTGTTTAGATCTTTTTTGTGTAATAAGATAGTTTACTCTTATGTTCTGATAGAAAGGTGTGTGCCAGGCATATGCTTTTGCCGCGCTTCTAGTGCAAAGGTTCCAAGAGCGGTAGTTGATCACTGCTTTAGTGTCCCAAGCTTTTTCAACAACTCTGGTTGTGATATATCAAAAGGTTGCGTAGAATTATGCTATTTGTAGAGATTTTTAGTGTTTGGATTGAGAGGGAAAAAAATAGTCCAGGATTATTTTGTCAGAGCAGTTACTGTGGAGGTTGGATGTTGACTCTTTAGGATTTTTTGTGGATTGAATTGGCACTCCTTTTATGAATTGAATTGGCTTATTTCAGCAAAATAATAAAAATAAAAAAAAACTCTTGGAACTTTTTAACGACTCTCTTGATTGTTTTCAGTATGATTGGACCACACTCATCCTTCAATATTTTGCACTTCCTTTTCAGGAGGGGGAATAAATTCCTTCTCTTTTTCTATCTTAATAAAATTCATCTTTGAAGTGCACATGCACATGCACATAGAAGTCTCATCCCCTGAGAAAATTGTGAAGTATCAACTTTAATCAAGTCTAATCTAACCTAACGTGTTTGCTAATGGTGAATTTTCTGTATTCAGGCGCAAGATTTATGATGAGTACAATGATGAGGAAGTAGAGCTGACAAAAGAAGAAACCAAAGTTATTCGGAGAATGCTCAAAGGAAAAGCTCCACATGCTGAATTTGATCCGTATGCGGTCCGTAGTTCTCTTTCATTTTCATATTCGAATATTTTTGTACAATTGTAATCTTGGATTATCACTTTTCACACATATAATGCTTATCTTTATATGCTCAAAATTGATATCTTATGTGTTCATTCAGCCTTATGTTGATTGGTTTAAATGGGAAGATGCAAAGCATCCATTGTCGAATGCACCAGAGCCTAAGAGTCGGTTCATTCCCTCAAAATCGGAAGCTAAAAAGGCAAGTCATTTCATATTGTATTGATCCTAGATCGTTGGGGAAATAAACAGTTCAGTTTTTCACTTAGGGTTTATTTGAATGGCCATCATCGTTTTAATGAGCTATCATTGTGAATTTTATCTGGAGAGGTTCATTTGTGAAAGTCATGACATGGTTTTGTGCTTCATTTTCTGCGCCCTTTGTCTTGTGAATCTACAGGTGCTTCGACTTGTTAGGGCAATTCGCAAAGGATTAATAAAATTTGACAAGCCAAAAGAAGAACCACGTTTCTACATGTTGTGGGGGGATGATGCTAGCTCATCAGAAAAGACTGGGCATTTATCTTACATTCCTGCACCAAAACCAAATTTGCCAGGTATGATCTTATCTCTCTTCTTTTCGCTCTGCTTGAATGAATTTGACTTCTTGAACTTTATTTTGCTTTTAGGCCATGAGGAGTCATACAATCCTTCTCTAGAATACATCCCAACACAAGAGGAGATCAATTCCTATCAGTTGATGTATGAGGAAGACCGACCTAAATTTATCCCTAAAAGGTAACTTGAATTCTATGGTCAATAATGTTCATTTACAGTTCTTGTTTATTGTTGAACACCTAGTATCTTAACAAGTTCATCCACTCAGGTTTACATCTTTAAGGAGCGTCCCAGCATATGAGAATGCTGTAAAAGACTCTTTTGAGCGTTGTTTGGATTTATACTTGTGTCCTAGAGTTCGCAAGAAACGTGTAAGTTACCAACCCAGAAAATTTAGTTTGCATGTTGCTTGTTCCAATTCCTACCCTCATAAAGCTAATCAGAATCTGTACTCTTGATATTGCAGATTAATATTGATCCCGAATCTTTAAAGCCTAAGCTACCAAGCCGAAAAGATCTTAGACCTTACCCAGCAACATGCTATCTTGAGTATAAAGGTCATAAGGGTGCAGTTATGTCAATTTCCACTGAAGCTTCAGGACAGTGGATTGCTTCAGGTTTGGATGTTCATCTTCAGCATTTATTGTATTGTCCCATTAAAAATCAGATTTATCCTTGGATGTGGATCTTATGATTTCGTGCTCTCTGAAAGGTTCAAGTGATGGAACTGTGCGCTTGTGGGAAGTTGAGACTTGTAGATGTATTAGAGTCTGGGAGTTTAGTGAAGCTGTCCAATATGTGGCATGGAATCCTTTGCCCGAGCTTCCTATATTGGCTGTTTCTGTGTAAGGCTTATTGCATTTTTTAGTGGGTTTAATTTTGTCGAACCGTTTATCATGCATGCAATTAAAGCAAGAATACTTTGGCAGAGGACAAGATGTGTTTCTTTTGAACACTGGGTTGGGAAATGAAGAAATACAGAGAAAAGTTAAGGAGCTTCTGCATGTTGAGACACCGACAGCTCCAGACGATTCTGGTCTGTTTAATACTTGCTTATGCATTGGTTATTTTATAGCCAGTGAAAATTTTCTGATTTTTTTTTTTTTTTTTGCCGTTTATTGTTTATTTATAGGTAGCAAGGGTTGGAGCTGGCTTCAAGATGGTGAACATGAAGGAATCCGGTTAAGGCATTTTAAGGTAATTTTCTTTGCTCATTTTAAATATTCATGAAATAAAGTATTGTACTTGTTTTAGTGGAAGATATTCATCTGAAAGTATTCTTAGTATTTACCACTTGCGTTTTCTTTTGCTCTTGCAGTCTGTATATTCAGTAGAATGGCATCGTAAAGGAGACTATTTCTCAACTGTGATGCCAGCTGATATCCTTTTCTTTCACTGTCATTTGATTGTAGTTTTGTTTCTAGTAAACATTTTTCCATGAGTCTATCTGTCACGCTTAACTTTTCGGTGCTTACTTTCCTTTTTATTTATCCTTTTCTGGCTCTTATTCATTCTTATTTTCGTAAGAAGGCAATTTCATGATTGCAGAGGAATTCTTTTTTTAAGAAGACATTTAGTGCCATTGGTTGGTAGATGCGGTGCATGTCAAGGTGGATGTAAAAAAGCATGCATTTCTTTCCATCTCTATATCAAAAGGTGTGATATTCATTTGTGGATGTAAAATAGATGTGCTCTTGTTTGCATGTCATTAGTATGCATGTTTAGTTTCATGGATATCTCAAAGGGACTTGAGCATCCATACCTATCTATTTCTGATGTAGTCTTGTAGAAATTTAATTTTACTGAAGGCAGAGCAACTGGCTTAAAGCCAAAAGAAACAGAGAATACCTATTGCCTTTTATTTGTAGCCTTGACCTATTAATTACGCGATTCAAAGGCAATTCTTATCCACCAGCTCTCTAAGAAATTTACGCAAAGACATCCATTTAAGCTGCATGGACTTCCGGTGTCAGCAGTTTTTCATCCTACTCGCTCAATCTTCTTTGTTTCAACAAAGAAGAATGTTCGTGTTTATGATCTGTTGAAGCAAAAGCTGATTAAGAAGCTGGAGACTGGATTACGTGAAGTCTCCTCTATTGCAATTCATCCTGCTGGTCTGCTTCCCATTCTTCTCAATGGATTTCCCAAGTCATCATGTCTATCTCGTTTTTTTACAATGTTCTTATTCCGGACTTACATGCAGGTGATAATGTAATCGTGGGAAGCAGGGAGGGAAAATTATGTTGGTTTGACATGGACCTTTCATCTAAACCTTACAAAGTTCTCAAGTATGCTGCGACCCTTCTTTCTTTTGTTTTGTTTTTTTTTTTTTTTTAACAGAAACAAACATACAAATATTATTGGATTAAACTTTTCTTTTACTTGTCAAGCATTGATATACCTCTCAATATTTACATTTGAAGAACAATTACTACTATGAATTCTGATGATTTTATTTGGTCATCTAATTTAGCCAGATGAATGTTGCAGAAGATGTATAGATATAAAATCGTGTGCTTTCTTTTAAACTTGGTGTTCGTCCACCTTTTATGCTTTTCATGTAATGGCCATCTTTTTCTGACGTGAGTTCCTTTTCATGTTTTCTCTGATGTGATTTTGGAATTTATCAGTTGTCATCCCAAAGACATAACCAATGTGGCCTTCCATCGTTCATACCCACTATTTGCATCATGCTCTGATGATTGCACTGCATATGTCTTTCACGGCACGGTTTATTCAGATCTCAATCAGAATCCTCTAATTGTTCCCTTGGAAATCCTCCGTGGACACGCAGGTTCAAATGGAAGAGGTGAGTGCCTTTTGATATACACGTGCACACATATTTTCAATTTAGGGGCAGATACATATCCAGTTCTTGAATTAGGATTGGGTTGAAATTTAAGCATGCTTTGCTAGTAGTAGTTAGTTACTCTCAGCCATGCTGGCTGGGGTGTTTGTCTATTCCTCTTAGGCACTTGAAAGATATGACTTTCCAGTAATAGAACA
The DNA here is from genome assembly GCA_963924115.1 of Dovyalis caffra. Lineage (NCBI taxonomy): Eukaryota > Viridiplantae > Streptophyta > Magnoliopsida > Malpighiales > Salicaceae > Dovyalis > Dovyalis caffra. Next base: position 19,222,201 of record CAWUPB010001197.1, on the reverse strand, counting down.
GTTTTGGCCAATCCCAGATCAGACGATTGAGTATGTGCATCGTAATTTTTTTTCTAGATCTGACTTGTGGCAAGAAATCTTTGCTTCACCTGTTTGCTTTTTATCATATTTTGATTCTCACAATCATCTCTCTGCATCATTGGCTGTTTGGACATGTATAACAGCAAGTATTGAGATCCATTGTGTCTATTAATATTTGCCCTTTCATCATATAATATTATAAGTGACTAATTTGGTTTTCATTTATTGCTGGAAGGGATAGCAAGGGGATGCATTGTAGTTAAATTTTGTCTGCTGTGTAGCATTTGTCATCCACCGCATTACATGTCGGTTTAAGAAGCCTTCAACGTCAGTTGCTGAGATGAAACTGACACATTTGTAATTGATTCTGGATTGTATTGTAGGGGTATTGGACTGCAAGTTCCACCCACGGCAACCTTGGTTATTCACTGCTGGTGCTGATTCTCTGATAAAACTTTATTGTCACTAAGATGACGCAAAAAGCAGCAAAGTATTATTTCAGGCCAGCTGGAGAAAGATTGCAAGCCAAATGACACAGGGATGAATGAAGTTGGAGCGATGCTGGAAAGTTATAAATCACAGTTCAGGCATTACAAATAGATTCAACTACAGATATTCCAGCATTAGTTGTGTTGCATATGGTATTTAAACAGGCCTTGATTATGATTTTGACAGTGACAAAATATTTATTTACTCCGATTATCCTGTTAATCCAATTTTGTTTCTCTTTTTTGGTGCCCGGGAATTTCCCTTGTTCAATTAATTGCGCCAGCGAATTAATCATGAAATAAAGCAATGGTGTGAAGAGATACTGTCTGGAATCATGACAGAGGTGGCTCAGATATAGAACTATTTCAGATAGGGGTTTCAAGCTTCCTATTCTGGACTATGCTTTTCATTTTGGCTCAATTTTCCTTGGCAAAAATCCAGAACAGTACCTGTAGACCATTGCCAATGACTATCTGATGATCTGACGACTGGCTACTGCCAGTTTCCGTTGTGTCTATAAAAGAGTAAATTATAAATTAGTCCCTCTCGAGAAATGAATTAATTTTTTCCTTTTGTTTTAAAAATTAATTATTTAGTTTTTATATTTTGAAATCTATTTGTAATTTAATTTTTTATACTTTTTAATTTATTTTAATTTTTTCTTTTAAATAATAGAAAAAGAAAAAAATATGAAAAATATTGATGAGAAAATAAGAGATTTTATGAAATAAAAATAATATCAAATTAACCATTTTTAACGCTAATTAAAGGCTCAAATAATATTTTTTAAAAACAAGAGGATTAATTAATTAATGTTTTGAAATTAGAGGGACTAATTTATAATTTACTCGTCTATAAAACTATGGCAACTACCAATTTGTATTTAAGAAGACTTTGAAGGCCTGGGATTAAATTGCGACGAAAAAGCTACAAGAAACGATGAGCCATCACACAGGTTCAAAGTTCGAACCAACAGAAATGCTGTTCTAAAGAGTACAACAATGACAAATTTATGAGTTGCCAGAGCCTTATTAACGTTTCTCCCCCTCTTGTTCATTCATGAACGAAAACTCGCCGCAGCTTTTTAACGTTGAGAACTGCTCAAGTTTGTAAGAACGAAGGAGGAGCAATCGAGGCATAACAGCCGTGAGTTTATAACTCCAGTTTTAAAAGAAGCTCCTGCCATCTTGGTGTCACTTCCTAAAAAATGTAGGTTAAAGGAGGAACTAAAATACCGCTGCCTCCAATCTACATTAACATAAACACAAGTCAGATGAACTTAGTCCTGTCAGGAGAGGGTTTGATTGAATCATTGTATCAGTCAAACATGGGGTCAGATGATAAATCTGGAGGCAAGAATGCGCTGAAGATGAAGCCATGGTTTACAGACAGACATCAAATGTAATAATATAGAGTTCTCTGAGTGATATTTACGACATTGTCGCATACACATTTCATGCATTCAAACCAATATAAAGGGATCTGGAGACCTGTCACGTCCAAAAGTTTGTCATGTCAGGATTGTCAAGTCAGATGATGTAAAGCCATCATTAATCAATAAGTTATCTTCAGAGGCAAATGGATTCAACATTCGACACATATTTAAATAAAAATGCAATTGAAAAAACAATAGCCGATCATGGCAATAAAATATCCATTGCACAAACCAATATTATATATACATTAGTTGTTAATAAATTTATTTTAATTTATATATTTTTAATATCATATAATAAAAGTTGAATTTATTATAAATAAATTCTTTCAACAATTAAAAAAGAAGAAGAAGATAAAATTAGTTTAAGTTGAAAATTATTTTCATGAATTCTCCGTTTCGTAGAAAAATATTTTAAAAAATTTATGTAATTTGGTAAGAAAATATGAAATTTAAAACAAATTGAGACCGTAGATAGAGTTGAGTGTTGAGTGTCGAGTGTTGAGAATTGAAAGTGATTTTATGAAGGCATTAATAAAGTTAAAAATGACATGATATTTTAAATTGATGAAGGATTTTTCTTTCAACATTTGATTGCATGCAATCAAACTCAAATTTGAATTTGGTGAGGGAGTAAATTATACATTAGTACTTTTAATTTTGATAAATAAATCAATTTGTTTTTTACCTTTCAAAAACTAACTATTTAAATTTTTTATAAGTGTTGAATAAGTTTAATATAATATATTTTACTTCACAAAATATTTTTTTCATCGATCTTTTCATGATGTAATTTTCTTTTTCTTTTTTTACTTTCTGTAATTTTTTTTTAAAAAAGAAAAAAATAGAAAATAACATAAAATTGAAAAAGGACTAAATAATAGGTTTTTAAAACAAAAAGGCCCAACTAATTTATTTTTGAAACTAAAAGGACTAATTTATAATTTACCCAATTAAAGCAAGCATTTGTAAACTTTTGAATTTGTGCGCGCAAGTCAGACAACCTAAAATTTAGTAGAATAATAGCGTAAATTACACATTAGTTCTTCTAGTTTTGATAAATAAATTAATTAATTCTTAATATTTCAAAAATTAATTATTTAAGTTTTTAATCAGTATTGATTAGATTTAATGTAATATATTTTATTTAACAAAAAAAATTCCTTTTTCATCAATCTTTCCATGATATAAATTTATTTATTTAGTTTTTTTCTATTTTTTAAAACAAAAAGAAAAACAAATTAGAAAATAATATAAAATGAAAAAAATTAAATTTTTGGTTTCTAAAATAAAAAGGAATAACTAAATTATTTTTTCAAATAAAAGGATTAATTTATAATTTATTTAATCAAAGCTTGCAAATGCATATTCTATGAATGAAGTCTCATTCATAATTTTAAAAAACGACCGTTACGTGATGTAATGTTAGTTATATAATGGTATTGAGACATTTTAATATCGTTATTCGATGTTATTCCAATATCATTTTACATGCATAACAATAAATAACGATATTATCATTATATAACGTCATCATTTGTCGTTATATAATAGCATTACACATATTAAAAAAATTAGAAATTTAGCAATTTCAATTACTAAAATTCAACCGGAAAGGTAGAGACCAGAGAAGCCGAAACCCAACTTGAAAAAAACCACAACCAACGTGAAGATTGGATAGTTAGTTCTTGAAACATAAGGACTCGATTAATTTATTTATCAAAACTAAGAGGACTAATGTATAATTTACTCTCTCACCAAATTCAAAAGCTTGGAGGCAACTTTTGAATTTGATTTCATGAAATCAAATGTTGAAAGAAAAAGTGCATCGATCTTTCACCAATTTAAAATATCATGTCATTTTCAAATTTATTCATGCCTTCATGATTCTGAACACTTAATAATTAACTATCTCTCATGTCTCAATTCGTTTCAAACTTCACCTTTTTTTTTTAATACCAAATCACATAAAAAAAAAATCAAATATTTGTTTAGGAAGTGGAGAATTCATAAAGGTGATTTTCAACCTAAACTAATTTTATTTTGTTAATTTTTGAAAGAATTTATTTGTAATAAATTCAACATTGTTATTTGATATTAAACTACTAGATATATATGTTATTACTTATTAATATGCTTATTAGTAAAATTGTTAAAAATATGTGAATTAGAATAAATTTATTAACGAGTTGTTAATATATTTATAATATTGGTTATTGCAATTGTTATTTTACTATCTCGATTCGCAATCATTATTATTTTTGTAACCGTCATCTGCTATTTAAAACTATAGATTAATCTTCAAGTGGTTTGGGTCTTTTTCCAAATTCGATCTCTCGCTGAATTTTAGCCGTTGAAATGGCTGAATTTTTGTTTTTTTATTCAAATATGTGTAACATTGTTATCCTCATAAAATAGTATTGGAGCACTCATAATGCCGAATAACAATAACGGTATACTCTAATACCGTTATAATGATTGTTTCTTAAAACTATGATTCTACACGAATTGAGACAATTATTATGGAAAATGATACTCAAAAATAGTAAGCAAGCATATCATAGTACGTGCCAGCTTGCACCCAAGAAAAAAACCGTCAAGATCAAGTTATAAGACAATGGAACTAGTACATTGCGCTACCTAAACTTGGTGAGAGGACCCCACGCACTGAACTTCAATTCAATAGAATTGGAAAAACAATTAATTTCATTATTAATTATGTGTACTTTTCTTTATTTATTTATTTATTTAAGTATGTGTATTTTTCTTTTTAGCATTTGAAGATGCAAGCTTTCAATTTTTTCTAGCTAAGTGCTTATATATATTGACGTAAATAAATTTTTAAATTTATTTCAAATCAAGTGTCGTATTTTTTTTATTTCAAATTTTGGACTTCTAAAGATTTATAAATAAAACGATTCGATTAAAATCCAAAGGCCATTATTCAAAGAGCATTGGTATAAAAAATTCTCATTCAAATTATTTGTTTGACTTGATCAAATACGCGTCATATAAAGATGCCAACCAAGACATTTCACAAGAACATCAACAATCAACTAACAAACTCCAACAGAGATAATTATTAGATAAAAGTTGCTAAAATTCATAAACAAGGGAACGCCATAAATAGATGAGCATAGCATTGATGGAAAGAAAGTGTTAGAAGGTTCAAAATTCGAAACGAAACAAATGCTGTTCTGAAGAGTACAACGATGACCAGTTTATGAGTTGCCAGAGCCTTATTAACGTTTCTCCCCCTCTTGTTCATTCATGAACGAAAACTCGCTGGAGCTTTTTAACGTTGAGAACTGCTCAAGTTTGTAAGAACTAAGGAGGAGCAATCGAGGCATAACAGCCGTGAATTTATAACTCCAGTTTTAAAAGAAGCTCCTGCCATCTTGGTGTCACTTCCTTAAAAATGTAGGTTAAAGGAGAAACTAAAACGCCGCTGCCTCCAATCTACATTAACATAAATAAAAGAAGTCAGATGAACTCAGTCCCTTCAGGAGGAGGGTTTGATCGAATCATTGTATCAGTCAAACATGGAGTCAGATGATAAATTTGGAGGCGAGAATGCGCTGAAGATGAAGCCGTGGTTTAAATAACGACATCAAATGTAGTAATATAGAGTTCTCTGAGTGATATTTACGATATTGTCGCATGCATGTTCATGCATTCAAACCAATATAAAGGGATCTGGAGACCTGTCAATTCCACACCTAACCAAAAGTTTGTCATGTCAGGATTGTCAAGTTAGATTATGTAAAGCCATCATTAATCAATAAGTTATCTAGAAAGACAAATGGATTTAATATTCTACACAGATTTAAATAAAAAAACAGTTAAAAAAAGGATCATTATAGTAAAATAACAATCGTACTAACTAATATTATAAATATTTTAATAATTATTAATAAATTTATTTTAATTTTTATATTTTTAATATCATACAATAATAATTGAATTTATTATAAATAAATTCTTTTAAAAATTAATAAAAAATAATAAAATTAGTTTAAATATTTGTTTAGAAAGCGGAGAATTCATAAAAATAATTTTCATTTTAAACTAATTTTATTTTGTTAATTTTTGAAAAAAATTATTTGTAATAAATTCAACTATTATTATATAATATTAAACTATTAGATATTTTTTTAAAAAAAATATATATAAAGCTTTTATTCTCGTAAGATAGTATTGGAGCACCCATAATACCGAATAACGATAAACGGATGCTCTAATATCGTTATAATGATCGTTTTTTAAAACTATGATTCGACAAGATAAAAGATTCCCACTTTTCCAACCCGGACCCCTCACGATTAGGCTTAAAGAAACTAACAGCAGGACTAAAACAATTAAAAGAGCAAGTACTCTCCCTACATTGTATATGAATCTGCTTTGGTGTATCGTGGCATTATGCTTCTATTATGCTTAGATAACTCACCTCTCTCAGCTGCTGCACGGACTGGTATAATGTCTTCTTTGGAACACATATCTTTATAGCATAGTAATCAAGGGTAACCTTTCCATTATGTTTGCAGAAAACTGGACTCACGGTAGGTCCCTGCAATAAAAAGAATTAAGTATGAGCTTGCAGATTGAAAAAATCTCAAGGGGTAGATAAGTGGTAGGCGTCTCAGCTCTCTTAGCCTCATAAGGCTTTGGTCTAGGGGTTTGAATCTCACCGTAGCCTTTTGTTAGTGACCCAAGGGATTTATTCCAGTTTTGGTAGTGTGAATATGAAGATTAGGTCAAACAAAATTACAATAAAATTCTAAACATTAAGGGGGTTTTAGTGATTTTATTTGGATTTTAAACTAAAGACAGATAGCACTTTGCTTCGGCCTCAAACCTCACCTCCAACCCAGACAAAGACGGCTGGCTTAGTACTCGCCCAGCCACTTGCTCTGCACTACTTCCTCTCATGTGTGCAGTCACCTGCCATGAAAGTGTTAAAACATTAGAACCTGAACAGGAAAGAGAATAAGGTAAGAGAAATGATGTCCATACCGTGAACTGATCAACCGCCCTCAAATGAGCCTCAAACCTTTCTAGAATCTCTTTCGTTTTGTCCCTCACACCTTTCTGTTCGACCAATGATTTTCTCCTAGCAACAAAAACGGCCTGAAGAATGTGTGAATTTTAAGGTAAGACAAAATGCGGTAAAGGCAGAATGTAAAACCAGTTATTTAAACGGGTTATGAACAGAAAAAGTAAAACCCTATTCTGACCTACAGACCTGGCTCTCCAACACAACTCCACCTTCAATTTCTTTCAAGTTGTTTTCTTTCAGTGTTGTTCCACTGCTTACGAGGTCCAAAATAGCATCAGCTATCCCCATCTAAAATAACAGAAAAACTATAATCTCAATAAATACATGTGGATACAGCACGAGCATCATTGTTCAAGAGGTGAAAGCCACAAGTGAATTGGTGAATACAGCAGATGTAAAGCTCATTAAGATTATTGTCTATGATAGTTAAATTTTTCTAGATTAAGAACTGAACTCATTGCAGCCCCACTTGGCTTAAAGAACGCTAGACCTATTCCCACTGACCGCTACTAAACAGCTGCCTATACTTTTTCCATTCTCACAGCATTTTCGAAGTAGGCATGTCAAAACGTGAAAAGCCAGATGGAAATCAATATGCTAGTCTTTGAATGTTCATAGCATTTCAAGAAGGTCAGGTCTTCAACTTTTGACTCATACCAACAAATCCAATGAAAAACAAATAAATAAAGAATTAAGTTTATGATGCACCATTTCAAAGTAAAAAGGAGGATAAAGAGGAGAAGAAGAAGAAGAAGAGGAAAGGAGGAAGACGCTTGATCTCCATGCAAACGTGTGGATACAGAGCATCATCATAAAAGATAAGAAAGTTTTAAACTAGAAGCAAGAGACACAGCCAGTAAAGTGTAACTATACTGGATCAAGTTATGTAATCTTTTCTGGATTAAGAACTGAAATCTTGACCTTATCAACTCCTGTTGTCTGACTAAACCACTAGGAAAAACAGTTTAACCATGAAGATGTCAAAATGTAGAAATTAGGAATGGAATATTCTCACTTCAGTGAAATTACAGGTCAACGGATGTTCATAGCTAGTGAAGACAGTCGCATTCCTTAAGTCTTTCCTCAGTTGTTAATAATTTAATGAGCAAAATCAAAAGGAAAGACATTCTCGTATAAAAGCAAAGTCAAGCATGAGCATGTCTCATACTATTCGCTTATGCAGATAAAAGCGAGATTGATAATATAAGTATAATGTAGTGGAGGGGTAACATAAGAACTGTATATCTACTACAGCCTGCCGTATTGTGGTGAATATAAATCAAAATTATCTCCCAAGAACTTTGGTGGGACAAGAAAAAAAAAAGGGTTTCTTCCCTATTTTTCTTTGCATCAATGCACCAAACTAGAAAGAAAGTTAGATTTCTAAAATTCTCTTTCTAATATTTGCAAAGATAAAGTTTATTATAAAAATCCAAATAGTTAAATCCTATTAAAAAAATCAAATAGGTAAGGACAAAAACTAAGCAAAAATAAAGAAATCTAACAAAAAAAGGGTTGGGGCACTTTCTAATCTGTGAAAAGATTGTGTTTATTATAAATTCAAAACAGTTGAGGCCTGTAACGCAAAAGAAAAGAAATCTAACAAAAAAGAGGCAGAGAAAGTAGCAGTGTATATCTTCAATATGTAATAGTAGTAAATATATGACATGCATTAACGGTATAAAAAAGCTTACAGTACCTGGCAACATTGTGCCATGACTTTTCAGTCAACATCTTATCTAAAATATCAAATCATTTAAATTAATACTATTAGTTTGGAAAAAAGTGATTCACTTATGTTAAAGAACATTCGTTTCTCACAGCAGGAGCAGCTTCCAGTGCTCCATCAGCAGTTGAAAATGTCACATGCATGAACCCATTGTCCTTCATAAATTTAGGACCCAGCTGTACAGAAAGGCAAAAGATAATTAAATTCAAATGGAAACTCTTCATCAAAGGCAAATGCAAGAAAAAATGTTCCCAGAAAGCATTCATCATGATATGTTATAATAAAGTTATCATACGTGAGTGAAGCCAGTAGCTACTCGTAGAGGTTTCGCAGCTGTCCATTGAGGCATTTGTGCTAGCTCCCTCAGTGAATTTATATTTTCAAATATCCCATAATTAGGAATCTGAAACGGAAAAAAAAACGCCTTATTTATGATGAAAACTATGAGAAAACTAGCTTCAGAAATTCAAATTGACTATACGTAGGAAATGGAAAAACATACTGCAAGGGATAAATGGCAATCCCCGTATCCAAGAGCATCGTGAACAATGATAAGGTCTTCATTTCCCTGACAAGAAGTTTTGAGTTGAATAATAAGTTTCCAATGTTAATGCACCGTTTAATCAACAGAAACAAGCTTGGAAAACGAATGAAATAGAAAATGATTTGCATTTCTACAACCGTATACTTTTTTTCAGATTAAAGCAGAGAAACAAAATTTGAATTCACCAGGTCAAGAAACACACAGTTGACTGAAGTTTGGCCTACATTTTTTAAATCAACTAATGCTGGATCTTAAATTTGCGATATCCAGCTTTGCAGTAAGAGTCTATGGCCCCACCACAGTGTCTAAGGCCTACTATTTTGCAAGTTTAGATCTGTTCAACTAGCAATCATCATTGACAACAGCAACACTCGAGAACCCTTGATATGATTGAGATTCGACCATTAGCAACATTTGCAGCATTTCCCATGTTTCAGCTGTTCGCAATTTAAGAAACGAAAAACGAAGAAAGATGTTTTAAGAATCATCAGTTTAAACATGCATCTAGTGCAGCATTTCAATTTATCTTCAAAAGAAGGAGATGTTTTAAGAATCAAACAAGAACACATGCCAATGATTTCCAGAGCTGAATTTCAACGGCAACATTTCAAAAACACATAAAACCAGTTGTCTCTATGAGGTTAAAACTAAAAAGGGGAGAAGAAGATTCAACGATATCTAATGAATTAACTCGCTAAAAGATCCAAAGAGTAATATTCTTTGTATGTTTTGATTAATACACAAAAGGGGTGAGTGTCTTCTTCGGCTTGGATCTCATAAATATTCAGAAACCCAAAGGAAAAGAGAGGGAGAGAGATAGCTGTAGAAGAGCTAGCCACTGCTTACCAGTCCATATTCACTGAAAGTATCAAAACCCACAATTCCAAGGTCCAAATCTCCTGACAACAACTTTCTTACAATGTCCTTGGGTCGTTGAAACCACACTTCCAAGTTGGAAAGCTGTACAAGAGTCAAGAGTAGTAGTATATGCATGTTTATCCTATATATTAATCAAGTTACCATTTTAAGAGAGGTGAGATGAAAAACCTGAGGAATTTCTGCAACGTATTGTCGAGGATTGACTTGCTCCACCAACAATTGACAATCCTTAACCCAATAATAATCAAAAACTATTCATTTATCTATGTGTGAGGAATTATAACGTGGGGACAAAACAGAAAATTGGAGAAGACAGCAGACAGCATGTACTGATGTATATTACATTACGTTACCTTAAGGAGATCGAGAGTGTCGGCAGCCATGCGTCCTTTACTAGGCAAACCGAAACGAATCACTCTCCTCTCAGCCAGTAAACTAGGACTAGTAGTAGTAGTCTCACTCTTCCCATTAACAACAACAGATAGCTGCTGCGACAAGCAACAAGCAATGCTGCTTCTGCTGCTTTTCCAAATGCATTGCCCTCTTCGTCTTTGAGAGAAGGAGACATGGAAACACAGAGGGAGAGGAATGGCGGAAGAGAGAGGAGAAGGGCATTGCTGTAAATTCGGCTGTTGGGGTCGCGACAGAGACATCTCTTACACTCACACGCACACACACAACTAGCTAGAAACCTATTATATGTGTCCTTTTCTTTTCCTTTTTTGTCTCTCTGGAAATCGAAGAGACAGAAAGAGATAGAGAGTAGGGACTAGTGAGTGTGAGATTCAGCGAATGGAGAAAGAGACAGAGATTAAAAGGGGTCGAGGCAGGAAGGAAGATGCATATACGGTGATTGATTCTATTGTCTTTCTGCTCTCTTGTCAGCTACGCTTCTCGTCCGAACTCGGAAGAAGAGTAAATTATAAATTAGTCCCTGTGGTTTTGATAGACGAATTAATTAACCTTTTCTGTTTCAAAAACTAATTATTTAACTTTTTTTAATCTCTTTTATGCTCTTTTCTTCTTCCTTTGTAATTTTAAAAAGATAAAAAAATGAAAACATAAATAGATAGTATGAAAATATTGATGAAAAAATGAAATTTTTTAAATAAGATAATATCAAATTAAGTATGATCAAAATTAATCAGGTGTGAAATATTAGTTTTATAAACAAAAGAGATTAAATAATTTTTTAAAAAAAACTAGAAGGACTAATTTATAATTTGCTCTCGTAAGGAAAAACAAACTTTTATGGTGAGCACCACGTTCGTCAAAACATCTTCAAGTTGTATATAGTCAAATAATCGAGCCTCCCCCGCCATCGATTATAATAAACAATCATTAATATGATTCTCGTGATTATTAAAAAAAAAACTAAAGCACATGGTGAGAAACTATTTTTAGACTGTTTAAATGCCTAAATTTACTATTCTTTTTTTTTTTTTTTGTCTTCTTTTCCGCATGCGGCAACTTGCCCTAATAAAGTTGTCTTTTTGTCCGCCCTTATATTTTTACCTTATTTTGTTCTTCTTTTTTTTAATGCCATTTGTTGTTGTGTTGTTTTACCTCTTTGGCCCTTTGTTTCTTTCTTTTCATTTCTTTGTTATTTCCCTTTTTCGTAACTTTCTCTTTTTATCCCATGCCGTTTAATGTTCCAACATGGTGGTGCTGCAAGAACCTTATTTTGCTTGCAAATGATTGATGCATGTTTTTTTTAATTGTTTAACTAAATTGTCTTTATTTTTAATCGTAAATGAATTTATGGTATCCTTGCTTCTTTTTCTAATATTAATAAAAGTGCTTTATACTTGGTATTAATATATTTAAAGTAAAATATAATAAAAGTTTACGTCTATTGATTGATCAGGAATGATTTTTAAACAAATTATTCAATACAAATAGTTTTTAAATAAAATTTGAAGTAAAATTAAATCCTTCTATTGAATAGGATTAGATTTCTATCCAATTTGGATTAATTAAATATCACATGCTTAGTATATGATATCCGAGCTCATTTAATAGAAAAATCAATTAAAAAAATCACATGTTTTTTTTCTTCTTCTTTATATAATTAAAATTTATCGAAATTAATTTTATTGTTTTTTATTTAGTTCTATTAATTTTAACATATTCCTTGCAATTTATTTATTTTTTTAATATTTTTTATTTATACTGCACATTCTAAACCTACTCGAATATGGTCATGATATATATATATATATATATATATATATATATATATTGAGATAATTGGTTTTATTAGAAATTAACTATGCATCTACATACATATTATAATACCAACCATTTGTTATTATTATTTTAATATTCTAAGATCAATTTTTTTTTTAAATAAAATAATTAAAATAATATTTTAGGAGAACCATCCAATGATCAAACACAACTTTTTATACTAATATTATTGATTATTTTGTAAATAAATATATATATATATATATCCTCTCATCAAAATTAAATAAGAATGAAAAAAAATTGTTAATTTTTATACAAGTTTTTATATTAATTGTTGCTTTATTTTTTCGATACAATATATGAAAAAAATATTAAGGGATTTAAAAAAAAATTGATTTAATATTCTATTTAGATTATTGCAAGTTTTTATTTAAAAATCAATACATAAAAAATAAAAAATCACGTTTTTTAACTACAAAATTAATGGGAAAAAATGAGAAAAAATAAATTATAAAATTATATATTTTTTTTACCTTTAATTTAATATATATTATCATACATGTAATATAACACAAATTATCAAATTAAAATTATTTTTTAAATAATTTCATATATTTTACTTGACCTGCAACATAATGCGGACAGGTAACATGATAACAATATGGGCATTGGCCCCATGGCATGTACTTGATAGTGATGAATAATGAAATCATATCTTGCCTATGCATATATTATTGCATTTTAAATAATATTAATATTAATATTATAAACTAAAATTAAATGTAGTTTTATGGTGACTAAACCTCCTTTTGGGCTTTGTGAATTTTTGTTTTGATTTGTTTTGATAATACTTTGACATGTCCTTATATAATGGATCGAATTTCATTTCGTCTTTATTAAAAAAAAATCGTCTCCAATATGTCATTATAATTTAAGCTGATTTCTAATCTATCATTTTAGTTAGAATTTGGTAAAATTTTCGATCAAATCAAGCAAATAATTTACGTATGGTATGTGATTTATCAAAATTATCTTTATTATTTAATTTGACACAAATGATCTATATCTACTAATGTGAATATTAAATTTTGAAAATTGGTTGAAAATTTTGACCAAAGGACCCTAGTTTTGCTTCTTCGGGCCCACGATAGTTTTTTTTTTTTTTCGCAATTTAGGTTTATTATTATTACTATTATTGAATTGGGTGCGAAAATTATGAAAAAAAAATCACTTTTTTTACACATTCTCACAATTGTGAAACATATATGATGTTTTTTTTTTTCAAATTTTAGAATATACATATCTTCAATTTGCGTTATGAAAATTATCGTCAATTTTTTTTTCTTTTTATGTATTTTTTTTGTTAATAAATATGATTTATTTTTTTAAATGTATGAAATTTTGAATTAATTTTCTTTTAAAATAAATCATCAATTAAATTATAAAATTCACATGTTTTATTTTCTTATTCTCTATACAATAAAATTTTATCGAAATAAATTTTATAGTTATTTTTATTGCACTTCATTAACTTCAATATATTTCTTACAAATTATTTTCTTAAATACTTTGTAATATATGTTGTACACTTTAACCCGTTGGGTATGATCATGATGATTAAAAAATTAAAATAATTGGTTTTATTAAAAAATATATATGCATTTGCACGCATAAAACCAATAATGTACGTTTATTTTTTTCAAATATTCTAATATTAATTTCATTAAATTAAATCAATTAAATAATAAAATTCATGTGTTTTATTTTCTTATTTTCTATATAATAAAATGTTATCGGAATAAATTTTGTAGTTATTTTTATTGCATTTCATTAACTTCAATATATTTTACAAATTATTTTTTTTAAAAGCTTCAAAATTTATATTATACATTCTGACCCATTAAGTATGGTTATAATGTATAAAAGGAATTAATATTACTCGGTTTCATTAAAAATTATTTGTGCATCTACACGCATAACACCAATAATTTACATTTAATTTTTTTCAAATGTTCTAAAATTAATTTCTTTAAGATAAATAAATCAAAATAATTTTTTAAAAGAACCATCAATAGTTTAGATGAATATTTTTTATACTAATATTATTTATTATTCTACAAATAAATATATATAAATCAAATGTATATATTTTCAAAAACATAAAAAAAAATAATTCATTTGTTAATTTTTATACAAGTTTTTATATTGATTTTTTTTTTATTCAATGCAATCTTATGAAAACTACTATTAAGATATTTTTCTTTTTAATTTTCAGTTGATATTATCATAGGTTTTTATTTAAGAATTGATGAATAACGAAAAAAAAATCATGTTTTTTTAAAAACAAACAATATGAAAAATATTAAAAAGAAAATACTAAAATTTGATTAAAAATAGAAAATTAGATGATTTTGTTTCTTTCAATTCAATATATTTTAGTACATTCGTGACATATCGTATACTATCAGCTCAAATAATTTTTTAAAATAATTTTATCAATTTTATCCGACTCGCAAGTATAGCGCGAGTAAACATATAGTTATTACTAATCTCAAAGTAACCTACAAAAATATAATATGATGCTAAAATTCACCCATTAATAATTATACCCCACCCAAATTACTAAAAATAACTACTTATTTTATGACAATTTTAGCATCGAGAGAATATTTTCAAAACCCAAAATATTTTTGATGTTGAATTAAAACTTTACTTTTGGTTAACTTAGTGCTAAATTTATTTTAGTATTTTGGATAATAATCTTATTGTCCCGTGTAAATTAGATAAAATGTTAAGGCTTCTTCTTAATTTATAGATTTGTGATAAACACATAGGCCACTTCATCATCAAACAAGGCAAGTTTTTTATCGTTATTATTTTGATTTAATAGAAAGAGGTGTATATCTTTTGACTAGTTTGCCGATTAATTGAAACTAAATTCTCTTTTTAAACGATTTTAAGAGTATAATCTATACCGGTTTAGTGCATTCAAAAATTTAATAAATTCCGTGGAGTTTTGGCTATAAGGTTTCGAATCCAGTACAAGAAATAAAGCATGCCTCTTAACTATCAAGTGACTTCGTGGA
Source organism: Dovyalis caffra (assembly GCA_963924115.1). NCBI lineage: Eukaryota > Viridiplantae > Streptophyta > Magnoliopsida > Malpighiales > Salicaceae > Dovyalis > Dovyalis caffra. The sequence continues at coordinate 19,206,772 of CAWUPB010001197.1, read as the reverse complement.
CAATAACACTACTAAAAATGAGAATTTTATAAGCAAGTCCTACTAGTTTTTGAAACTATAGATTTAAGCTCCTATAGTTTTAATTTGTTTATAAGCTGATCTACTCATAATTTTATGTTTTTTTTTTTCTATTTAAAGGGTGCAAGTTGGAAAAATTGATTGACAAAGAAAGCATTTTTTAACAAAAATAGTTAATCATAAACTAATCTTTATAGATTATCAAAATGAACTATAACTCCTTTAATAGGAAATTTTTTTACAATAGCAATTGTGGTTTTGTATATGTTAATAACTTAGCCCCTCTATCATTTTCTTGTCAATGGAGCCATAACCCATCTAAAATCTAGTGGTTTTTATTTAAAAAATACAATTCTTTTTAAAAATTTTAAAATTTTACTCATAACAAAATCAAACAAACCAATAAAACTTAACCTAATCTATTTTTATTGCCATTGATCATCACTACTTGTCTGTTTTAAACTATTACATAAAAACCAATAAAACATGATACACACCACCACAACTAAACATCTTTTAGCTCGTAAATTAGCAATGCCAGGATTTCTTTTTACAAAATCTACTATTACAGTGGATGAAGATGAAATGAAGGTTTTTTAACCTTGAGAAATTAGGTATTTTTGAGAGAGGAAGTGGCCCTTTAAGCATTTTAAAAAAGAAATATCGTATTTTAATTCAGAATTGGTGCACCTTACGAAAATAAAACAAATATGCCAAAAAGTGCACATTCAAATGAGCAAGAAGAATTAAGCAAGGTGGAAGAATGAGGATTCAAGTTTAGGAAATACAAGGTTTTTCGACCCTATGTTCTCAAAGAAATCCAAACCAGATCAGTACCCCAAATTTTCTTTTCCATTGAAGATTAATGAATGAATTGATGGTATGAACGAAGTAATAATTCAACTTGAATAAATTAATTGATTTGGTGAATAATCATTAACAGCTATTCTTTGAGCTTCATAGCTTATAATGCAAACTACGATAACTATGATTTTCTCTTGTGAGATACGGAGGCAGCCTTTCACAAGAGCAAGCCAAGATCTTAAATCCTTGTTCTTCTCTCTTATTTTGATTTTTTTTTCCCTAATTTGATAAGCTTTTTTATGGTTTCTTTAAAATTAAATGATTAGGTTTATGTTTATGTTTAGAATGTTTATTTATGTCTGCCTTAAAACATGCATGCTTATAGTGTTTTACTTAATTCATGCTAGATTACATTTATACAATGATTATTAGAAGCATTTTTAGGGTTATGTTGTGATGTTATTATGTCCAACTTGCAATATAGATTGATGAAGTATGATTTTTTGTGATATATGATGATATTCGTGTCATGTTCTAAAAATTACAAAAATTACATACCATGTTCAATGATGTTTTTATGCTTGAATTGTTATTAAAAATGCATGATAAATATTAGGATTTGCTTTGGTTACACTTTATTAGCTGATTTTTTTATGTTTTTCTTTACTATTTGAGCATTTGTTTTTAATTTAGCATGTTAGGTGTTGACGTGTTTCTATCTTAGTGGTGCGGATTTGATAGCGGTGGGTTTGGCACAGGTGTAGATTGGAATTGAATAAAATTGATGTCGTGTATTGATTTTAAATTGGATAGATGAGGTGTTATCTGGTATCGTCACGATTTTATGTATTTTGTTTTTTTGTAGAAAAAAATCTAAAAAATTTGTTTGATAGCACTATTATGTTTACTTTTTCTGTGAATAAATTTAAAAATTAAAACAAGTTTTTAAAAACAACAACAAACAATTATCAATTTAGTTTTTAATTTATAAAATATCACGTTATTTATATCACTATCTCCGTGCAAACACCACAACCATTCGTATGACCTTGTTATCATTATCATGACAATGACCACAACTATTATCACTTTTATTTTACTTTTCTACCATTATCACTATCACGGTTAATATGACCATCATTTTTATTTCATTTATTCACCATTGTCAGCTTTTTCAACATCATTATCATTATAATTAACTCCAAGGATATTAAAATCATTATCTCCATAACCTTTATAAATATAATATTATTATATTTTTTGATTTTTTAAAAACAAAAAACCAAAAATGTTACCAAACAATCTCTAAAGTTACAATTTTTTTTTCACAACGGTTTTTTTAGATTCACTTTTTATTTCTTTTTAGCTCCAAGAATTCGAAAATCTTAATTACACTTATCCCTAAACCTTTTTTTTCTTTTTCGATTTATTAATTTTGATTTCTAATTTTTTTATTAAGATCCATTTTTATCACATGTCACAATATAATGTATGCATCAGAGCCTAATAAAATAAATTGACAAAATACACTCGAATAGAAAATAAATAAAATGTCGGTAACTTAAATAGATAAAAAAAAAAGAGGCATTCGTATAAAAATAATAAAAAAATGATAAAGACTGGGCATCAAACATGCATTTTTCATTGGACCACTTTCTACGTGTTACGAGATAATGTATGCATCAACACTTAACGGACTCGGTTAACAATAAACACTCAAATAAACTAAAAAAATAATAAAATAATCAGAGATTAGTAATTCAAATTGATAAAATTGAAAATGAAACAGGCAAATGGAGAAAAAAATAATAAGAGGATATACATGACATAGTAAGTTTTCTTTGTTTAGAAACGTCCCTCTAGATTCTCTCATTTCTTCGCCTATTATTTGAGTAAATTATAAATTAATCCCTCTTGTTTCGAGAACAGAATTGATTAGTCCTTCTCGTTTCAAAATCTAATCATTTAGTTCTTTTTGTTGTTTTTTAATTTATTTTGATTTTTATTTTAAGAAATAGAAAGGAAAAAATAAATAAAAATTATGAAAATATTGATAAGAAGAAAATACATTTTTATAAAATAAAAAATATCAAATTAATCATGATCAATATCGATTAAACATATTAAATAATTGAGTTTTGAAACTAAATGGATTAATTAATTCGTCTCTCGAAAAATACTAATTTATAATTGATTCCCTTTTGTTTATTATGCTATTTTCTATTTCTAACGGAGATTTTTGGACCTCCATGTCCTATATTAAGAAAATTTTATGTTTTAACGATTATAGAATGTAAAGTGTAGAAAGATCAATGTACAATCAACCCTCCTCCATTTCATGTTTGAAGTCCGAACCCACCATTCTTCTTATTATGATCTTAAAAAATCAAATATAATCATGATATATTTGCAATTGTATTTTGAATTTGAAATTTGAAATAATCAAAATATCAACTAGTTAAAAAATTATTAGTGAAAAATAGAGTAAATCATAAATTAATATTTATAGTTTTCCAAAAAGAATTAAGTAGTCCGTTCAGTTTTCAATATTAATAAATTGGTCCTTATATTTTTATATTTATTTGGAACTTAATCATTTTCATTCCTTTTTAATTTATTTTTTGCTTTTGTTTTAAAAAATAGAAAAAAAATAACGATAAAAATAAGAAAATATTGATGAGAAGAGAATATATTTTCTGAAACAATATAAATTAACTATAATCAATACTGAATTAATTAGTTTTCGAAAAAAAAATTTCAATTTGTTTTGTAAATATAGAGGGACTAATTTATAATTTACTCGTGAAAAATATGACTAAAAAGCAAATGAAATTAACAAAATTATAAATAATTAAATTGTATAAATAAATAAATAAAAAGCTGTAGGATGGTGTGCAGCAGTCATCAAGCATGAGTCGGAAAACAGTCAGGTTTTGGTAAAACTAATCCAAAATACATTCCATCTCTCTCCCTCTCTCTCTCTAATCTTCCCAGCTAAGAAATCTCTCTCTCTCTCTCTACAGACAGGAAACAGCTGGATCCATCACCCACTCTCTCTTTCTCTACGCGCCGACACAATCGGCAATCTCGTAGATCCACTCCTTCTAACTTCAACCCGAGTCAACAATTACTCTGACTTCACTCAGCTAGGAAATCTGATCTAATTTTACTTGAATCGAGGAAATCTATGCTTTGTATGCAGTTTTTACTGTTGTGACTCAGTCCGAGTAGGAACTGAGTTTGGTACCACAATTACAGCATAAAGAAAGAAATGGTGGTGTTATGATAAAGTAACAGAAAATTAGGGTTTTTGTTTTTCCTATATAATTTTGGCGATGGAGAGTGGGAGCTGGAGAGACTCGTACAGGGGGATGTCCTCTGATAATATTAAGGGATTAGTATTGGCACTGTCTTCCAGCGTCTTTATTGGTGCTAGTTTCATTGTCAAGAAGAAGGGCTTGAAAAAAGCTGGTGCCTCCGGTATCAGGGCAGGTATCGTTCTTTTTTCTTGAGTATTGTTTATGCAATAATGGATTGGGAAATCTCATCAAGAGTTATTCATTTGGCTTCTCTCTCTCTCTCTCTCTCTCTCTCTCTCTCTCTCTCTCTCTCTTCCTTATTTAAGAAGTATTCCTAGTATGCTAATGGTTAGATTAGGACTTCTGCCAAGTTTCAAGTTTCAAGTAGATTCCAAGCTCATGATATCATTCTAGACTAGGACTTAAGGGGATATATTTTTAAGATAATTGAATTCCGAATTTGAGATTCAATTTATTGTTATTGAAAATCTGTTTGAATTCTTGGAAGTTTGGGAAAATGGGTTTATGAGGAGTTAATAAGATCTATATTTCTTTGTCATTGCATTTTACAGATTGCTTGCATTGCATTCCCTTTAGGACGGTAACTCTACTTCCATGCATTTGGATAAGCTCCTTAGTTTCATAATGAAGTAAATATTATTGTATAACATTAGTTTTGAGTCCATCAATGCATACGAATTTGTTATTTATAAAATTGATGTGTTACTTTTTGTGTTAACATGTTTTGAGATTTATTATGTTCTCCTTGGCAGAGGAGCCAAGCAGTTACTTTGCAAAACAGCTTATGGAATGCATAAGCCATGATTTAGTGCTTGCTTTGATATTGTACGCTTCACAGTGTGCTGTTATGCGTGTAACGTGAATGTAATTCTTCCCAAATTGACTTTGTTGGCTTTAATTCACAGGAAGTGGAGGTTATTCTTACTTATATGAACCGCTCTGGTGGGTGGGCATGATAACAAGTAAGTTTTACCATCATTAAAATGTGGTTGTTTCTCTTTTACCACAATGTTTTTTACTTATATTTACTGTTACGAATTGTAAAAGATAAGTCAAGAGTTTTCCGTATTGGTTATATGGATAGTTACTTTTACTCGTGAGAAAATCCAATCTAATGTTTGATGTTATTTCAACAGTGATTGTCGGGGAAATTGCTAATTTTGCAGCTTATGCATTTGCACCAGCTATACTGGTCACTCCTCTTGGTGCTCTCAGCATTATTATCAGGCATGATAGATCATCACCCACAACCTAATTTATATTTCTCATTTAGTTCTTAACATTTCGTTGGTTTGCAGTGCTGTTCTTGCACATATCATTTTACGGGAGAGATTGCATATTTTTGGAATTCTTGGTTGTGTTCTCTGTGTTGTGGGTTCAACAACAATTGTGCTGCATGCTCCTCAAGAACGTGAGATTGAATCTGTAAAAGAAGTTTGGGATCTCGCTACAGAGCCTGGTAATATATTTGCTTGTCTTTGCTGCTTCTATCTATGGTAGTGATAATGTAAAAAATGGACATTAATCATAATTTTAACTAACTAAGTTGCAAAGAAATGTGCTTAAGAAACAAACCTTTATCCTTTTTTTTCAGCTTTTCTGTTCTATGCCGCTTTGGTCATTACAGCTGTATTCATTCTCGTATTCCACTTTATCCCTGACTACGGCCAGACGCATATAATGGTTTACATTGGTGTTTGTTCTCTCGTGGGCTCTCTGTCGGTATGTATTGTTATATTGTTGTTGGTTATTGCATTGTTTGCTTTTGTGAGGTCTTTTGTAAGTGGCTTTCTCAAACTTTGATGTTTGACAGGTCATGAGTGTTAAAGCACTTGGAATTGCGTTGAAGTTGACACTGTCAGGAATGAATCAGCTAACATATCCACAAACATGGGTCTTTGCTATTGTTGTAATCACTTGTGTGCTTACCCAAATGAATTATTTGAACAAGGTAGCAGCTGTTTCTTGTCCGTTCTCTTGGTTATTTTTTTCATGTGCTTATCACATGATATCTATTTAAGTATCTCATTATACTTTGGATCATTTATTCAAACCTCCTCTATGATAAGATCCTGGAAACTTGGTGGATGCTGTTACCTTCTAATGAAATTAATAATTTTCTTATTACACCTTGAGTTATTAAAATTTGTCCTGTCATGATACTTTCTACTTTTCTAAGATGATGGAACATGGGAAAATATGAGTTTTTTTATCATAATGCAAATTTATGGCCTTTCACTTCGTTGAGGAAGTTTTAAGGCATCATGCCTTTGCTTTTGTCTTGCACTTAATCAGGCTGAAAACTTCTGGGATCCGTATTCAAAAGGATGGAAGGGCATTGTATCAGAAAAGAACCCTGGAGGAGATGATAAATGAAGAGTTTAGGACAAAGAGATATTAATTGGGAATAGCATCCGATTTTTTTATTTATTTTTTATTTGGTTTATCATGTGACTATTAATCCAATACTTTGTATTATATGACCATGAGGAACTTGAAGGAGAGCATATAGAGTGAAGAGCATATATCCTGCGAGTTTGTCCAAGGGACTGCCATACTATCAAAGGCATCCTTACTGTAATTGGAATTTTGTTTGCATGTCAAGAGAATGGCTTCAACCTCCAATCAACTCATTGTGTGGAGTGATTTTATCTCTTTATTAAATCTCTTAAAACTATATAGTGACGCTTCATCTGATTGGTCTTCATCCTTCATTTGTCATTTTGGATCTTGCTCTTGTGGTTGATTCAAATGGATAAACGGTCAAGTTTGCAAGGATTAGCATTATCAGGATAGAGGATATTTTTTTTTTTCCTCGGCTGGTGATGTGGTGTTCCCAATCTATGGTCCTTGATGTACAAGGCTTTGGAGCAATGTCAAGGCGCAGAATAATTTAAGCTGACAGAATTGCCAGGGTTAGGGAAAGATGGATAATGGAAATCAAAGGTGCTGGTATATTTGAGAGTTGGTAGAACTGTTGTGTATAAAAGTGATTGGAATTCATATTAGAGGATTGGATCATTCTCTTATCGTGGATGCTATTTATTGGTGGTATCAAAAACCCTGTATGATGTGGGAATTCTGAATTCTTAATACAATGGATTCTGCTCTTGATAATAATGCTTTTCTATATTGGCTGGTATGAGTAAATTTGTCTCTAGCTGCATATAGAAACCGCGTGGGTGTCTGTTGGGGGGAGGCGGGGGGATGGGATGAGGGTTGGGATTCCTATTTCACTGGAACTTGGGAGCTGTTGAAACTTGGCTTGTAGCAGAGTATCTTTCGGTCTTTGTATTCTCTTCCCAGGGGATGGATGAAACATTTCAGAAGATGTGAGGACTTATATATTAAATAACTTTATTTTATTTGGTGGTGATAAATAAAACTGGATAAGCTCTTGTGTAGTCATTTGATCACAGGGGTACTTCCTCTGTCCAGATATTATTGTCCCCTTTTGTGGTTTTTGTTGACGTTGCAAAGAATGTCGTGATCCTTTTTCTCCATTTGGGTTGGCTGCATATTGAGTATGTGAGACAAATATAACATGTTCTGTTTTAAACTGATTTCCATCAGTTTGTCTGGTGCCTAGAAATGTAACTTTGGCTTAAATGACTTTGTGTAGGAGTTATGTTATCTTTCCTTGATGAGGTTGCACCTAAAATTAGGATTTGCTCAGTAGTTGCATGGGATTTGCATCAAGTAACTTCTTGAATTTTACGAATTGCTTCTTTTTTCATTTTATGCAAATTTATTTTATTATTTTTGGCAACAGCTTTCTCATTCTCCTCTGATTTTATTTTTGGTTTTTCCACTGCAGGCACTCGACACTTTCAACACTGCTGTTGTTTCTCCTATATACTATGTTATGTTTACATCACTGACAATTTTGGCAAGTGTAATCATGTTCAAGGTATACTTTTCTGCATACTGAGAAAGCACTCTGTTGCTTTGTTAACTTGATCTGAATTTTAATTGTCTGCATTTGAATGTGCTATTCAAAGGGTGAAATTTGATGCTTTTTGGGTGCATTTGGATGGTTTTGATATGAAGATTTCAAAACCATCAAAAAGCGGATGAAATTTGCTGCTTTTTTGGGTGCGTTTAGCTGATTTTGATATGAAGATATCAAAACCATCAAAAAGCACCCAAAAAATCATCAAATTGATGCCTTTTCAGCCCAAATGTGCTTTTGCCAAAGCACCTACACTGCATTACCTAACAAAGACTAAAACAGTATGATTGAAATCTGTTGCCTTTATTGACTTGTCAAACGCATGGAATTTTAACCCCCACTCTGCAACCTCTCTCTCGTCCTTTTGGTCTGATCCCATTCCAACCGGTTGGTGATTGGACAATTGAACTTTAACTTTTCAGCATTTATTATTTTCTGTTTGATAATGGCTTCCCCATTATTTTCAGAATAAAGATCAATGAAAGAGTCCTGAAGAGGCTTGGTGAAGGAAAAATAGGCATATAGTTGGTGGTTTTTATTTCCACCACTGAGCCATCTTTGCTCCTAAGGATAGAATATGGAAGAAAAATGATAGAATGTGGAAAAAAATCCACATGGTGCCTTTTTTGTGGTCTACTGGTGTTTAGAATCTTTCAGGGATCTGTTCTTTAATTTTCAAGTCCATCGCGATTAGACTTGATAATTTTTAGTCTGATTTTACACTGTTTTAGTTGTTTTGCAAATTTGTGGTTGATCATGAATAAACATTCTTGAAATATGTGTTGTTTTTTTTTTAATCAGGATTGGGATAGGCAGAGTCCAACTCAAATAGTCACTGAAATGTGTGGGTTCGTGACCATCCTTTCAGGAACATTTCTTCTTCACAAGACGAAGGATATGGCTGACGGTATATGCCCTCTCTATTGTTATAATTGTAACCATTATTAGTATTTCCTACCCATGCCCTTATCTCCCACCAGCCCTTGATATGTGTTGACATGGTTTCTAATTGCATGATTTATGGGAGATCCATGCGAGTATTTTTGGAATTCTTAACCTCTGATTGATGTTTTGAAATGACATGTAGGATCTCCATCTCTGCCTGTGCGTCTCTCTAAGCACGCAGAGGAGGATGGCTTTGGTTCTGAGGGCATTCCTCTTAGGCGGCAGGATTCATTGAGATCACCATAAAATTCATTTAGTACTTGAGCTCATCTCTTCAATCACAGTGAATCGGGCTCTTTCGGGGAGGGATCATCACCTGTACTTTTTGAAATCCATTTTCGTTTTTGTTATACATTACAGGCAAAGAAGGGAAGGTGAAATTTTTCTCTTCAATCTTCCTGTTATAGGTGAGAGAGTGCTTCAGTTGTTGCCTTGTATACAGTCTCCCCATTCACACGGAAAGAATTGGCCAATGTAATTTTGGAGCTCATCAGTAATATAGTGCATCGTTGTTCCAATTTGTCCAGAAAAAATCTCCATCTTCCTTTTGTGTTGTAGGGAAGCAAATTTCCACTTGACCATCAAACCAGCCTCAAACCTGACGCAGCAAGTCATGATGCTTTATTTCTACTTACCTTGAGGTCCTTGACCAATAACTTTAAGCCTTTTTAATTTGGTTCTTTTTGTGTCCAAGATGGTATTGATCAACGCATGCTTTACTGGTTCTACGAAATTGGTGGTGGAAAGGAGCTAAAAGTATACGAGGTGTTCCGTTAATGGAGGGGAAAATATTGGAGGCTCATTATCAAATCTTGAAACCCTAAAGAACTAATGTCAAATTTACTACATATTTTCACCATGTTCACAAATTGATTGCAAGTTCTTTATTGTCTCTATCCAAATAAATGAAAAGCTGTGTAAGACTTAACATCTGAATTCTCGAGTTGCCATTACTATTTTTCCTTAAAGTTCAATCCAACGTTGTGATTCAAACATGACCCACAAAATTGTCCAAAGTGCCAAATTTCAGTTATGAAAGCAGTTTAACATGGTATTAGCCTTTAATATGCTACTCAGCGTCCAGTGGACAGGAATATGAACATTTCTACTGACTGTGGTTCTTAATTCGTACAAGCCTTGTTCTTATTTTCTATTCAGAAAAATATTCTCTGGAATGCTTGTTTTACATCTGGCATAAATACAAAACTTATTGTTTTTGTGGATTCCCATTTTGCAATTCTCATGTAAAATTTTGATGCTGTTGTATTCCTCTAGAAGAGAACAGACAGGGCAGCGATCCCTTTCCTTTCCTCCCGTTGGCCATATGAAGATTTTTGCCTCACTTAGGCTTCTGCTTCAGAAGGCCAGACACCGAAGCACAATGCGTTGACTTGTAATCGCATTTCTCACAGCAAGACTGCAGATTTTCTATCACTTTAAGGCACCTAGACAATTTCAGGATCCTAATCAGAAACTATACATCAGTAGCATAGGATTGCGCAAGTGAAAGTTTGACAGTTATTCAATATATAGATGTACTGGATTATGATAATGAATAGAAATAGATTGCAGAGACATTATAGCATCCAGTTAACAAGGTCTTCTAGCACATAGAGGTTTGCTTTAACAAGCCACCAGATAAAGTGAGAGCTCCAGAATGATCCAGCTAGATACCAAGGAGGTGATAGCAATATCAATCTCTACACTACAAAACTGGTGACTGGTTCATTTTATGGGATCAATATCAACAATAATCTCTACTCTACAGATTCTCAACGTCATACATAGCACTACTTGTCAGCAACAGTAACTGCTTCCTCATCCTAATAGATAAGAGTAATGCCAGCATCAACTAAGTTGGAGAGTCACCTGCCATCTGAAAACTAAATTACTAGTAGGCAAAAACAAAGAAATGACATAGCAAAAGAAGAAGGATGAGAATCATGGCCGATGAGATTGCTCAAGAAGCTATATAGCATCAGCATTGAGGCATTTTACATGTAGATAAGGATTGATCGATGGTTGTGCCTGATTCGCACAACCAATTTGACCATTCATGCAGTTAATTCAATCAATTAATGAAACAAACATGTAGTAATCTCACTCCAAAATGTCCGACCTGCAATTCCAACTTGCTTCGGTAAATAATCATTCAACTACCAAATAGAACCTACCCACATGGCAAAGCAACTTCATCTAGAAAGATGGTGCTGTTGAAGGTTTCTCAAATTCAGCCACTAACACGTGCTACTACACTAGTTATGTACAGTTTAAGACAAACACAAGTATGAATTGGATCAATCAGGCCCCCATCATGGAGCGGAATTTTTTTTCCAAACATTTATGGAGTACAAAAATATATGTGGGTGTGTTGTTGTTGCTTGCAATTTGAAACATATATTGCATACTCTCAGGTTATTAACTGGAAACACGTTCAAGAAAACAGCAGAGAATCTGAAAACTTCAATGATGATATAGACATTAAAAGTCATGATTCTTAACAGGTCCAAGAGGTGCATGAGCTGCAGAGGAATTCATTTAAAAGGTGCAAACCGGAACTTTTACTACGCCTGCTCAATCACAGATCGAGGGTAAAAACTCGAAACTAAGAAAAAAGATATCTGGGTAGAAGTTAGAACATGATGGCGAAGTCAGAAAAATAAGACAAGCTGATGAAATCAAGAAATATGCTTCACAATGGGTTGACCCCCATTAAAAGATAGGCAAATTAAAAATGGGTTATTCTATTAAAGACGACATTAAAAAAACAAAACCAAAAGAATCAAGAAAGATCCAAGACAACTAAGAGTCCGACACACTTTCTAGTGACAAGTGATAACCAACACCTACCAATTGCTTTAAAATTTCTTTTCCAACGAAAATTATTTTGCATTTTAGTCAACAACGATTTGCATGCGCTTGATTGGAAATTGCATCCATCACAATCAAGATGGTGGGAATAATTTCAACACCCGCTTATCAGTTCATCTTCTTTCTCTTATTAATATAAAAAAATCAGTGGAACGATGGGAAATTTATGCTATAAGTAGAGTCTCGTAAAAAATTGCTAAGATGGCGAAACCCCATAAGCAAGCAAAGGACAAAGGAATAAACTTTAAAGCCCTATAGAACTGAATATCTACAATTTTGATCTTCATTAAAAACCCATTAACTGTATCGGATTTTTAGACACACCAAGCCAAGTTTACGAATTACAGAGATTAGAAACAAAAGGAAAGAAAAAGGATGTGATTCTTGTAACGTAAAAATATGCATTTACAAACCGGAAAAAACATTAGTTGCTTACTTGTTCGGGAGAAAGTTGTTTTTGGAGAGACAAGCTTGGATATCGCAAGCTTCTTTCTTGCACGGCTCTTTACTTGCTTGTGCCATTTCTTTCTTTTGAGAAAAAATGAGCACCGGATTCAAAAAGCTTCTTGTTGAATTAAATTAATTGTTTGTGGTCAGACTTCTCCTTCCATGGCGGTGCCAAATATTTATTTGGGTAAAAAGTTTTAATGCTTCTGGCTTAAAAATACTATTCTCTAGATAAGTGAAAATTTATTAAAGAGGTCACATATTTATATTATTTGCAAAACCACATTAAGTTTTAGGGTTTTTTTTTTAAATAAATTAAGTTAATACATTAATCAATATATATGTTTGTTGGTTTAATAGTAAGATTTTCTTCAAATAATTTTTACATATCTCAAGACTAATTCCTTTTTATTTATGATTAAGAGATATTTTTTAATGTAAATTCTAAAAAATATTGATTATAAACATCAAAACATAAATCTAATCTATTAATCAATACTTGTTTACTAATAAATTACTATATTGTAATTTTAATCATTATGATATTAAAAATAAAAAATTAGAATTGCAATTCCTTGCTTTAAAAAAAATGGAATTTTTTTATTTTTATTTTTACAATAAGACAGCGTTTTAACTAACAATTAGTTTTTCTTTATGAATATTACCAAAAGATTACTTAAACTTCCTATAAAAATTGTCTAAAACGAGATTGTTTTTGCACGTCAAGCATATAATTAAACTCAACACTACTATAAATTATCATTAAAAAAGTCGTATTATCGATCTTATTAATGGAAGATCCTAACCATTCAAATTATCAGCCAACAAAATACATTAATCACAACCCAACAAAAAAGCACGAAAACTTTATTCCTAATACTAAATATTTTAATAAAATAAAATTTTCGTGTTCAAATCTAATCAAGATTTACTATTCTAAAAAGAAAAATACAATAAATAAATAAAACACAAAAAAAAAAAGAAGGAATAGTTGCATACTGAGTTAACCATATAAGGTTTTTTTTAAAAAAAAAGAATTATAATTTAATATTTTAAAAATAATGAACATGTATTTAATTAACAAAAAAAAATTGAAAAGGTATTTAATTAATAATTTAGGAAAAAACAGAATTGTAATTTAATATTTGAGATATCATATGTTCCTGGTAATTGTAAGCTGTTATCTTCTTCTTATGTTCACAGTATGCCGTTTGCTTCGATGAATTTTGATTGAAAAAAATTTAAAAAACATAAGTGTTTCTGCTTGCTGATAATTAGGACCAATAATAACCTGCCACGTGAGCAAAGTCAAGAGTTAATTAAGGTTACAAAGTCAAGCTACAGTCCTTGCCTGTTCATGCTGTCAGAGTACCCATCGTCTCTGTTCTCCCCCTGCTCTCTCCACAATTGAATTGAATGGAAACGACGAAGCGTTTGATAGGCATGTTGAGACCAAAATTAAAGCAAGGATTGCTACTATGGCTTGAAGGTTTCAGGGAAGCTTGCTGTCTTCACAGAGTCGTTTTTCTCTGTTTGAGGTCCTCTCTCGCTCTTTCTCCCCCTAAGTAAATCGACCCACTTTCCCTTTGGCTCTCTAGAAAGTAAATTAAGTTTATATTTTTCTTTTTCTGTTTTTAAATTTTGCGGTGGCAGGTCAAGAAAGCTTTTGATTCGAACTGGGCAGTGTTTTCTTTTAAATGGTTTCATTTTCTTGGGAAGGTGAGACTAACTCTCTCTCCGTATATTGTTTTTGTTGGAATCTGAATTATTTATAGGCTGTAGAGTAGTCTGGGTATTGTTGATTTCTAGAGAAAAAGTTGAGTCTGAGGAAGTATACAAAACCCACATTCTATGGCCTAAGTTGGTTTATTGAATTAAGAAAGATCGAAAACAGTTCATCTGTAGTATTTGATGATTATCCTAGCTTTTAAATCATGTGTGATATGAATATTTGAATCTTCATGGCCCTGCAGCATACTTGTTTTAAAATCAGTGGTCATCCCAACATTACTATGGATATTACCTAATCAGTGTTCAGAAATTTCTTCCCAAGGACCTTGCTCGTTTGACAGTGTTTGGAAACTTTATTCGTCATTACGCCTTGGACTCGTACAACTCTTTTATGTAAGTATGCGTTGCTTGTCATGTTCATCAACTTGAGGCTCTCTTACCTAATCAAATCCTTTAAGTTTATCTGTGATTAAGGAACTGGTTTAATTTGTATGGTTTTGTCACCTATTTCGTAAAACATGGTTTAAGTTTGCTGAGCCATAATCAGGCACAAAAAACATTCTCAACCTTTAGGATGTTTCACATTGTCGATATGATTAGACAGCGTTATGGCCATTTTCTCCTTCACCACTGTTCTCTGGCCAGTCTAATAAATGGTTAATTGAATCATAGGGGCAGAGTGAATAAATTTATGTACACTGCGCTTGCGGATCTATATGTTTGTGCACAAATATATTTGTCAGATTCTATTAACTGTCACTAAGGTTAATTTCTTTATCCACTTACTATATACAGGTATTCTGGTTCTATCCGCTGTACATATTTAGCTTCATTCTGAGCACTATTTGGTATTGTTCTCTCATTCTGTGTACCTCTTCTATTGATGGCTTCTACACTTAATAAATATTTCCTTGATTGTTTTGGCCAGTTTATGGCATCTGTGAGTTGGATGGGGGTTTTCTGACATCTTCCTCTTTATAAGGTTACAAGTATCTGTAATTCTGGGTACTAGATAACAGTATGCATTATTCTTCTGTGACTTGTCAGTTACAATACCACGGCTATCTTCAGATGCATTGTTTCAGAGTGGAATTTGCAATTTCCGTACTTATACAAGGAGCGTTTTCTTCAATTAGTTTGCACTAGCCAATCCGCATCGCTCTCTCTAAAGTTTCCTCTCTTCTCCTTTTTTCATTTTGATTAGATAGTTTGAGCATATGATTTTGATGCAGGACAACTTTTGGGGTTGTTCTGGATCTGAATTTCAGAGCTATTTTAGGCCTGTGGACAGTGTTTTGAGGCATAGTAGATTGAGTTTTGGTGGTAAATGGTTTTAAGATTGGTTGGGTATGAAGGTGAGGGTGTTAAGGGACTAATGGAGATCGTTTAAAGGGATTGAGGATGAATGTAAAACTACTAGAGTCACACTCTTAGGGTTTCTAGGAGTCATGCCTAGAGGATAGAAAACCCAAGCTTCACACCTAGGGTTCTTAGAATCACACCTAAAAGGAGATTGAGTCACAATCAAAAGCAAATTGCTGGAAATATCTGTATTGAATGATTACATACCTTTATATAGAGTTACTGGTAGTCCAAGTCCAACTAAGACTTATTTTCCTATATAACAAAATACCAATAGTCCTATTTAGAATACGTAAAACCTAATAAAATTAATTACTTTAGTACTAGTAAACTAAACAGAATAAAACCAAGACCTAGACAACCTTCCCAGCTTTTCCAGCAAATCTGGAAATGCAGAAATACATTGGTCTACGAAAATACATCAATTTTGCTTCCTTTGTGTCTGCATCAGATTTACTATGCATTTTGAAAATCGTAGTACAACTGTATTAGTAGATGCCTCCTGACAAAATTTTCGAAGTTTATCTATGCCTGTTTTCAACTAATTTCTTAATCAAGGTACAATGATATTGCTAAGTATGGTTTTGCGGCAATGGGAAGAAGCGGACATGATGTATTGGAACCCCCAGTCAGAATGCGGTCAAGACCCCAGAAAATACAGCTTTGAAGGACAAGCCTGCAGGTCTAGGAGGGTAGGATTCCAACTTTTATCCATTTTGTTTCTAAAATTGAGTCTTTGCTCCTCACTGCTTGCATTTCTTTGCCTCAAATGAACAATCTTACTCGACACTGAACATGCAAGGTTTGCTTTTGCTTTATATTTTTTGTGCAGGGTTATGATTGGAATTGGAGAGCAATTGTATTCTATACTTCTCTTGACCTTCTTTTTTCTAGAGGTAGACTATGCGTTTGCATATAAATAGATAGATACTCTGTTATCCTTCTTTTTTTATTATTATTGTACCACCATTTTTCTCCTCTTCAAGTTCTCACAGCAATTTATTTGTGTTTAAGCAATTTATCAGCTGATATGTGTTTGATTTGGAATGAAATGGCTTCACTTTTCTGTACCTCTGCTTTTTATTTAATTCTCAGACCTTAGAATTGCGTGCAGGTTTATGCCACAGGATTTATACCTCATATAGGAAAGGCACTCAATTTTGTCCTCCTATCCTGGATGTATGCTTACTACTGTTTCGAGTAGGTGATGAACGTACATCTGCTAGTTGTTGTGTTATTATTGACTGGGTAATTTCTAATTGTGCTTCTAACTTTTGTTAGGTACAAATGGAATTTGTCTGAAGTGGCTCTGGACATAAGGCTGGATTTCTTTGAATCTAACTGGGCCTTTTTTGCTGGTTTTGGTAATATATTATTTGAACTGGAATTAATGTGCCTTGTGTTCAACCATTTATTTTACTAGGAAATTTATAATGCATAAGGTCGTATTCATCTGCTGCTTCTGCTTTTTGGCAGCTTCCTTAATTAGACCAAGCATTATTGATCTAATTCTTATGTAGTGAACTTTGAGATTCCTTGCTCTTCTGCTGCTTGTTATACAGTAATACTGGCTTGATGAAATTCACATGTGGTTCTACGTGGAGTCTGTAATACGCTTGATATTTAGCAGGTAAATGATCTTTTGCTTAATAATGGTGATTTCTTTATTGTCTTTCCAGGAAGCCCTTGCGTTCTGGCTATTTTCTTCTTCTCTCCTCTTGTGAGCTATGGTGTTATGGCTGTTCTTTTTCCTTTGGTACATAGTTTTCTTCCCTTTTTTTCTGGTCCATTTTCCTTTCCTCAAAAGCACATGCTTCTATATTGCTTGGTTTGACGGCAGTAACAGAGGTGTCCTGCAGTTTGTTTTGACTGCAACAGGTTCCAGGGCTGAGCAACTTATTTTTTCACAAAGAAGAAAATGGAAAGGTGCAGGATTGGGAAGGCTTCCGATATTTTATGCAGCGGATACATTATCGTAAGATTCCACTTTACTGAGTTTTTTTGCCTATTGAAAAGAAAGGGCATTTGGATAATGCTTATATTGTCTGAGGTTATTAATTTTGAAGGAATTTGTTATTGTCATAAATTATGTACTTTTACTTTTGGAAAAAAAAAAAAAGAAGTTGTTTTGGCATCATTCTTTCTGTAGTCAGAGATGGAGAAAATTAAGTGGCTTATTTTATTTCAAGGAATTTAAATCTGCAAAATGGAGATTGATTCACAATAACATACTGGTTGTAGTACAAGAGATTGACTTATGTTTTTATCAATTCTGAAATTTTGGAATGGGGAAGCCATGATCTTTTTAAATCATCACAAGGTCGAGTCTTCCTGCTTGTCTTTATGATATTGTTTGCTTATTTCCTTTTACCATCTTGTTCCCTGAGTGCTGTAGGATTTAGATCTTGTGCCTCTTCTTTCAAATTTTACAATCCTTTTCAGCTGAAAAACTGGCTTCATTACCACTTCTCTTGATTGGTTGCGTTTTTCTGTAGGTTGCAGGTTTTATCTCTCCTGCCCTTGGAATCTCTAGATCAGATGCAAGACAATAAGGAACTCTAAGAGATTCTGGCATAGTTCTTCCACAATGTGACAGTTCTTCCATGATGTGACAACAGTAAGTTCATTCTATTTATCAAATTTAAGATCCTTTTAGCTTGTTGAATAGTGGTGTGATACAACAACACTATTTATAATCTCCTGGATTGTTACGGCTCAACATTTACAGAAATCAACCGAATGACTCGAGGACTTGTGTGACATTAGTTCTAAGGGATGATATCATATCTTTTGTGGGTAGGAGGAAGCTGTTGTCACTATATGTGCAGCGTTTTTATTTACTCTGGTTGGCAAATATGTATAGTTCACAGATCATTATTAATTAATCTAATTCATGTATATCTTTGATGGTCGATTTTGGGAAATTGTAAATAAAAAAGTGTTTGAACATTGTGACTGTAAACAGTACATTTCAAGAATGTTTCTTTAATAAGTATTTGAATCGAGTTCTCAAACTCTCCCATTTGTTTTTCAATTACCGATCTTTCCTTTTTATAGAATATGCATGATCATTATGCAGGCATATATTTTATCTCTGAAGCTGTTCATTTTTCATTTTTTGCCTCATCTAATGGACATACATTTCAATCGCATACATCAATTACAGTGCAGTTTTCCCCCCTCAAAATGTTGTTTACGGTGGATTTTAGGTAGACCTTTCAGTTGCAGCATTAACACTAAAGAATATATATACGACAGTACATTAAAAAATATATAAAGCCAAATACAACAGCTGACAAAATTGGGGTTCCCCTAAGCTGTAATGAAATTCTAATCCTTGCAAATACTGCTGTTTGCTCTCCACTGATTAAACCAATCATCAATTTCAAAATTATGTTGATAGGCTTCATCATTCTCCATCCAGTTGTTACCAAAATCTATCAGTAATGGTGGCATCTGAAAGTCAATAGAGGCCGCATCCTTGTCATTATTACTGACAGTTTCGACAGTGTTGTTATTTGTATCCATGATCCCTGCACTGGCACCAGCAACACCAGCAGGTACTGATGATTTATCAATTTCAAGTTCCATATCATCATGATCTTGAATTGCCTTTTCCCTATTGTTCTCCATGCTTAACAAATTGATTTTCGCCTTCAATCCGAACAATTTAGACTCTAAAACGTTTACTGTATCCCTCAAAGCATCCTCAGATAACCCATCAATTTGCAGAGACCAGTTAGCAACTCTGCGCTCATTAACCTTCTTGTTCTTCAGCTTCCGTATCTTGACTTCAAGCTTCGTCTTTTTACCCTGCAAATGACCTAAGAGACTGCTTTCATGTTTCCTTCTAGCATCGAGTTCTTTGCAGGACATGAGTGCATCCTTGACCTCCACAACACCCTCTGGCCATGTCTGGACGGTGCCGTCAGGGCCAAAACAGACCATGCAAATCTTGACGTCACACAGTGTCTGGAGCTCGTGAGCTTTCTTCTTCAATGTTGCCGTTCGCTTTGAGAAGCTCATAGCACGCCTTGCTTGGTTGAATTTTGGAATTCGATTTGTTCCAATTTCTGCCATTGATTGAATTAGGGAAACTACAAAGCAAGATATGTTAAGACAGAACACTAATGTTTTATGTTGTATAAATAGAGCAATGAATCACAAACTGTAGGACCGACTGAGAGGGAAAATCTTTCCTTGTTTATTTCGGTTTTCTACAACGAGCAAGCAAGTCTAAAGGAAGGATTAATTTATTTATCAGTTCTTGTTTCCTGCAGATATAAGGATTCACTGTCAATCTCGGATATTTTTTTTTAACTTACATATCTAAGGCTTTTAGTAAAATTAATCTGTTAGGATTTGAATTTATGATCTTTCTTGTAACACAAGAGATCACTATCATTAAGCTATAAGTTTTTTGATATAGTTCGATATTTAAAATTTTATAATATATATATATTGTAAACAATCGGCTTATTGATATTTTTTAGCATGATTATCTCTTCCCTTGTATCAAAGTTTTTTCTTGATGGAGAGCAAATAAAAATAAAACTCAATATACGTTATTGTACTACATCATTTTGGTCAGATCGACCGAATGATATTAATTGACTAATTGCTGGCTAATTAGATACTAATACATACGTTTAATTAGATGCTAACATGTGTTTTAATTCAACAGCTAATTATATATTGAAATTTGTTTTAATCCAACTAGAAATAGGTTGAAAATGATTGAATTCAGGTTGTAGAGGGATCGATTCTTTTAATTTTCATGTAGATGGATTGATCTGATCAAATCAATATTGTATAGGGACGAAAATGATGATTTTTATGCCGACACATGCCATACGATCTTACTTTTATTTAATCAAAAATGCCGTTAGCATACTTGATCAAGTACATCAATCCAACGGACAAAATTGAACGTGAATCATCAACGTCCGTCTCAATAACATGAAAAGCCGGTTAATTGGTAAATTTCATAATTTTATTAGAGGTCAATTATAAAATACAAGAAATTTTATAATACACTTGAACCAAAAAAAAAATTACCTTCAGAACTAAAAAAAAAATCTTGATTTTACTATATAAATAATATAATTTTTTTTAATTTATCCATTTTCTTAAGATTTTATAGAAAATTTGATTAAAAAACAAATTCTTAAAAATTCTCTCAATTCTTCTCTTTTCTCTATTAGTAAATATGTTTTTATAATTTTATAAAAAAAATTATAGGAATTGAAAATATTTTTATAAGTTTTTTCATCAACAAAAACTTAATAAAATAAATAAATTTAAAAAATCATATTGGTTAGAGGATGGATACCCAGAATTATTTAGTTTTAGGGGTCGTTCAGAAAGATATTTTACTGGAGTCGCCAAGATTCCCACCAAGACACGGAGCACGCCAATGATTGGTTCACGTGAAGCGCGTGGGCTTAAATTAATTCCAGCAGACAACGTGGTCTTATAAATACTGGCCCAGCAGCATAATTCTGGGACCCACATCACATCATTATCAAACAAATAAATCAAGACCGTCCGTTTGCTCACATGATTAGTCCCTCCCTCCTGTCCTATGACAATCTTGTATTTTTGCAGAATAGTAAGAGTAAATTATAAATTAGTCCCTATATTTTCAAAGACTATTTTTGGCCCTTTTAACCAGTGTAGACCACCACGACTAACTTCATATTGTTTTTATAAACTGTATTCTTTTCTCATCATCTTTCTAATTTTTTTTTCTGTTTATTAAAAAAATTAGTTTTTGAAACCAGATAAACTAATTAATTCATTTTTTTAAACAAGAGGGACTAATTTATAATTTACTCCAATAGTGACGGGTCCTCTACACGTTTTTCAAAATAAAGAGGTCAAACTTTTATGCTTATCACTAGTGTATAATTAACTTTTCATTAAAATAATAAAATATTAATTAATCACGAAATTAACCTTTTCTTGCAGAAATTAGGGAATGGTGGAGCAGTCTTGGCCTTGGGTGCCAAAAACAAAGTGTCTTTTGCTTGATTTTAAATAGTTAGTGAATATAAAATATACAACTTTAGATTGAATGTGAGTTAAACTTCATTTCTTTTTTTCGACCGTAAGAGTATTATTGAACTACCCCTAAACTAAGTTCTTTATTTTTTCTCATCAATCGTTTTTTATTATTTGATTAATTTTTTTTCCTCAAAATATCAAAAAAAAAACATGAAATAGATGTAAATGATTAGGACGTAAAAGAGCTTGTAACTTAATGATAATGATTTTTTATAAAAAAAATCATAGATTTAGACCCTAACAGACTAATTCTAATAAAAGATTTAGGTGTTAATATTGGGTGTGTGCGTAATTAAAAAAAAAACTAAGACATAAATGGGTTTAAAAATACATGGATCAAATATCTAATTTCTGAAATCATGAGGACTATTAATTAGTTTTGATAAACTAAAGTGACTAAGTTATAATAATTAACTATTTTTTCAGTGTTAGTTAATCATGTTCAAAAGAATAAGAAAAAGGAAAAACTGAACTCCGTTAATTTTCACAGCTAAGCGTGATAGGTATGGGACTGTAAAGGGCTAATGAATAGGAAAACTGAAATCCAAGAGAGGTAGCTAATGCAGAAAACCTGAAAATGATTAAGCAATGAAAAGTGAAAACAGAGAAGTTGTCTTGAATTGACTGTACACGTCAAATCAAGAGTAACTCTAAAGAGCATATAAAGTGGAGACATATAAAGAGTAAATTATAAATTAGTGTCTCTAATTTTGAGAAATAAATTAGTTATTTTTTTAAAAAAAATAATTATTATTTAATTTTTATTTTTTAAAATTTATTATTTTTTCATTTTCAATTTATATTATTTTTTTTTGTTTTGAAAAATATTTAAAAAAAAGTAAAATATATGAAACGATCAATAAAAAAAATTAAAACTAAGCATGATTGATATTGGTTAAGAAATTAAATAATTTTAATTTTTTAAATAAAAAACTAATTAGTTAGTTTATGTAAAATAAAAAGGTTAATTTATATTGTACTCGCATATAAATCTTAATTAGCAGTCTTCATTTTGTATCAAAATCCATTCAAATTTGATCAAATGATTTAAATATTTATAATATACAATCCAAAATTAATGGATTCTTGCTTGCTAAATCACTTACGCATTTTTATAATATCATCTGCACCACATTTCGTACCTTAAAATAAATTGACAATCATAAAATATTGTTAATTAGACTATCCTTAGAAGTGACGCCATTAAAATTACAAGGAGTGGCTGAATGATAAGAGTCTTGAATTTTTAATGCAGAGGTTCAAAGTTTGAATTTTATTTTTCACCATTCTTTGTGGCCATTAAAAAGTTCAGGTCTGTTTCTCTGATTTTAAAAAGATGGAAAATCTAGGATCTTGGTTTAAGATCAATCTATTCCGAGTAAAAATAAAAAATAAAAAATTGAGGCTGCCAAAGGCATCAAACATGCTGCAGATGAGAAATAAAATGACATAAATTCACATTTTTTATATAGGGTTAATGATAATAATATTTATTTTTTTAATTATTATTACTTTCTGTGTAAGAGTACTTGGTATTTATTCAACAAAGGGGGAAAAAAAGGGCAAAACCCGTCAAAATAGATGCTCCTGTCGGAGGGTTAAAAAAACCAAACTGACATGCTTTCTGCATCTTTTTTACAAAAGAGAAAGGAGTCCTTGCTTTTTGATCATTAATTCTCTCCTCTTTTTAGCCACACCACAAAACCTGGTATGCTGTTGGGTCTCTTTGCCTTGTCCCATCTGTTTGTTTGAGAAATGCAGACCTCCTTCAAGCTTCATGCTCCATTATCTTCTAATTCCTGCCCTTTTTTCATAGCTTCACTTATAATTTTTGGTGGTAAAAAGATGAAGGAACTATAAAGTGAAAAATTTTAAAGCAAACAAATAAGAAAACTAAAAGGCTTTTTTTTTTTTTTCTCAATTGTCAATTCCTTTTGCCTGTCATCATTTATTTTACTCAAATCAAAACAAAGCAAAAATAAATAAATTTTATGCTAAATTACAAACAAATTAATATCCTTCTATACAAACTCTCTCTATATATTCCCTTTCTTGTCCCCTTTGGACCAAACTAACAAATTATATTTGCAAATTAATAACTTCTCCGCATCAATCTGGAAAAAAAAATCGAAAATTAAAATTAACAAACCAAACCAAGATGAAAACTAGCTAGGAATCTCTCCTCTACGTTCCCTTGAGCATCAATATCCATGGTAGTACTAATCAGTTTTTAGCACAAATAGTTCAACTCCCAAATTTGCAATAAGAAACCAAACGATCTCTAACTCGACCTCCTGCTGATCCAATGGAATATTAAAAATGCAAAGTTGATATTTTTAGGGCTGAGATTAATCAAGCTGTCATATATAGGTATCTGAATTAAGAGCAACCAACTTGTTGTATTCGATTCTGTCATTGAGAACTGTTTGGATCTTCATCTCCACTATCAGTAGTCTGCTGCTGATGCTGGTGGTGGTGTTGGTGGTGATGCTGATCTAATGGATTATCTTGTTCGGAATTCATATTCAAACCACCTCTTGAATATGCATTGAGAGCAGCCAACATCCCCAAATTAGACTCTGATATGCCTAACCCCAGATGCTGAGACGGTTGTTGTTGTTGTTGCTGCTGCTGCTGCATTAACATAGACCCCAACTGTAAAGGATTCCCTCTTCCACCTTGAAATTCAAGACTAGTAGGAAGATTAAATCTTGGCATAAAATGTAGCGGAGCTTGCAATGTGTTTCCACTTGTCGGTGTGGCTGTAGCAAAAGGCCAAATCTGGGGTTCTGAATGACAAGCTACAGATGTCGCGGTGGCCAAAGGAGGACCGCCACCGGCACCAGCAGTCACTGGCAGCATCCAAAATGTGTTACCAGCACCACTGCTCGGCGGTGCTGGTGCCACTGCCCACATGGCAGTGGCAGGCAGGATATTTGATGGCCTAACTAACCCTGAAGATCCTGTCTCTTGTTGTGGTTTTGGTAGCTGTGAACCACCTTTGAATGCTTTAATAGGAGACTCTTCTCCTCCATCATCGCCGCCGCCACTTTCTCCTTGTTCTTGTTGATTGTCCTCCTTGAATAAATCTTCTCTAAAGCGTTTCCTCATATAATTCTCTTCTCCACCACCACCACCACTCTCCCCGCCACTGCCACCGGCACCAGCACCAATTGGCAGTGCTTGCGCCATTTGATCTGCTGTCATTAGATGCTGCTGCTGGTGGAACCCTAAAAATCCCGAGTGCGCAAACCCTTCTTCATAATGAGGATGATGAGACAAACCAAGAGCGCTATGGAAAGAATGAGGCGCCGATTTAGAAGGAGGAGCTGAAAGAGTGGAACCACTGCTCCTTAAAGAAACATTGAGCGTTGAAAAATTTGCTGGGATAGTACCAGTCCCAGTGGCTGCTATAATTGCTGGTTCTGCTTGCTGTAATAACCACTCAATCGTTTCTCCATCAGACTTGTGACCCAATTCTCTCGTCAATTGAAAAACCCTTGCTGCACATGTTGCTGGCATTCTAATTCTCCTCCCTCGACCATCTACTTTTGTGTGTCGGTCCTTTGTGGACCGCTTTGCGGGTGTTACCGCTGCTGTTGTGACTGCGCTACTACTGTTTGTGGCTGCTGGAACAACGGATAGATTTTGTTGGTTCTTTTTCGTGGAGTCTACGAGAGAAGGGCCAGATCTGGTGGCGATGGCGAGAGAGGCGTCGACGAGGCGTGTTGGGGTTGTGGAAGAAGTAGATGCGGAGGTGGAGGAAGAGGAAGAAGATAGAGGTGAAGATGATGGTGAAGGTCCCGACCCAGTATTAGCAGTAGTTGGAGTTGACGATGCACCAAGATTATGGTGATGGTGGAGGCCAGCTTGGATGGAGATGGAGCCCATGAAAGGACTCTGTGATGGTCCTCCTCCTGCTGATTTGCCATCAAAAGATAGTTGTTGTTGTTGGAGATGATGATGATGGTGCTGCTGGTGATGGTGGTGCGATTGGTGGGGTTCTTGAGTGGTATTATTTTCTTCGTTGCTTTGCAAATTTGAGAGTTCCATTTGTGGGGCACTGTAGGAATTTGATGGCCTGGCTTCTCTTTTTATTTTATTTTTAATTGTTTTTATAATTTCAAAACTGATTGATCAAGCCCATGTCTTTTCTATCTCTCTTCCACTTCTAGCTGGTTCATCTTTCTCTGAGGAGAAGAGAAAATGAAAGAGAGTTAAAAAATCTTGCAGGGATCTGGACCTCCTAAGTGGGACTAGGAGTTTGTGGGGTTCTGATTGACTGTTGTCGTTGCCTGAGAGAGCTTTAGGTTAAGACAGGAGAAGAGGCTGTCCAAATAGAAGCAGGTGGCGTGGGGGACCTTTGGATGAAAAAAATGTACCAGAAGTCCACCCGTGGGGTCACGTAAATGAAGGAATGTTAAACAATTTTGCAGCCATTGTTTATGGAGAAAGTTATAGATTAGTCCCTCTCGTTTTGATAAATAAACAAATTAATTCTTTTTATTTTAAAAACAAATTATTTAATTTTTATATTTTTAATCTATTTGTATCTTAATTTTTTCTTTTTAATTTTTTATTTTATATGAAAATTTTGATAAAAATAAGATATTTTATATAATAAAAATAATATTAAATTAAATATGATGAATATCAAATAATTAAATAATAAATTTTGAAATAAGAAGAATTGATTAATTAATTTCTTAAAATCAAAAGGATTAATTTATAATTTACCCTTGTTTATCTAATTATATGACACACACTTCCACAGAACATACCCTAACTTGCAAAATAACAGAAGCAAAGCAAATTAAACTCAACTTCATCTCCTTACAGGGTTCTGAAATCCCTATACTACACTACCATATCGTAAGCTCAAAATTTTAAATTTTGGCCTGAAATTGGGGGCAAATTTTTAATGTGTCAACGTCAATTCCTAAGACAAATGTCACAAATCCCATGTTTTACCTCCGATTACTGTGGCCGTTGTTTTCTGTAGGGTTGCAGTTTTGCAGACAAAAAAGAAATGCAGGACACAAGTCATTCTGAATACTCACATGAAACCCTTGGTTGACTAATTAAGGAGATTAGGATTCGAAAGCTAGGGTTGGTTTTGATTCTTGTCATTGTGATAGAAGGCTTGGGGTTTTACTACAGAAAATGTTTATCCCAAATACCAAGTATGTCTGTGTGTGTTTTGTAATAATTAGCAAATATTTTTGTAAATACACATTTAAATTGAAAAAATATTGAACGCATTTTGAAACATTTTTCAAATATATCCCAATGCCTTCCCGAACATGACCTCGTTAGCAATAGAGTAAACAAAAAATTAAAGGTGTTGGTTTTTTTTATTTATTAATATATAAAATAGTCCTTCTCATTTAGAAAAACAACTTAATTAGTTCTTTTTATTTCAAAACCAATTGTTTAGTCTCTTATGTTTTAATTCACTTAATAACTTAGTGTTTTCGTTAATTTTTCGTTAGAACGGGATGAAGTATTTTCACCGTAGTATATTTTTCTCGAGTATTGCTAAATCTATAAGATATTTTGTTATTTTCATCAAGATTTTTATTGTAAATTACTAACACACCACTATCACATTAAGTTAGTGATCAAATGGTAACTAGATGTAATAGTTTGTCAGTAATTTACAATAGAAACTTGGTGGAAATAACAAAAGTTATGATGGATTTAGCAATGTACTTTTTTCTCAAGTTATCCTTCTTTATGTATAATTTTTTTCATTCACACGCATTTCTTTTCTTTTCTTTTCTCTTCTCTAAATATCCACATCTCTCTCTTCAAATCTTCATTTCTCATTTTATTATTCTTCACTATATATGTTAACGAATATTTTAAATATTAGATGTTAATTTGATAAATCTAGTAAGAACTTTAACGATAAGAGATTAAATTATTAATTTTTAAAACTAAACAGACTAATCAGTTCAATTCTAGAAACAAAAAGGATTAATTTATAATTTACAAGTTTTTTTTTGGGGGGGGGGGGGGGGGGGGGGGGGGGTGGTTAAGAGAAGAGGGCGGAGGTTATTTTGGTAACAGTGGAAAAGATGGTGGCTGTGTATATTTGAGTCCAGAGCAGCAAGCAGCGAGACAGCGCAGGTTAGAATCAGATGAAGGTATCTAATGCAGTGGGACAGCTCATCCCAACCCAAACTCCACATAGTATTCTTAAATTTGTTTTTTTCCTTCTTTGTCGTCACAGGCTACATAGTAGAATTATCTTCCCTTTCGGGTTCTATCAACAAGTCAATCGGAGCACCTCTGCTTTTGATAAGAGAAACTCGTGTTCTGAAATTACTGAATTACCCTGATAGAAAATTAATTAATCTAATGGAGTTAAATCAGAATTATCTTTTTGAACTTGGTGAAGTGGACAGGGTACCTTTGTCATGGCCCAATTATTGAAAAATGATACCGATTTGAATAAATTTATGCCTCGGTGCCGCCACCATTATGATGTGGTTTGACGATAGATTTTGCTCAGGAGCATTCACGGGTTGGCATCTTAAACCATTTCCTTTTTTGCAAACAGGAATTTGAATCTAAGAACTAAAAAAACCTCTAGGTTTTGGTTAATTTAAGTTTAGAATCGTTTTTCAAGTTAACCTGAATTCATTATAATGCTTCAAATAAGAACTTCAAAATCAAATAGTTTTAAACAATAAGTTGAATTTTTATGACGTTTTAGTTAAGGATTCGAATCTTATAAATATCACGATTTTATAATAAATTTTATTTTTCACATCATGTAATATTTATAATTAATTTATTAGCATATGAATTTATTGTTTTTTGTGTGTAATTAATGGAATAATATATGATTGTATGATAAGTGGAATAATGTATAACATGTACATAGAACATTATCTAAATTATTACCAATTCTATATAACATTCAAGTGATTTTTTTTTTAACTTAGTTATCACATGTATATTAAATGTGATTGATAAAAATATGATCATTTCATTAAATATAATCATTACTTGTTATAAAAAATTTGTATTTTATATTTAGTTCATAGTTTAATTTAACACTAGTAAATATGGTTTGAGATAATATGATAATGACATTAAATATCACCCATATATATCGAGTAACTAATATAAACTCATAAGCTATTCATTTGAAATCTTTTGTATTGATTTAGTTACTATATAATTGATGTCATAACCGAGGTAATTTAACAAATAAGATTACTCCTACTAAGTCATGTAAGAAATATGGCTCGATGTTATGGCCCATATTTTATGTAAGCCCATATTAAGTTGGTTTAGGGTTTTCTTAATTTAATAGTATGTTAAATCTGGATCGTTAATTTAGTACTTGATGGACGTACAAGATTTAATATTAACGAGTATATAAACTAGTCCTCTCTCTACCCTAAAGTAGTATGCGGACAAAAACACAAAAATACGAACGTACGTATTTTGGCTATCCATCAAGTCACCTGCTACGTAAAAGAGGGTCGAGGGAGAGAAACTAATTTATAAAGTTCGTGATTGTTGAAAGCTCTCTCTACATCATGATGAATTCCGCTCAAGGTAAGTAATTTATTCGCTTTACTCATGTGATTATTATTTTATTCAAGATCCCGAATGAGCATGAATGATTTATGTCTTGATCATTGCATAGAATGATTTATGTTTTGATCTTTAAGCAAGAAAGTTTATTTAATATGTGGTATCGAGCCTAAGTTTTTGAATAGATAATAATCCTTAGATTATTAATTTGATGATTTTTTTTTTTAAAAAAAGGACGGATCAAGCTATCGCATCGCTAACAGTTGGCAAGAAGAAATCATTGACGAGTGGTATCACTCGTCAATGAACTAGGAATTAGGGCGGCATTGGACGCCGCCCTAGATCGATCGCGGATTGCGCGATCGACGCGCGCTCGCGCATTGCGCGATCGGCCTTGCGCAAGGCTCGCAGTAGCAAGCCATGCGGGGTCGGCCAAAATATATATATGTATGTATGTATGTATGTATGTATGTATGATTGAATTATGTATGCATTTTTCCTTTATATATATATATATATGATAGTATGATTAAATTGATTTGTTAGTCACCAAAGTGGCCAAATTAATTTTGAATGTGTGATCATATAATTTATGTATTTTTTTATGAAATGCTATTGAGAATAGAAATTTATTAGTTGATAGAAATTAATTTTCTTTTATACATATATGACAAGTATGATTAAATTGATTTGTTAGTCACCAAAGTGGCCAAATTAATTTTGAATATGTGGTCATATAATTTATGTATTTTATAAAATGCTATTAAAAATTATAAATTTATTAGTTGATAGAAATTAAGGACTTTACCCAAAGGTAAATCAATGTTCTATAACTAATAAATATAAAGGAAGAAATTGATATACTCTTGTTACATATATATAGTTATCCAAAGATGCTATATGTATTTGAAAAATGTTTATTTAATTTCTTATAAAGTCTAAATGGCATCCGAATGATAGTGATGATATGTATTGTTGTGTTTACCTAAAGGAAACTCGCAATATATTTAATGTATATGCTTTCTATCCGAATCGTTAATTAGTGAGTGTTTATATGTTTGTAGCTATTAGCCTTCATTCTCAAGCATCTTCTCGTTACCTTTTTACTCGGTGTGAATTTCTCCGAATGGAGCGAACAAGTCACTTTCCATTTAGGTGCTTTGGATCTTGACTTGGCGCTCGTTAGAAGATAAGCTCGTCGACCTTAATGCTACTAAGTACAGAGGTTGAAAAAGCACACCATAAGGCGTGGGTAAGGTCTAACAGATTATGTTTGAATTTTATGTGAATGTCGATTGCCAACAACATTAAGTCTACTCTTCCTAGCATCGAAAATCGAATGCTAAAGATTTTCTTAAGCTTGTGGAAAAGAAGTTCCGTTCTGCCGATAAGGCACTTGCAGTGGACACTTATGGCCGAACTCACGACCATGAAGTTTGATGGGTCAAAGATATGCGACAACATGTCCTCGATATGACTAACATTGCGAGCAAGACTTAAGATACTCGGGCATGATCGTGGAAGACTCCTTCTTAGTGCAGTTTATCATGAACTCACTTCCTACCGAATATGGACCATTCCACATCAATTATAACACATTAAAAGATAATTGAAATATTGATGAACTATCTAGTAAGCTTATTCGGGAGGAAGCGAGATTAAAGAAACAAGGATTTCATTCTATTAGCCTAGTGGGTCAAGGAGCTGGAAAAAATTCAAACCAAAGTCCAAGAATTTCAAGAAGAAAGAACCTGCTAAAGTTTTACGGA
Organism: Dovyalis caffra; assembly: GCA_963924115.1. Classification (NCBI taxonomy): domain Eukaryota; kingdom Viridiplantae; phylum Streptophyta; class Magnoliopsida; order Malpighiales; family Salicaceae; genus Dovyalis; species Dovyalis caffra. The sequence continues at coordinate 19,175,933 of CAWUPB010001197.1, read as the reverse complement.
GTTGTCGATGATGGAAGGAAGGGACAAAAGTTAGATAAATGTCATTTCGCAAGAAAGAAGGACATTATCGAAGGATTGCCCAAAACGTAAGGCTTGATTTGAAAAGAAAGGTATGCATTATGTTTCGTATGCTTTGAATCAAACTTATCCGAAGTTCCTTCTAATACTTGGTGGTTTGATTCCGGTGCCACTACTCATGTTTCCAATATTATGCGAGGATTTGTTACAATCCAAACCATAAGCCCAACTAGCAATTTTCTCGTTTATGGGAACCGAATGAAGGCCCCAATTGAAGGTGTGGGGACCTACGGGATGACATTAGATACTCGGACATCACTTGGATCTAATGAACACTCTCTATGTACCTTCAATTTCTAGAAATTTAGTTTCGTTTTTAGACTTGATGCTAGTGGTTATACTTTTGAGGTTGGACGTGGTTGTTTCAATTTGTATAAGAATAATTGCTTTATCGGTTATGCAATGCTTATTGATGGTTTATATAAATTGAAACTTGATGTTGGTTTTTCCGAATCCCTATTTATTGTTAATCATAATGTTGGAATGAAACGGAGTTTGGCGAATGAACATTCCGCTTACTTGTGGCATAAACGTTTGGGTCATATATCCAAATAAAGGTTAGAAAGATTGGTAAAGAATGAGATTCTATCGAATCTAGATTTTACTCGATTTTGGCTTATCTGTGGAATGCATAAAGGGCAAGCAAACCAAACATAATAAGAAAGGAGCCACAAGAAGTAGTCGACTTCGGAAATAATACACACCGATATTTATGGACCATTTGACACTCCATTCTTTAATGGAGAAAAATACTTCATCACCTTTATAGATGACTTTTCACGATATGGATATATCTATTTGCTACATGAAAAATCTCAAGCTATAAATGCCCTCGAGGTGTTTGTAAAAGAGGTTGAGAGGCAATTAGATAGAAAGGTGAAAATTATAAGATCCGATAGAGGTGGTGAGTATTATGGAAAATATGATGAATCCGGACAATGTCCCGGTCCATTTGCTAAGTTCCTCGAAAGTCATGGCATATGTGCACGATATACTATGTCCGGCACACCGCAACGGAATGGTGTGGCGGAAAGACGAAATAGAACATTAATGGATATGGTTAGGAGTATGATGAGTAATTCCTCATTACCCAAAAGTTTGTGGATGTATGCACTTAGACTCGCTATGTATCCGTTAAACGGGGTTCCTAGCAAGACAGCTTCCTAAAACTCCTTTTGAGTTATGGATCGGAAGGAAACCTAGTTTAAGACACCTGCATGTTTAGGGTTGTCCATCGAAGCACGAATTTATAATCCACATGAAAGAAAAGCTGGATTCTCGAACAGGTTAGTGGTTACTTTATAGGTTACCCAAAGAAATCCAAAGGGTATAGGTTTTACTCGTCCGAACCATAGTTATAGAATTGTTCAAACGACCAATGCCAAATTTTTAGAGAATGGTGAGGTTAGTGGGAGTGCTTGAAAAACGAGTTGTGGATATTAATGAAATAAGGGTTAATATTCCATTTCCTATAAATGTTCTTAAATACACAACCACAACAAATGTTGTTCCTGTTTTGGAAGATCAAAATAATCAAAAACAACATTTGGATAATGAAGAAACACCCCATTAAGAACCTAACTTACCATTAGCTCATGCAAACAAACCAATTGGTATAGCTTTAAATAGACCTATAAGGGTTAGAAGGTCGGCTATTTCTAATGATTATGTGGTTTATTTGCAAGAGTCGATTTTGATCGTGGCATTGATAATGATCCCGTTTCGTTTTCACAAGCTATAGGTAGTGATAAGTCCGAAAGATGGATTGATGCTATGAAAGAAGAGTTAAAATCAATGGCTCAAAACAATGTTTGGGATCTTGTAAACTTACCAAAAGGTTCTAAACGAGTTGGCTACAAATGGGTTTTTAAGACCAAATGCGACTTGAATGGTAATGTTGAAAGATATAAAGCTAGACTTGTTGCCAAAGGCTACACTCGGAAAGATGGCATTGATTATAAGGAAACCTTTTCACTGTCTCAAAGAAAGATTCATTGAGAATAATTTTAGCATTAGTGGCTCAATTTGATTTAGAGCTACATCGGATGAATGTGAAAACGACCTTTCCGAATGGGGATCTTGAGGAGGAAGTTTATATGGATCAACCTAAAGGTTTTTCCTCGAAGGTAAAGAAAGTATGGTGTGTAAATTGAAGAATTCAATATATGGACTTAAACAAGCTTCTAGGTAATGGCATATTAAGTTCAATCATACCATTACCTCTTTCGGTTTTGAGGAAATCACTCGTTGATCGGTGTATTTATCGGAAGATTAGTGGGAGTAAGTTTATATTTCTAGTTCTATATGTTGATGACATTTTGCTTCGTTGCTAATGACTTGGGTTTGTTGCATAAGACTAAAGAATTTCTTTCTAAGAGTTTTGAAATGAAAGATATGGGAGAGGCATCCTATGTGATTGGAATTTCAATATTCCGTAAGAGATCGAAGGTTTATTAGGATTGTCTCAAAAAGCCTATATTGAGAAAATTCTTGAGAAATTTAACATGAGTAAGTGCTCGACGAGTGTAATCCCTATTCAAAAGGGAGATAAATTTAGTCTTATGCAATGTCCAAAGAATGATGTGGAACGTAAGGAAATGGAAACAATTCCATATGCTTCTATCGTGGGCGGTTTGATGTACCTACAAACCTATACTAGACCCGACATCGGTTTTGCAGTAGGGATGCTCGGGTAGATATCAAAGTAATCCCGGTATTGATCATTGGAAAGCTGCAAAGAAAGGGTTGAGATATCTTCGAGGAACAAAGGATTATATGCTCACTTACAAGAGGTCTAATCACTTGAAGTGATTGGATATTCGGATTCAGATTTTCTTGGATGTGTTGATAGTAGAAAGTCAACGTTTGGCTATTTATTCCTATTAGCGAAGGAGCAATCTCATGAAAAAGTGCCAAACAATCTATCATTGCTTCATCCACTATGGAAGCGGAATTTGTTGCTTGTTATGAGGCTACAATTCATGCATTATGGCTGCGAAACTTTATTTTAGGGCTTGGGGTTGTCGACACGATAAGCAAGCCGCCGAGAATTTATTGTGATAATTCTGCAGCGAGTTTTCTTCTCTAAAAATGACAAATACTCTAGAGGTGAAAAACACATGGAATTAAAGTATTTTGTTGTTAAAGAGGAGATTCGAAACAAAGAGTGTGTATAGAACATATTAGGATAGATCTCATGGTTGCGGATCCTTTAACTAAGGGTTTACAACCAAAGACTTTCAAAGAACATGTGCTTAGGACGGGTCTTGGTTGTATCGATGATTGATGATGATGTTTTAACACTCTCGAGCTCAATAATGATATGTTTCGAATTTTATATTTCTTATTCATTATGTTTATGTATACATGATTGTTTGAATATGAAATTTATATGTATTTTCATAACAAGTATGTGGATCGTATGTTGTTTATATGCAACTTATGAACCTAACATAATAAGTTCTTAATGTAGTGGTATATGGAAGGGAGTATACGACTATACCGTGTATGATCGCCATAACCCACATTATGTGATCTGTTGTGTTGAGGTACTTATGATGTTAACGGTTTATAAGATTTAATTTTGCTAGCTTTATGTTATACTATTAAATGTAATGATGAAACATCCGAGCCAAGTGAGAGAATGTAAGAAATATGGCTCGATGTTATGGCCTATATTTTATATAAGCCCATATTAAGTTGGTTTAGGGTTTTTTTAATTTAATAGTATGTTAAATCTAGATCGTTAATTTAGCACTTGATGGACGTACAAGATTTAATATTAACGAGTATATAAACTAGTCCTCTCTCTACCCTAAAGTAGTATGCGGACAAAAACACAAAAATACGAACGTACGTATTTTGGCTATCCATCGAGCCACCTGCTACACAAAAGAGGGTCGAGGAGAGAAACTAATTTATAAAGTTCGTGATTGTTGAATACATCATGATAAATTCCGCTCAAGGTAAGTAATTTATTCGCTTTACTCATGTGATTATTATTTTATTCAAGATCTCGAATGAGCATGAATGATTTATGTCTTGATCATTGCATAGAATGATTTATGTTTTGATCTTTAAGTAAAAAAGTTTATTTAACAAGTCATTCTTAACTTGTCTACTCATACACAACAATTATTCATTAAAAGATTAACCGAAATGAGTTATACTCTAATTATTTATATATCCGTATACTCATACATACCAAAATTTATAAAATCCACCGAAAGGTTAACTCGAAATATATATGTTGTGCGTGTATATATATACTCGTATATAAAAAAAACTTAATATAGACTTATTTAATATCTAATTTTATCATTAAAACAAAAAAATAAAATCAATTACTTGGCATTCTAATAAAATTATAATTTAATATTGTAATGTTTGTGAAATTACTAAGCACCAACTATAAAAAATTTCTTTTGATGTTATATAATTATTCATCAAATAGAGATTCCGTATTTATTTTGTATTTAAATGTAACTAATAGTTAATTAATCTCTGCGATATAGACTTATTGTAATAAGTTTATTAACTACAAGTGGAATTAATGTAAAAATATTGTTTATTTTTAACTTCAATGTTGGATATCGAGGAGTTCCCAAAGGACATGAAAGAAAAAGAAAAAGAATAAATATATTTAGATATGCATTAATATATACAAAAGATAACATGTTTGGTTTGATTAACTCAATATAGATTTGATTTGGTTAGATTAATCTTGGTTCATAAATCAAGAACTTTAACTCAAATTTATAAGCTGAAATTTATAAACTCAATTTAAACCGAAGCTAAACACGGATTCAATTAACGTAATTTTTAGGCACCAGCTATCAAATTCTTAAATTATTTTGAATATCCATAATATTATCGATACACAACACGTTTACTTTTAACCACTAAAACTAGTGTATATGGAAAAATTAGAATTAACTTGAAATGAAACACTTTAATTGGATAGAAACAAAAGAAAGATACAAGAATTTTTTTTTCATGAATGTAAAATATTTTGGAAAGTGGTGGTTTAGGGTTTGTTGATGGCTGTATTATCTTGAATCATGAAAACGGTAGGGGAAACTTCAATTTTATCTCAAATCTATATACTCATTCTCAGTTTAATCCCAAATTTAAATATTTTTTTTAAAAAATCTCAATTTAGTTTTTTGTTAATGTTCATCAATATTTTTATCAAGTTTTTTTTTTAAAAAAAAACCGATGCTGTTTCAATGTATAAATGTGCATATTAAACCAAAAATGTTAATATTCATCAATTTTTTCATTGAATATTCTTCAAATGGACATCATTTTAGTGTATAAAAAATGCAAATTAGACTTAAATTATTTTAAAAATGACAAAAGGATACAATTGAAAAAAATAAAAAAGTTATGGGACCTGATTAATAGAATTTTGTAGGTTTGGAATGTAATTGAAAATAAATATATAGATTTGAAATTAAATTGAAATTTCTCCAAGAAATCCTATGATTACACGCTATCATACACCAATGTACCGCCCTTAACCAACACTTCAGTTGGTCTTCCTTTTGTGCTAAGACATGTTGGAAATTGATTTTTATACTTTTGTTGGCCATCATCATAACTTATATAAAATCCTAAAATTTATCACGAGAAAAAGAAATCAAATACGAGTATCTTGTGACTATAAAGTACGAATTATTTTTCCATGCACTAATCTGTTTTTTTTTTAATGATTAGGATATTTTCATACCAATCCAATGAAGTAGTAAAATAATAAAAAAAAATTTGATCGTATTTTAATCGAATCATTCACATTCAAACTAATATATTCACCAAAAAAAAAATTCTCATTTTTTTTTATTGATTTTAAACTTGAGATAATAACGGACAAATCCACTTGTCGTCTAATAAAAAAACCGCTATAATTACGCAATAAACATAAATAATTATACATTTTATATTTTGAAGTTATACCTTATAACGTTAAATCAATCCATTTATCTTCACAAATTCTTCAATATGTTGACGAGCTTCAAAATCAATGGACGGCACACTTATCTATCATATAATTAATTTTGAATAGTTTCTTTTGTCCCATTTTATTATGAAACTGTCCCTTTTAGATCATAGAAGGAGAAACCAACTTTGAAAAATTATGTTTGGTTGTAACAAAAAAGTTAAATAAAATGGTAAAGTACATATTTGTCCACTCATGGCCGGCCGCTTTAAACCTTACCAGGTTAGGGCGCCCAAATCATTTCAGTCGTATTTCTTTATGGTTGGGTTTAATAACATAATTAACCTATTAACGTTGTAATAAAATAAGATTTATGATATTAATTTAGGTTATTTAGACTTTAAAATATTAATTTTTGAACAAATTTCATTTTTTTTATTATGTCTCATGATTAAAGTGTTGAACAAATGCTTAAAATACATCTTTTTAGACCTTTCGATTTTTTTTTAGAATTAATTAATCATCCAAGAGCAAAATTATGTAAACTTTCTTAAGCTAACCATTATTATGTAAACATTGTTTTAAATATTTTAGTTAGCAATCAATATTTTAACCATGAGATGGTATTCTAAATAACCTAAATTGATCGTAGGACAAAACTTATTTTGCCACGACACTAATACTTTCGAAATAAATTATGTAATTAAACCTTCATATTTGTTTGATGGGATGGGAGTTTTGAGCTCTCCGTATATTTCAATGTAATTAATTTCCAGAACACTAATCAGCCAGCTACTTCCAGCTGGACCCCACTACTTAACTCTAAACAAATGATCATCTAACATAATTAAATCAAATAATCTCCTCAAACCAATCCACATCTTTATCCCATCATCTTGGCAATTTTTTAATCCAACTAATAAAGCGAGAAGTAAAAGCACCATCCGGTCCTGCTTATTTATGGTCAAACACTTAAAGAAGAAGCAAAACACCGACACCAATCCTTTTTGTTTCTTTAGATATTTATCTTGAGTTAGTTGTAGTTTAATTAATCCGTGCAATAATAGAAATAATTGAGTAATCTCTTAACTAACACGACTATCTTCAATTTAATTTTTTTTAACTAAAAAAATCCTTACTTTCTAATCAAGATTTGATAACTCTCCTCGTTCTCTATTCTTTATTCTTCAAAAAAAAAAAAAAAAAAAAACCCGAAGGATTTTTGAAAATATAAAGATTAACTAATTAGTTTTGATAAATTATAGAGACTAATTAAGTTATAATTAACTAAAAACATGTGACAATAAATTCAGGTTACTTTCTTTAATCTTTAGTTAGAAGAAAAGGCTTAAAAGAGAAGGTTTACTTAACCCATGCATTCCCCTTTTAATTCCTTTACTTTGGATAAACTAAAAAAGTATGTTACCGAAAAGAGAAAAGCTAAATATACCCATATATTTTTATATAATACTTAAATTTTTTCACATATTTCTAAATTTTTAATTGCATTCTATTTATTCTTAAAAATATTTGAAATATTCAATACATCTTTTGTATCAATTTTTCTAGCAAAATGAAATATATTTAACTAAAATGTCCTTAATTGAAATGTAAAATAAAAATAAAATTATATATAAAGTTCTAAAAAATAGAACATATAGGTCATGTGACTTTAATTTTTTTTTTTTAGTGAAAGACATTTTTGTTAAAAAAATTTATATGGTCATAAAATTTGATAAAAAAAATAGATTGAACATTTTAATAATTTTCAAAAGCATATGAAATGCAATTAAAAGTTTTTAAGTCAAATCATCAGAATTATTTATGTAAGCACATGACTTATTTTTAATCTCTAAATACTTTTATAGATCAGTTAAATAAAAGATTTTTATATACATATATCATGTAACTAATTCTAATAGTTTAATTTTATTTTTTTGCCAGAAGGATAAATTGGATACTTAATATACATTTAATGCAAATATTATTTTAATTAAAAATATAACAATAGATTGAAGAATTATTTTATCATATAAATACATAACAAGTCATTAACACTATATTTTATAAAACATAACAATATACAGCCACTTCTTAAAAATTTTGAAAGTTAAACAAAATCAATTTCCGCCAAAATTGAGATAATAGATATTGGTTTTATTTTTTTTGAAAAAAAAATTCAAAGCAAACAAATCTTTTATTTCCATTAACAAAAATTCTAGAACATAAAACATAAAAATTCTACATCATTTAATAATAATAAAAAAGGATTCTAATTATCCCTAGCATTACTCATGCATATATTGTAAAAAACTTCAATTAATTTGGTTCTTCCTGAAAAAGAACCCACCGCAGTGTTCGTTTTTTATTTTATTTTTAAGTCTCTTATTCTTGCTAATAAAATTAAATCGTTCAAGAAAAAGAAAAAAACTAACAAAATTAATTAAATTTTACACCATATTCTTAAATGATGGCGTCACAGGACTGTCAGAGTTCTTTCAGCCTCCACATGGTCTGCTTCTTAGAAATTAGTGGTCTGTCACCGTGTACTGGCTGAATTTGCTAAGCTTGTTGTGAAATTAAAATTTGTACATTGCCCCCATCAATGAATTTTCAGTGCTCAGTGATCCTCTTTTCTTTCTGTACCCCCTCAACTTTCCCCTTTTGACCTTCTGGCCTTGTACTTATTTGCTCTTAGCAGAGAAAGTAAATGGTAAAAGTACAAAAACAAAATCATATTTAAAATTGTGAAAAAAGAAGAAGTTAAATATAACTTAGTTCTTGCATTTTATAAAAACAAATCAGTTAACCCCTATAGTATAAAAATAATTAAATAATCATTTGATCAGTGTTGATTATGTTTAATTAGATAGTATTTTGTTTCAAATTTTTTTTTCCTCATCAATCTTTCAATCCCATCTATTTTTTTATTTGTTTTTTAAAAAATCAAAATAAAGACGAAAAGAATGTAAAAAATAAGTTGCAAATGATTTTTTTAAGATATATATAGCTTACAAAACCATGACAACTAATTAATTAATTTTACTAAACTACAAGGACTAAATTATAATTATCTCTAAGCTTGAACTATATCCCTGACTTTTAATTATATATGGAAAAAAAAAAAAAACTATCCCCGGCTTTTCAGTATGGTTAAAGTAAAAATTTGAAAACTGAGATGGAGTATGGTATATTCGAACTTTGTATTCAGAAAATTTCATGCATCGTATAAATTTTATAATACTTAAAGAATAATTAATATAAATTACCTTATAAAAAGGAGGAAAAGGACAAAAAAAAATAAGAGAGAGAATTTTTTTAAAAAAATTTAACTAAAGTAAAAATCTTTTTATTATTTTTTATGAATCCAAATGTAATTATTTCTAATATATCTATCTCTTTTTAAAAATAAATTCATACAATATATATATATATATATATATATATATATATATATATATTATTTTTTAAATATTATAAAATTTATCAAGATTGTCAGCATTGCTACTGCAAGAGTTTTCAAATGCACTACAGCTAAAATATGTGGTACAGTGCAGTGATGCAGGAGCTGCGTTTTTATGATCGTTTTCTCCTTATGAATCGTTGGTGTCCTAATCAATGCCAGAAATGGTGTCAACCGTTGATTTAAAAAGCATATGATAATGATACCCAGCTTTCGTGGGTAGTTTTTTTGTTTTGGCACGGATTCAAGTTATAATAAATTAATTGGACCGACAACAAATTTCTCTGACTGTACAGCTAAAATAAGTGCTCATACATTTTTTTTTTTTAGAATGCATTGGTGAGTTAAGAGCATGCTTCCTTAAAAAAAAGATAATTATTGATTTATTTTTTATTAACAATTTGAAATAACTTAACGCACAAAAGTCTAATTTTTTTTATTTAATTACTACCATCCAAACTTAAATGATATGCATGATTCCACTTATTAATGACAATTTTTTTTTATTATTATAAATATTAAACTCACATGAATTGTGATTTGTAAGGGCATTTTCCTAATTTTTTGGCTTTTTTTTTTTTTTTTTTTTGCTAAACATAGCTTTTCTTTAAAAAGCTATTCCACTCAGACAAAACATAATTTTTAAAATTCTATCCGTTAAGATTTTGATCATTCGTCTACATGTCACTTGACTTCTGCTTTTTTTTGCATGCCACATTATTATTATTATTTTTTTAACATGTCACTTGATCTACATTATTCTATTCTTAAGATTGTTTTAAGAGTAAATTTTTCATATTGGTATGATACATTTAGGAGACTCAATAATTTTTTCTATATGCTGAATCTAAGGTTCGAATGAAAAAAAACATATTTTTAAGCATCAAACCAACCTTTTAAGGTTTCATCCAACAAAAACATTTAGGAATTTGGGAAATTTTAAGTGTGTTTTTTTGGTGTTTAATGGTGCTGAAACCGGGAGGAAAATTAGCCATTTCAAACATCTGGGTAAGATTTCTTTTAATAGCGATGTCTTTGGCAGATCAAATGTTTGAACTGTCCTGTACAATGAGAACACCATTGAAAGACGTTGAAGACCAAGGTTAACAAGTACACCCAGAAAAAAACGAGGATACATGACCAAAGCAGGCTTAGGGTACAAATGTTTAGGCTGATGTGGCTAGACCGTTCAATATGCGTAGAAAGTGCTTTTGACGTAAACAATGGCTTGGTCTTTGAGCAGACCAATTATGGTGAAGGGCCGAAGGCCTATAACTTTCCACCAAGACTTCTTTATTACAAGTGGTAATGGAGCTCTAGTCTCTTTCTCGAAAGAGCATTAGGCCCGATTTATAGAAACCAAATCATTTAATTTGATCAGCTTATTATACAATTAGATGGATAATTACACGGTAAGTATACCAACTGTTAACAATTTTTTTAATTGCGTGTATAGAATTTAATTTTTATCATTTAAGTATATTAATTTTTTCAAAACAACCCATTAAATTTTACATCGAACTTTTGCGATTGCTATTGCTGCATTATCCAATAATATGTTCTTTTTCTCTAGACTACTAAATTATAATTTTTTTGAAAAAACCTTTTATTCTAAACTATTTTTCCATTTTAAAATTTTTTGTACAGAAAACACTTAAATTGTTCTTAGATCCAAAACACAGCAAATGACCAAATAATTTCGAAGGAAAAGGTTTTTTCAAAAATAAAAATAAAAAATCATAATTTAATAGTATGATGTAAATGGAATGTTATTAGATAATTGAGTAATTTAGAAAAACTTGATGAAAATACTTGATTGATAATTTTTTTTAAAAAAATAGTGTATTCAAATAAAAAAATTAAAATGTATATATTTATTGATTAAAAAAAAATTAAAGTGTCTCTGCAATTAAATTAGGAAAAACCTCACTTTGGCGGATATATATATATGACGCCAATTACACCCTGAACCTTTTTTTTGATAAAATTACAATTTTCACCTAAAGATTAGCAGACGTGGACCGGGCTAACTGGAATAAAAAGAACATTGGAGTAATATATATATATATAATACTTAAGAAGTAACTAATGGTATCTATGATAATTATTTTATGAACTCATTCTATAAAAAAGATAGACATAAAAAAAGAAAGAGAATTACATTTTGAACCACAAAAAATGATAAAAAGATTTTCACGTTCGCTTAATTTTTTTATTTTCTTTTTTTTTTTTTTTTTTGTATATCTCTCTCCATGAATTGGATTCATGGAGTAATTAATGTACATACCTCTAATTACTTATTGAGTATTATAAAATTTACATATCACTAATTACTTTTTGAGTATTATAAAATTTTTCGTATATAAAGATTTTCCTCACGATGCATTTAATACTAGACCCACCCACGTGGATCTAAGTTATTTATTTATTATTTTCTTACTTTAACAATAAATATATTTTTGGATTATTTTTTACATATCTCAAAAATCATTAATTACTTTTTGAGTATTATAAAATTTTTCGTATATAAAGATTTTCCTCACGATGCATCTAATACTAGACCCACCCACGTGGATCTAAGTTATTTATTTATTATTTTCTTACTTCAACAAGAAAGATATTTTCGGATTATTTTTTGCATATCTCAAAAATTACTAATTACTTTTTGAATATTATAAAATTTCTCGTATACGAAGATTTTCCTTATGATGCATCTAATACTAGACCCACCCACGTGGATCTAAGTTGTTTATTTATTATTTTCTTACTTTAATAATAAAGATATTTTTGGATTATTTTTTACATATTTGAAAATGAATTTCTTTTTAATTGGGTTAAGGAGCATTTACTAACATACGTAGAATATTCTAAAAATAAAATTTTAAAATGATTGATCATAAATATAGAATTATAGACCTGACTTATAAATCAAATTATCAGTATGTGGTTAAGCTTATTTATTCTTCTCATAACGAGGAAAAAGATAGTTGTGGGTTTCATTCATAGCCAAAATATGTTTAGACGCTAACATCCAACTCACGAAAACCTCCTTCCAATTTCTTGACTCTTGGACTTGAATAGAGAGAGAAACGAGCTAGCCACTAGTCCAGACGTGCTGGATCGAATGCCCTATATGCTGCCATGACCAAAACAAGGGGATAATGAATAAATAAATAAAGTAACCAATAAACTGGAGCCAGATCAGATCTGTCTTATCTATTTGCCCATTTTAAACATATAAAATATTCTAATAGAAATAGAAATTCGGTGAAGCCACCTAAAATTTATTTGCTTAGTGCTTTGATTCGTGATGCCGTATGGATTATGAATTCATCAAAGTTAAAATATTCGGTTTTAAAATCGTTTTATCTATATGTATGTTGCATTAATTACATGAAGGGAAAATTAGCAAAATCCTCTTGAAAAAAAAATTTTTATCCAAAAAACTCGTCAAAATATTTTTAATACATAAAACCCTAAATAAAGATCTTACACTTAAAAGCCAACTATGAATGTGGTAAATTTCTTCTTCCTAGACTGCAGTATTTTTTTTATTAAAAAAAAATTGACATGGTTTTTATGTATAAAAAATTAATTTGATAATACTCTTATAGTCATAAAAAAAAAATAAAAAGAAGTTGGGAGGGTGTTTGCCGTTTAAGTCCATACATAAATGGTTTCTTTGTAATTTAAATTGTGTGCATGTTAAACTTGACGGATTTTATTATTATTATTATTAGGGTACGTAAATCATAAGATTAAAAATTGCTTATTTTTGATTCAGAGATATTATTCGAATTATCTTATTATATATTAAAATAATCTTAAATTTATCTAGTAATTGACTATGCTGTTCTAGCTAGAATGAGTTTATAATATTTTTTATTATAATTAGGGTAAATCATAAGATTAAAAATTGATTATTGATTTTATCCAGTAATTGACTATGATGTTCTAGCTAGAATGAGTTTATATTAATTTTTTTTCCAAAAAAAAACCTTAATATTTAATAGCTTAATTATTAAAAATAATATTACTGTTTATATATTAATTAAAATTAACAAGAGATAAACCAAGAAAAAGTTGTGGGGAACAAAACGACCATCTGGGTCTCATCCCTCCTCAGAAGCGTTTCTTTAAACCATGACAGCTTTTGCTTTTCTCCAACTCTTTCTTTCTCACTTTCCCTCATTATCTTTTCCTTTCTTCAATAATTCTTCCATTATAATTTTCCCTTTTCATGCCACCCAAAGCTCCCTTTATTCTCTGGCTTCTACTACAGCTTTTCCTTTACATTTTACAAGCCCAAAAAATCCCCCACTTTCCCCTTCAATCAACCAGAACCACTAGTACTAGCTAACGTTCTTTCTGCCTTTCACTTCGGTTTCTTTCAAACCCAGAAAATCGTTGCCAAAAAGAAAAGAACAAGAAAGATGGTAGAGTTTGACCATCAAGAACTTGTAAAGGCAACTGCAAGTTTCTCTTCATCAAGACTTTTAGGTAAAGGAAGCCATGGATCAGTCTACAAAGGCATACTTGAAGAAAACAAGCTTGTTGCAATCAAGAAATCATCCATTGGTACAGATCATGTCTCTACTGACAACTCCAAGAAACTTGAGAATGAAATATGTGTGTTATCTTCCGTACGTGAAAGTCCATATGTCATCAACTTTCTTGGAACGAGTCATAGTGATCGTTACTCAACGTATTGCAAGGAGAAGAACAGGCTTCTGGTTATGGAGTTTATGCCTAATGGTTCTCTCCACGACTTGCTGCATTTTGATGCCACTCCACCATCATGGCCTAAACGTGTAGAAATTGCTCTTCAAATCGCAAGGGCAATCCAATTCCTTCATGAAGGCAAGCCTTTGGTTATTCACAGAGACATCAAGTCTGCTAATGTTTTGTTTGATTCAAATTGGAAGGCTAAGTTGGCAGATTTTGGACTGGCCGTGTTGCGAGTAGATTCATCATCAAGACATGATCATGCGATTCAACCGGCTGGCACTATTGGGTACTTGGATCCTTCTTACATCACACCTAGCAAACTAAGCACGAAAAATGATGTTTTCAGCTATGGGGTTGTTCTGTTAGAAATTATTAGTTGCCAAAAAGTGATTGATGTTTCTAGGTTGCCGGCTTCCATTGTTGAATGGGCAGTGCCGTTGATTGAAAAGAGAAAATTCATGGAAATATGTGACCCAAGAATTGCATTGCCAACGTTCATGGAGGGCACGATTCAGAACTTGTTACGCATGGCAGCACGTTGTGTGTCATGCAAGGAAGAAAATCGCCCATCAATTAGTGAAATTGTTATGGGGATGGATAAGAAATGCTTGGTGGAAAGAGTAAAAATGCCCAGTTGCGCAAGTCTTATGAGGAGTTTGATACTAATGAGAAGGCCAAGAGAATTGGCCAAGCAATGGCAGCAGGCAAAATCCGATGATGTACATGGTGATATTTCAAAAGGGAAGGTATATTTATGGGAGATATTGGCTGATATTACGCTCAAATAATGGTTTAACTATTAATAAATCTCCTCCCTGAAGAATAGGTTTCAAATCCTTCAATCCTATTAATTTATTAAAAAAATTAAATTTTATATTTTTCGTTTCAAATAAAAATAATTTTACAAGAAGAATACCAAAATATCGATCGATCTTGGTCAAGGTTGGGCCAACGAACTCGACCAGTCAAGGGTTTTGGCTACAGTTTTCTTTTGTTTACATAATTGGTGTGTTTTTTTTGTGTTCAATCAACCCTCTAGTGCATGTAGTCCAAGCAGAAGATTCCCAAAAGTTGGTGCGCAAAGCATACAGCAAGAAAGGTTGGTTTGATTCCCTGTCATTCTATGGCGATGTCACAAATGTTTATGTATGTTTCCACTTTATCTCTTTTTTCATCTTTTTCATTTTATACTTGTTCTATTGCGATAGGTGGGGTGCTCGAGATTGTGTATTATTATAATGAATAAAATTGAGGGACCCATCTTTTAAGCTCAATTTTGGACTCAAGCTGACATGACTAATGTAAAGAAGGATACACGTCAAAATTGGATCCTTCCACTTATGTGTTTTAAAGTTTTTTATTTAAAATAAATTAGTTTGCTTTTATATGATTCGTTATTTTATTGCATCTTAGTTAAGAATAAATTAAATATTTAAGAAATTTATCCTTTATTAAAAATAAAATATAAAAATCATAAAAAAAAGAGAAAGTTTTCATAGTTATCGATGTTATCGTCGAATTAAATCTTTTATCTTGAAAAATTTATAAAAACTAAAACAGTTTTATCTATCGAATAACGAAAAATTTGATTTTTATGTTGATTTATTGTTTGTAAATATTTTTTGAGTTTAAATTTGTGTTGAGGAGATTTAGGTGATAGCTTAGATGTATTGTTTGGCGAAAAAGTAAAAGAGAACGAAAATTTTAAAGTTTCCGTCATGCCTTGCCAAAATCCAGCAAGTTAGCCAAGGTTAGCACAAACGACGAATCGTCCGTGTAATATTTTTCTAAATATGAATGGGCTGCACTAGAGCCCAGGTGTGCCTTAGCAAGGCCCATATGCACCTGGGCTCAGCTCCAAGCCAGGAGCCATCTGTCATCTTCCTTTTTCCTCCACTGATCTGGGCTAAGCTGCCCAATTATGGTAAGCCATGACGAAAACTTTAAAATCTTATTATTTGTTTTTTGCAAAACAATACATCTAAACTATCATCCAAACCTCCTAAACACGCATTTAAGTTCGAAAGTTATCTATGAAAAAAAAATCAACGTAGAATTGAATTTAAAATTTTTAGATCTAAAAATTCAGATTGACATATCTCCCTGCTATGGACATGAAATTATTCAATTTTAATGTCAACGAATTTATTAGGATGAGTGCTTCAATTTGATAGCAATCTTAAATTTTGATTGAATTCCTTTCGAGGAAAATTTTATTTTTCTTCAATTTTTTCCTTTTTTTTTTTGTCTTATTTATTAAATTTTTAGTTTTAATTAAGATAAAATATATTAACTAATAAATAATAAAAACTAATTTAACACACATATATATAAAGAGAGAGACAGTCTATTCGAAGTTTTTTTATATCCGTGAGAATTTGAATTTGATGTCACTTATTTAAGTGACTATTTTTTTTTATTTAAACCAATTGTTTTGAATGTGGATAATTGTTTTTCAATAAAGAGTTTAATATCTTAAATATTATTTTAATTTTAATTAAAATAAAATAAATTAACTAATAAATAGGGAAATCAATTTAACATTTGGCTTTTTCATTTGCCACGCATTGAATCATAACTTTGGATAACAAATTGCAATCACTCAGTCATTTTTCTTACAGTATAATTTCTCTTAATATCTCTCTACGCCCTCCAAGGCCAAGGGAAGCCCTAAAGTCTACACCACAAGGACTGCCCCTTCCCACTCTGCTGTATACAAGTGGTTCGCGATGGCCATAAAACAAAAGGAGGAGAACGGGGCTTTCTTGGTGGTTGTAGAAGAATGACAATTATTCTTTAGTCCCTTAATTTCGAATATAATTTAACTTAGTTTATCATATTTGAAAATATACAATTTAGTCCTTTAACTCTTGTTAATCATTGACTTATTGAAAAATTTCTTGCCTTTTTTCTTAATATGCATCCCTCAATTATAGAATAATCAAGACGTTCCGTTAAGTTTACGAAGAACTAATTTTAATTAGATTTCAAATCAAGAAGTAAGAATCCCAAGACCTGGAAGGGAAGTGTTTCCAAAGAACTGTGTGCAATAACCATAGATAATAAATATCGGGTAAATCAGGCCTTCATTTCTATTCTACCGTTGAATTGTTATCTTGTTTTATTTCTGGGCTAAAGTCTTGCTGTTTTCTTTCGAGAAAAAAAGCCTTTATTTTTAGTAATCTCGTATTAGTGGGTGGTTCATGACATTGGAGAACTCCTTGATGATTTTTTTTTTTTTTTTTTTTTTTTTTTATCAATAAAAAAGTACCAAATCTCATGAAATTTTATTTTATCTAATATAAAATAAAAAGTACCCAATTGCACTTTCTTAATCTCTTCCCTCTTATCCATTTTTTTTATCCAAACTCTCCTAACTAGAAGTTTAATGGCAAACATTGCTTTCGTTCTATTTTAAATTATTGTAAATTGACATTTTCAAGTTTTTTCTTAATTATTTACTTAATTTAACTCTAAAATATTAATTTTAATATTAATTTAATGATTTATTTATCTATTTATAGATAAATGGGTGAAAAAAATCTCTCTCAAAAAATAGAATAAAATATTAGTAAAAAAAAATTCAACTAAAGAATCTAATCTATGTTATCTAAGCAAATTTTAACATTTTTTTTTTAAATTAACAGCAAAAAAAGTAACACGGAATGTTTAAACGGGAATCATCAAAAATCTATCTTTTTCATTTTTTTTTTATATTTAGGTTAGGTTTTGTTTTTGGAACATAGGTTGATGAAAATCAAGTCAATTTTTCAGTCAATGTTGACCAGCGCCAACAGTCTGATCGACACTCCTTTTGTTGTCTTAGGGTGCCTCAAGATGTCGTGGCAACTGGTGGAAAGTGTTCTCTTTTCAAATGGGTAACGGATAAATTACACTAGTCTGATTCTTACAGGTAAATTACACTCGTCTGATTCTTTTTCAAGTGCTGACATGTGTTGTTAATGAAATCTAATATATTTCTTTGTACGAATCTGTAGACCCTTCTTGCAATCATGGGATAAACTTGTTGAGAGCTTTCTCATTTGAATCAATTTTGATTTATTGCTTTGATATGCTAATGTGTAGAGAACCAATTGAATGCCTTGAAAGAGAAGGCAAAGGAGCCCCAAGCACCGGAGCCAGAACCAGAGCCTACTGCTGAAGTTCTTTTCCTTTGCAGTTTTGATGGGTGTGGAAAGACCTTTATTGATGCTGGTGCTTTGAGGAAGCATTCTCATATCCATGGAGAGAAACAATTTGTTTGTCCCTATGAGGGATGTGGAAAGGTGCTGTACTTAATCTTTTTAGGTTTTATTTTGTTTCTTGAAGATATTATGATTGTTTGGTGAAAGCTTTGAGTGCTTGTATATACACTTCGCGATTTGAGAAGCAACAGTGACGAAATATCATGTTGATGAGGCATTCGAAATATTTAGGCAGTGAAAAATTGGATCATATTATGAAGGAACTGTTTTCAGTGCTCTGTGAGCAGCTGTGAAGTGGTGAAAAATTGAATGATAGGTAACTTGGTCTTGGTGACTCTGGATTATTTATACCCATAGAGGCGACAGCTACTGCTACTAAAAAAACCAGTCACGTTTACTCTCTTGGTTCAACATTTGTGTCCCCTCTTATGAGTTCCGCTAGGATTTTGTTCATAGATGAGCTGACATGAAGCTGAACTCTCCCAAGGTAAAAAATAGCGCAGATCCTATTGCAAGAGTTTTTAATTAGATGATTGATGTGTTCCTATTAGACATCTCAATGCATCACGTCAACGTTTTTGTATGGCAGCTTATATTGGATTTTATGTTGACCTTAGATAGCGATTCATGTAATAGATAGTTATCTGCACCCTACCTGTCTGTATTTCTGCTTTAACACTTGTTCTCAGTCAATGATAAACACTGCCTCTCCTTGAGAAAATGATATCTTACAGTGTTGTGGATGGATTCTTCTCCTTAAGATACAATGATGAAGGCAAGAGATCACAGTTCAAATTTTTGGCATGAGTATTCTGATTTGCATTCTGTATGATCTGCTATTCTGTTGAACTTTTATGTTTAAGTGCATGACTTCTGAGGTCTCATTATGTTTTTGGAATGTCTCCATGAAGTTAATTGCTGTTAAGTTGAGAGGGAGAGTTCTTCATGTTCATTTGAGGTGGGATTGTTGACCTAATTGAAACTCAGGTGCTGGTTTTGCACAATTATTTAGTGTAAGATATGAGGAATTGTTTGGAAGATAGATTGGTCCCAGAGCTATGTTCTATGGTTGCTGGTAGAAGTTGGTCAGGGTTGCAATGGGGGAGCCCTATTTTCATTGAGCCTTACGGGACAGGGAGTTTAGGTCGAGACTTTCTTTCTTAAGAATTCACTCTAGTATTGAAATTGAATGAACTAGGTTAATGAGATATGCTGGATTTCTTGAAGTAGTTATATGTTCGAGGAGAATTCCTCTAAAGTGTCAGATTACTAGGACTACTGCTTTTCTTGGAAGTTCATTTGTTATGTTGGGACTCCCATGGTGGTTTTTTTGGGTTGTTTAGTGACTTTAGGAGAGTTCTATTGCCCAAAATATGTTTCGCATGAAGCACCATTTGATTCGCTTGGGATGCATGTGCAACAGGATGGGTTGATGTTTTAATTATGGATTTTTTTTTTGTTTGATAGACCTATAACATCATCTGGCTTCTTCTTGTATGGAATTACTTAGATTTACTGGAGGAGTTAGAGAAGGGTGCTAGAAATGAAAATCTGGAGATGGTGGCCTAGCTTGGTATCCAGTTCTTGGTGTACTCATGTAGCATTTAGTGCATTGGACTCATAGTAACAGTAGAGTTTTTATGCTGTTAGCATTAGTTCAGATGCATTGCTTAGATCATTACTCTCATGGTTGGCTGTTCATTCCTGTTTCGTAAGCCATTAATGTTTTCTCTAAGGATTTGAGTTATTTTTTTTTGATGCAATGACCAAATTTATATTAAAGTTTTATGATTTTCAGTAGCCATCAAGTGTTCATGCTCGAGAGAACACATTTCAGTTGGAATTTTGACAAATCATGTTGGAAGTTAACTGATCGGAACATGACGCTGAATTTCATTGATGGTGGAGAAATTTTTAAAACAGGTTGATAGTTGATGTCAGAAGCACATATCAGCTCATCATTGATTTGAACTTTTATCAGCAACAGAAAATGGGAAAAACAAGAATGGTCAAAGTTATTTGTTGTTGAAATTGTGAAATGAACCTGCTAATGCATTCTTAAGTGCAATTTTGAAGCAAAAAGCTTATTTTCACTTTATTTTACTGTTTACCTTTTCTGAACTTATATTATTGTGTTTAAGTGTTGTGTATATGCTGCAGAAATTTTTAGATAGTTCCAAGTTGAAAAGACACTTCTTAATTCATACAGGGGAAAGAGATTTCGAAGGCTGTGGTAAGGTGATAAATCTTTCCACTTAACAGTTTTCTTGTAATTAGTTGACATCTTGATGGTTAGATTGTTATGTGTTCTCTATAAATTTTAAATTATTGATGTTTCTTGTGTGCCTAAATTAATTCTTCCATTACTATCTTACATTCAGTTTTGTTCTCCATTTCTAGTTTTGATTCTCTAATGGAAAATCGGATATGCGTCCATTTATCGAAAAAACAAAATGTTTTTATCAAAAAATAAGACTGTCATCTTTGCATATTATTTTTCATTTGGAAAGCAGTTAACAACTTGTAAACGGAAACAGTGAAAAACATCTTTCCTGTGTTTCCCAATTCAGGAAAACAATCAATTGGAGAAATACTAAATTTATGCAAGAATCCGATTTCCGTTTTCAATGAGAATTTCTTAGAAATAGTTCCAGTTTGTCAGAACTTAACATGCCTCGGACTACTAGTAGGGTTTGGAAGTTGGATATGCCAAAGGACCTCCTTTCTCTTTGTTTTTATTTTTTTAAAGGACAGGGAAAGGTGGTTGATTGGTAGATGATTGGGAGGTTCAAAGCAAATAGTTGCTTCAAGTTATGCATGAATCTAAAGCAGAAAACTGACGCGTTCATTGTTCTAGGCTTTTGTGAGAGATATCATGATTGATGACTTGTTTTACATCATCGTATTTAATGGGCTTCGGATGTCTTCTTTACTCGTGTTGTGGTGGATGCACCACTAAATAGTCAGTGCTGTACTTCTGTCTAATTTCGATATTGTTCGATGCAGGCATTCTCCATGAAAACACATTCACAAGGAAACGATCATATTTGGCCAGACCCAGAATGTGGAAAGAGATATGCTCATGAATAAAAGCTGAAGAACCACATTGCCTCTCATCATGAAAAGGTTAGTTCCAGTCCTTCACTTGTAATGCTTTTGACGTGCCATTCCACTGTTAAATAGTTGACCTATTTCTGCATCTATTCATTTACTTTCTTAATTGAAAGTCATTTATAGCGGCTGTCAACATATAGTATGCACCATCATGCTCTTGAAAAAATTGATAACATTCGCAATACTTTGCTTGTGAATTTTTTAAGTTATTTCTGATGCTTTTTGATGAAGGTGCCTTGATGCACTAACTGTAAAATGTTACACCATATCTCTAGCTTTTTTTGACCTTGATATTTTAAAATAAAGTACTTTTTGTACGCAATTCAAATGCAGAGATGACAAAACTTTGGATTCTGGAGTAAAAGTTGTAGCACCATTTCAAATGCCCTAATGTCTTGGAGTCCTCAGAACTATACCACATACGATACATATTATATTTGTAAACCGAGAACCTAGTTTCCAGGATGAATTTTGGAACAGAGGGTGGTTAGTAATGGCTTAAGTACCGGAATTCTTGCACTCATTCAAGGACTCATCCTGATTAAAAACTTGGAACTGAAAGAATTTTGTTGCATTTTCAGTTTAAAGATTTAATTTGTCCCAAATCAATGTCTTGTGGGTCGTTTTATCTTTTCGAAGATGCATTTTGGATTGCAACTCATAATATGGCTTGAACTTATTCTGCGTCTCTTTTCATGGAACCATCCACTTTGAGGGCCAAACCATCCTTTTCTTTTCCAGGCACCCATACTATGGATGAAGTCACTGCTCATACAAGGGACTTTCAGTGTATTACTTTATTTTACATGAAAGTTTAGATCTGATTATCGGAATCTTCATTAATTATACAGAATTCGACACCAGAAGTGGTGAAATATACTACACCTCCAGAGATGATACCAAAAAATCCCAAGCCTCCTTCAGGGGTTTATGGCTCTGCATCATCAGATCGCCCATACATTTGTCCTTATGAAGGGTGTGAAAAGGACTACATCCATGAATACAAGCTCAAACTCCATCCGAGAAGAGAGCATCCTGGCCGCATGGCAGATGAGAATGCAGCTCCTGATGCTGACAATGAGTTGGATGAAGGCAGTGATCAAGATGCTTATGTTGGAAAGCGTGTAAATGGGAAAAGTCAGAAACAGAGCAGGTCAAAACCCAACTTGAAGATGCCTCCTGTAAATATCATACAACGTAAAGGTTCAAGTCCATCACCTTCTACCTTGAATGTAGTGAAAAAGCCTTGGCCAGTTAAGGATGAAACTTACGAAGAAGAAGATAGTGAAGAAACCGAGGAAGAGGATCGTGACAATGAAGAGGGTGGATGGAGATATGGAGGAAACAAGGATGATGATGAAGAGACGGAGGACGAAGACTAGGGCATTTAGTTATTCTTTGGGGTTTGTGTTTGTAATAGTTGTCAAAATAAATGCTAAAATTTAAATAAATTCATAACATTTTGGCCCATATTGTCTGTTGCTCTCTCCCTCTTCTCCCCTATCAGAGGTCATTGTTAAATTTTGGCCCGTTACTCTTCCACCTTCTGAATGATGTCTACTCAAACAAATGCAATCATTTGCTGCATGCTCTCTGTTAAATCTACGGTTACAGGAAACGTAATACCGTTCTGCTTTCTTTAAGTGATAGGTGGAAGGCTGCCAATTGACTTTCCATGTTATGAGGATTCTTCTCTTCGAGCATAGCATTTCTAATATGATGATAGGCTGGTTTTTACTTTTTATCGAAAGATAAAAGCTATTATGTCTTCTATTTATGAAGTTCAAAGGATCTTAAATGGTAAAAATCTTTCCAAAAACTGAGACCAAATGGTTTCCAAGTTCTTACATATAAAAAAATTGTTTCTAATGTTAGAACATGTCATATTCCCTGCTCATCAGTTTACCAAGTGAATGTGTTACACAAGCATACATTAACTTAATAATTATGTATTCGATAATTTTTTTTTTTTAGTAAAATAGGTTTGAGTATTAGTTTATTTAATTTTTATATAATGAAAAAGAACTATTCCTATTGTATAGCCTAACGTCCAATAGAGATGCTAATGAACCAAAAAGAGGAGGGGGAATGTTTCAAGCATAGTTGTCATTATTCTATTTTTCGTGATTAATGTTTCGCTATTAATAGTACCGGTTTTTGATAATGGATGAATACAAAAATAGATATTTTATTAGAACTGAAAAAAAGAAAGAAAGAAAATTGGAACAAAAGAAAGTTACTTTTAGTTAATAGAAAGGTTTTTTTGATGATGGGTCAAATGGAGTTTGTTCTTTTTAATTCTTGATACAAACTCAGTGAGTTGAGGTAAATAAATCTCAATCTCAATACAATATACCTTAAAGATACTCAAAGATCCGTTATTTTCATTAGCCTTTTGAGACCACCATTTCATAAGTTCAACAAACAAACATATATACGTCATCATTATCTTTTCTCTAAGAGAGAACATTAATATCCTGGCAGATTTGTACCAAATTAACTTTATTTTTCATGAAAGTATGTTCGCTTGATGACTTTCATGCAAGGATCTAAAGTCTAGCTTGCAAATTATGACTCAAGAGTGCAAAAGTAACACGTGTAATAACTTGATAACTTGCATGCAAAGAGACAAAAATGCAAGCATCCAAAAGAGACAAAAATCCAGTTGTTCCAACGTTGATCAAATGGTCCCAACGCCGCTCTTTCTTTGGTCCAAAGTTTTACCATAAAAATTGCAAATCAGTGCCATTACCTTAACCTCCCAAACAAACCACACTTCTTATTAAGACATAAAAAAAGTTTTCGAGTTCAAACTAGTATACTTTTGTATTAATGAAAAGAAACATATATAATTTAATCTGACACTTGATCATTTTATCACCCACTTTAAGGCCTTTTTCTCGCACAAATCGAAGCCAATCTCCGGTGATCACGGGTTTATCGTAGCGATCATTTTCCTCACGAGTCGAAAGCCTAAAGTTCCACTCGTTCCGAATTGTATCCGTTGCTTCAAACTACACTGCATTCTCTCCTTCGAGAATTGTGAAATCCCTCGGACTAGAGGTTGGAAATGCCAAACGACTTTTTATATCGGCTTGGCTCAATTTCTTATCCATGAGCACTCGCCATTTCTAGCTAGACCGAGCAAAATGGATTACAAGAAGTTGTGCTAAAAGCTTGGAGAATTTTTTTTTTAGGGTTAGAGATTGGGATATTGAGTTGGAGCTATCTTCCCATGTATAAAATATAGTGAAGTTGTTCCAATTTTATCGGATGTCCCCCGAGATGTTGATGGTCTAGTGATTTACGACCTTCGATGGTTTACCACCGCATTTGTCGAGCTAATAATTAAGAAAGTAGCGAGGCGACAGAAACAAAGGATAAGGCACTAGAAAAGTGATGCAATGCACTCTCGCTCTAGCTAATTTCTTATCACTTGCTATACATTCTAGGACACTGCAACGACTACGAGCCGACCAAGAAAAAACAAGAAAAGAAAAGAAGAGGGAAAAGAAGAGTGGGAAGAAAAGAAGAGAAGAAGTGACCCCACATCGGACTCAATCTGTTTCGACCACAACACGGGATTCAGTTCTCATATTAATTAATAATTGATTTATAATGTATAATATTTTAATGGGTCAAAGACACACATGCACATAATGAAAACGGATAGATCGCCCAAAGGAATCATTTTAATTACTATTTGATTTTGGAAGATTTAATATCATGGTTACGTAGTTAAATTTCGAGTGGAACAATAAACAAAAGAAGAAGAATTTTATGAGTGAGAGTCGATCTCATATTTATGAACTTTGAAATACAACGCTTCGTTAAACTCGCTAGTTTGCTTTTATGGTGTATGAAGTGTTATACATACATCTAGTTTAGGATTTAATTAAGTCATTTGCATGAAAAAAGGATTACGTTTTTTTTTAATTGATATTTATAGTTAGTTGGGTATCTTTGGACAATCGAGTTTAAATCCATATTTCTTAAAATAAACTAATGTCAAAATGCATTTAACTTTTAGTTGATCATTAAGCTCCATCTTAGATCAAATTAACCCAAATCTAGTATTACTAAAAAATAATTATAGCTAGTTATTTGCGGGTGACGAAATTGAATTTTGATCTTGATCAAACCAAGACAACTTCTTTACTATTAGGCAATATCTCGTTCATGATAGGAAAAAGAGTTATATACATTAAATTAGATAGAGGATTATTTCCTTGTGATTTTTAATTTTGTTTGCATAAAATTTGAGGGTTACCCCTCTATATAAGATATTGTTATACTTACCAAAAAACATTTATATATTCTTGAAAATTTTTAATCTCCAATGATTCACTTGATTCATTGTACATATACCTATTTTATTGAATTTGATAAATTTCAATGGAGTTATTTTTAGTCACTAGAAGGGTTTTTTGATGATGGGTAAAATGGAGTTTGTTCTTTTTAATTCTTGGTACAAACTCGGTAAGTTGAGGAAAATAAATCTCAATCTCATAAAATATACATTAAAGAGAGTGAAATATCCATTATTTTCATTAATTAGCTTACAACCATTCCATAAATTCAACTTACGGACATATATCATTTTGTTTTTTACCAAATGGGATAAAGAAAAAGGATAGGTTAGATCCGCCTTTACGAGGTCGGGTCGGTTTCGTATTTATGAAAGCAAGCGATCGATCAAGCACTAAAAGAAGCCAATCGAGCTTTGGTCGGAAAGCAAAAATAGCTAAAACCATTTCTCTAAAAGTTCAACAATATCGAGACAATATTTGTGCTGAATTAACTTTCTTTTTCATATAAGTATGTTCACATGATAACTTGCATGCAAGAGACAAAATGCAAGCATCTAAAGTCTTGCAACGTCCAAATCATGTCGTTAAGTCTGCGGCATACAAAAATTCACTCGTTCAATGCTTGATCAAATGGTCCCAACTCTCTTTCTTTGGTCGCAACTTTTACCATAAAAATTGAAATGATCGGTACCATTACCTCAACCTCCCAAAAGCATACCACGCTTTTTATTAAGACATAAAAATGTTTTCGAGTTCAAACTTGTATACTTTTGTATTAATAAAAAGAAACATAAATTAATCGACAATTGATTTGCTTCTTCATTGATGGTTTGGATTTGAGTAATAAATCAAATAACATTGCATTTATATGTGCGTATAGGTCTCCTAGGACATCAAAATATTTGCATATGGATGATGGATCACATAATATATATCCATTCGGACGAGTCTTTTACTACCCTCTCTGTTCTAAAAATAATTATCTATTCTTTTATTTATATATGACGTCATAAAATAATTATTTTCTCAAAACTTTAAGTGGTGTGATTTTCTAAAATACCACCAATTAAAGTTTATTTTATAAAACATTATTCAAATACAATTTTGAAAAAAAGAAAGAAATAAATCTTTGAGAAATATATTAAAAAAATATATATACTAATATGATATAACAATTAATAACTTTTTTAATCTAAATGAAAAATAAAAAAGATCATTTTTTTTTTTACACAAAGAGTACATATTATATTATATGTATAATGGGATACAACAACTCTTGATCATAAATTTTGAAAATAATTTATAACACAACATTTTTGCTACTAGAATTCGCAAAATCAAAGCTCAAAGTACATAACCAAACTACGACTACGGACTCTACGACTACGGACTCTTTCATCTTGTTGAGGAAGCAAGGAAATATTCTTATTTTTCTTACATAATTAAGAAAGTCGCTAGGCAAAAACACATATTAAGAAGACACTAGAAAAGTAATGCAATGCATTCTAGCTCTAGCTCTAGCTCTAGCTAGATCATCATCACTTGCCATACCGTCCAAGACTCACATGCCACCACCAAATCTACTGCGAGTCAATATTACCGCACATTAGCCCAAACCTTGAATATCTTTCTTTCTCGCTCTCACACTCGTATCTCAATCCATTCACCCCTTCTTCCCTCATCAGCAAGATTTTATCACCAACTTTAAGGCCTTTTTCACGCACAAATCGAAGCCAATCTCCGGTGATCACGGGTTTCCTATAGCGATTATTTTCCCCACGAATCGAAAGCTTGAATTTCCACTCGTTACGAATCGTATCTCGTTGCTTCAAATTCCACATCCTTTTCTCCCGGGGAAAATGTGAAGGCCCACGGACTAGAGGTCGGAAAAGCCAAACGATTTTCTATGTCGGTTTGGCCCAATTTCTTGTCCATGAGCGATGCATCGCCATTTCTAGCTAGACCGAGCAAAATGGATTATAACAAGTTGTGGCTAAAAGATTGGAGAACTTTTATGAGGGCTAGAGATTGAGATATTGAGTTGGAGCTATCTCCCCATGTATAAATATATATAGTGAAGTTGTGATGTTGATGGTCTAAAGATTTACGAACTTTGATGGTTCGTTATCGTATTTATCGAGTTAACTTCTATCATTTTTTGCACGAAGACGATCGATTTTATATTAGAACATATCCCACGTTAAATAGTTAAATAAATAATAAATAATAAATAATATATAAAGTTGAGAAGTGTCACCCACCATAAGGCTTAAGTGTTTTGGATGAAACTCAATTTTAACTATCTAACTCTATATAGTATCGTAGCCTCAAAAAGACCCAACGGCCCAAGTAAAGATCCTAGAGCTCAAGCCACTTGACGTACTCTCAAAAATAGACTGCAAGTAAGAGGGAGTGTTAAAACATATCTCACATTGAATAGTTAAATAAATAATAAATAATATATAAAGTTAAGAAGTAGTTAAAACTTTCATTTTCATGCTTTATTAATAGACAATGTTGGATTCAAACAATTTGGAACATTGAGTGATTAGTAATTAAGACCTTCTAAACGACAAAAGGCCGATCAAAGTGAAGCAAGTCTTTCTTTTATTTATTGATAACATACACAAACAGAATAATTGTTCTGAACCGTATCCGTTGCTTCAAAAAACACCGTATTCTCTCCTTCGGGAATTGTGAAAGCCTTCGGACTAGAGGTTGGAAATGCCAAACGACTTCTTACATCAGTTTGGCTCAATTTCTTATCCATGAGCACTGCCATTTCTAGCTAGATTGAGCAAAATGGAGTATAAGAGGTTGTGCTAAAAGCTTGGAGAATTTTTATTAGGGTTAGAGATTGAGATATTGAGTTGGAGCTATATATCTCCCCATGTTAATTAAATAATGTTGATGGCTTAGCGATTTACGAACTTTTTTGTATACCACTGCATTTCTCAGGTCAATAATTAGAAAGTAGCTAGGCAACAAAACAAAGGACAAGGCACTAGAAAAGTGATGCAATGCACTCTCACTCTAGCTAGTTAGCTTATATTTTACGCTACACGGAAGGATTATAGAAGCGGAATGTTTGGAACGGTCAACAAAACCGTCTCAAATTTTAATAATTTTTATTTTACATAGTTTACAAACAGAAAAAATATGAGGTGATCTTAAGCCCAATCTTGCAAGCATGGACCACTTCGATGGCTAAGTCATTGTTTTGGTGTACACGTAGCTAAGAGAAGAAGGTTCTTCGAAAATATGTGTTTTCTTTGTATTTTATTTTTCATTGAACCTATATTTTATAAAGAGAAAAGCCTTTATATATAATAGAAAAATAATAGATATAAAGCATACTTTTGGAGTGTTGGCCAAATGGTTATGAAATCTCAAAAAAGAGAACTCATGACAGTGAGAGTGAGAGGACCAGTTTTGATGGATTTTGTGAAGAAGGCTCAAATTTCATGTATCATGGGCTAGAGTTATAATAGACATTTGATCAAGAACCTAAGTAACTAATTGAATTTCAGGATCTAAGTTGGGACAAAACTAAGTTTGTAAAAGAAAAATAAAGGATTAGAAGGGAGAAGAACACTTATTCATTAAGCTCTGAATTGTCTGCTGAATGTATGATGGAAAAAGATGAACTTAAAAAAAAAAAAAAAAAAAAGAGGTGGTGGAGGGGAGAGCAGAGGAAGAAGAAGAGACAAGGAAATGGTAAGGGCCTAAAGCTTCAAATAAAAGACATTTTTTAACACTGTAAAATAACGTAAACCCTTAAGTAATGAGCCGAAGACCATTAATTTGAATGAAGAAATAATTTGATTCAGACCCATATATATACGGAATCAAATTGCTTAGATCATTACTCTCATGGTTGGCTGTTCATTCCTGTTTTGTAAGCCATTAAATTGTTTCTCAAAGGATTTGAGTTTTTTTTTTTTTTTGGCTTCAAGCTTGACAGGGAATCAAATTGCTATAATTTGATGCAATGACCAAATTTATATTAAAGTTTTATGATTTTCAGTAGCCATCAAGTGTTCATGCTCGAGAGGACACATTTCAGTTGGAATTTTGACAAATAATGTTGGAAGTTAACTAATTGGAACATGACACTGAATGTCATCGATGGTAGAGAAATTTTTAAAACTGGTTGATAGTTGATGTCAAAAGCACATATCAGCTCATCATTGATTTGAACTTGTATCAGCAACAGAAAATGGGAAAAACAAGAGTGGTCAAAGTTATTTGTTGTTGAAATTGTGAAATGAACCTGCAAATGCAGCATAGCCTTCTGTAATGATTGAGGCTAATGCATTATTAAGTGTAATTCTGTAGCAAAAAGCTTATTTTCACTTTATTTTACTGTTTACCTTTTCTGAACTTGTATTATTGTGTTTAAGTGTTATGTCTATGCTGCAGAAATTTTTAGATAGTTCCAAGTTGAAAAGAGATTTCGAAGACTGTGGTAAGGTGATAAATCTTTCCACTTAACGGTTTTCTTGTAATTAGTTGACATCTTGATGGTTAGATTGTTATGTGTTCTCTATAAATTTTAAATAATTGATGTTTCTTGTGTGCCTAAATTAATTCTTCCATTGCTATCTTACATTCAGTTTTGTTCTCCATTTCTAGTTTTGATTCTCTAATGGAAAATCGGATATGCGTACATTTATTGGAAAAAGAAAATGTTTTTATCTAAAAATAAGACTGTCATCTTTGCATATTATTTTTCATTTGGAAAGCGGTTAACAACTTGTAAACGGAAACAGTGAAAAACATTTTTACTGTGTTTCCCAAATTCAGGAAAACAATCAATTGGAGAAATTCTACATTTATGCAAGAATCTGACTTCTGTTTTCTTAGAAATAGTTCCAATTTGTCAGAACTTAACATGCCTTGGACTACCTAGTAGGGTTTGGAGGTTGGATATGCCAAAGGACCTCCTTTCTCTTTGTTTTTTTTTTATTTGTTTTTATGTTTTTTTAAGGGACAGGAAAAGGGTGGTTGGTTAGTGCACTTGTTAGATGATTGGGAGGTTCAAAGCATATAGTTGCTTCAAGTTATGCATGAATCTAAAGCAGAAAACTGATGCGTTCATTTTTCTAGGCTTTTGTGAGAGATAATAAATCATCTGTGACAGATTGATGACCTGTTTTACATCATTGTATATCATCATGAAAAGGTTAGTTCCAGTCCTTCACTTGTAATGCTTTTGACGTGCCATTCCATTGATAAATAGTTGAGCTATTTCTGCATCTATTCATTTACTTTCTTAATTGAAAATCATTTATAGCGGCTATCAACATATAATATGCACCATGATGCTCTTGAGCGAATTGATAACTTTGCTTGTCTACTGTCTTGATTTTTTGAAGTTATTTCTGATGTTTTTTGATGAAGGTGCCTTGATGCACTAGCCGTATAATGTTATACCATATCTCTAGCATTTGTTGGCCTTGATTTTTTAAAATAAAGTACTTTTTGTATGCAAGTCAACGCAGAGATGACAAATACTTGGATTTTGGAGTAAAAGTTGTAACACCATTTCAAATGCCCTAATGTCTTGGAGTCCTCAGAACTGTACCACATAAGATACATATTTTATTTGTGAACCGAGAGCCAAGTTTCTGGGAGGAGTTTTGGAACAGGGGGTGGGGTTAGTAATGGCTTAAGTACTGGAATTCTTGCACTCATTCAAGGACTCATTCTGATTAAAAACTTGGAACTGAAAGAATTTTGTTGCATTTTCAGTTTAAGGATTCAATTTGACCCAAATCAATGTCTTGTGGGTCTTTTTATCTTTTCGAAGATGCATTTTGGATTGCAACTCATAATATGGCTTGAACATATTCTCCGTCTCTTTTCATGGAACCATTCACTTTAAGGGCCAAACCATCCTTTTCTTTTCCAGGCACCCATACTGTGGATGAAGTCACTGCTCGTACAGGGGACTTTTAGATCTGATTATCAGAATCTTCATTAATAATACAGAATTCGACACCAGAAGTGGTGAAATATACTACACCTCCAGAGATGATACCAAAAAATCCTAAGCCTCCTTCAGGGGTTTATGGCTCTGCATCATCAGATCGCCCATACATTTGTCCTTATGAAGGGTGTGAAAAGGACTACATCCATGAATACAAGCTCAAACTAGGAAGAGACTGAGTTTTCCATGAGAGAAAGTTGGTTGGGGTGAGTTTGAGAAGAGACTGACTGTTGAAACTAGGAAGAGAAGCGTTGATCCCAGAAGAGGTGAAAGGAGTTGCTGCAGACATGATGATAGAAATATTGAGGCCGTGAGGAAAAAAAAAGGAACTGATAAAAGAGTAAATAGAAAAGCAAGAGCTATTAGGCCACTTCTCATACCATGTAAACTGAATGAATTTTCTATATTGTATTGATACAATTCGTGAGGTTTATACATATAGAGACATGATTTAGCTAAGTATAAGCCGTTACAATAGATGATTGAAGTATTCTATCTTTATCATCTAGAACATAAATTGTTATAATAGCTCCATGTGCTTTTAATATCACTTGAAATTGATCAAGGGGACCAAAGAACTTAATAACAAACCAAAAAAAAAAAAAAAAATCAAAAACCTTTTTTGACCGATAGTTTAAGATACTTTATAACTAATTAACCGGACGTTCATGCTTGTATGGAAGGCTCTCTTCCATCATCCTCCCAGTCATTTCCTTTTCTCTCTTTCAACCAACAATTCTTATTCTCATTTTGTATGGAACTCCATTGCTTTCGTTTACCTCCTTATAAAACGATACAATATCCCCACTTTTGAGGCTAGCATAACGAGCAATGCCATACCAACCTCTTGTAAATGCAAGCCTTCCTGATTTGGTGGAGCAGTGAATTCTCAGCGGCTCTCCGGCTAATGGCTTTCCGGCAGCTGACTCAACTGCGGTGGACAACTTTATGCTCCGTGCACCTTGGAAACGCGGCAGGCCTTCTAGGTTAGAATCGCGTGGTAGCTCTAATCCTCTCTCGATATCCATAGAGGTGAGTTTTTTTGTGAAGATTTCCATGGCTAGCTAATTAAAATGCTTTGAGATAATCAGATAAAGAAGGTTCTCTTTATTTGCAGTGATGGGTGTGGTAGGTATTTATATAAATTGTAAACCAGATAGCTTGTTGCTTGAGGTTTTGTCTCACTTTATCTCTAGTAATATCGATGTATTAACTTATTTCAATCTCTGAATTCCCAGAACACAGCTGTTCTATGACAGTCTGTCTTTTAGCATTTTCTACGCGTAATGACTTTGGAAAGCATTTCATTCTCTCGCTGAATGGATTTTTTTTTTTTTTTGAACAGAGATGTCTAGCTTATTGTCATTAAAAAATATATTAATGAGCTGTAGGTTGAAGTGACACTAACTGATGATGTGAGAAATTTCTTCAGAACTACATATCTCGAATTCAATCTTATCTATAGGTTCCACTTTGTGTCCTAAAAAAGGTTTTCTAGGCGATATGTCGGAGACGGGAGATCTACTTAATTAATAAAATTATATTTTTTTTTGCTAAACAACAGTTCTTACGTACGCCTGTTTTGTTCATCAAAGGAAAGCAAAGATGGATGGCAACAGTACCCGAATCCAGTATAAGCTTCGTCTGGTCTTGATAAGAGATCTTGAAAAAAAAGGAAAAAAAAAAAGAAACGAAACTGATATGTTGCAATTAGAATAGAAAGAGAAAAAGAGGAAAGGGGAGAAGAGGTACTCGGGCAAGGGAGAAAGAAGGGGAAATAAAGCCTGGCCTTTGGGCTGGTCTAATTGGGCTGGGCTGGGGAGTTTTAGTTTAGTTCAGGTTGTAAGTGGGTTTGGTCTGGGTCAGGCTGGGCTTGTTGGGGTCTGGTCCAGGAGATGGATTTCAGGCTAGGCTTCATGGGTTTAGGTTAGGTTCAGTCCTAGTGGGCCCAATGGACTCGAGGCCCAATGGCCTTAATTTTAGTCATTTTTCTAGATAAATTAATTCTGAAATTTGAAATTTTAATACGTGCTTTTTTATTTTTATGTCTAGTTTAGATTTAAATTTTTTTTTTTGAATCTCTGAGTTTCTTTATGCCTATATATTTATTTAGTTTAATGCTTACTTTTTATTTTTCCAATTTTCTTTCGATAATTAAATTAAGTAATTAATAGATGAATGAATTGTCGAGTTTCTAAATTTTTAGGGACCGGTGATAATTCCCCATCAATTAAAAAATATATAAAAAAAGAAAAAAATAATAAAAAATTAAAAAAGAGACAAAAAAAGAACAAAAAAAAAAATACTATAGGAAAATTAACAAAATCTCATATCAAACAGAGATTGATGTTAAATCAAATCAATTACATTTTAGTAATTAAGTTATTTTTCGACATATCTATTATGTCAAGACTTAAATTAGATTCGATATTGAATTGATGAGACTTCCAACAACGAGATGGAATTCAATAACATACATTTTAGAGCATGAATCATTAAAATTTATAAATAAATTGGAAGGATATGAATCAAACCGTTCAATTTAGGAGGATTAAAAATCACAAAAATGAGGAATTTTTTATTATTCTTGTCAAACGAAAAAGACACTCAATTCCACTTTCTTAATCTCTTCCCCCTTATCCATTTTTTTTTACCCAACCCCTTGTAACTACGGGAACCGAGCTTCGTAGGTAGACTCATTTGAACGATAATTAGATGAGCACAATAGCAAGAACTTACTGTTTAGGGACTATTTTGAAATATATGTAATCTTTAGGGTACTTATTTATAATTTAACCAAATGATAGATAGAAAGTCGATTGGTGAGTCATCCATTGAGCCTCGGCTTCCCTGAGCGAGAGGGACACAGTTGAAGTTCTATACCGTTCGTCTTCTCTCTGTTTTCTGTTCCCCTCTCTCTCATTGAAACCCTAACCTTTACCATAACCCTAAATTTAGTCAAATTATCTATTGTTGCCTTTGAAGAAAATTATGGAGGCTCATCATCATCATCAGTTCACTCACAATATATTCGAGAGACGCCCCATTATCAAATCAAAAACTCCTGCTGTTAAATGGTTCAAAGAATGGTAATTCCGCTAATTCTCTTCTCTTTACTTTCTTTTCAATTTCTATCCGGTGTACGATTATATTCCTTTCTTTTGATTGTTGTATTTTTTTGGGTATTTCAATTAGGAACCAAAAGAGAAATTTTTTTTTTTGATTAATCAATTCTTCTTTCTTTTCTTTTTTGATTCTTTGAAAACTTAGGTTATGTTTTGTTTATGGAACATGGGTTGATGAAAATTAAGTCAATTGACCAATGCCAACAGTCTGATCGATACTACTTTTGTTGTCTTAGGGTGCCTCAAGATGTCGTGGCAACTGGTGGAAAGTGTTCTCTTTTCAAATGGGTAACAGGTAAATTACACTAGTCTGATTCTTTTTCAAGTGCTGACGTGTGTTGTTAATGAAATCTTATATGTTTCTTTGTACAAATCTATCGAGAATCATCAAAGAGTATGCTTGTATCTTGAATTGATATTAAATTTCAATGCAAACGATGTAAGACTTGGCAATTGATTTTCTTAGCTGAGGTTTTGTTTTGTAGAGCCTTCTCAGTTGAATCAATTTTGATTTGTTACTTTGATATGCTAATGTGTAGAGGACCAATTGAATGCCTTGAAAGAGAAGGCAAAGGAGCCCCCAGCACCGGAGCCAGAACCAGAGCCTACTACTGAAGTTCTTTTCCTTTGTAGTTTTGATGGGTGTGGAAAGACCTTTATTGATGCTGGTGCTTTGAGGAAGCATTCTCATATCCATGGAGAGAGACAATATGTTTGTCACTATGATGGATGTGGAAAGGTGCTCAACTTAATCTTTTTAGGTTTAATTTTGTTTCTTGAAGATATTATGATTGTTTGGTGAAACCTTTTTGTGCTTGTATATTACTTTGCGATTTGAGAGGCAATAGTGATGAAATATCGATGAGGCATTCAAAATATCTAGGCAGTGAAAAATTGAATCAATCATGAAGGAACTGTTTTAAGTGCTCATGGTGAAAAATTGAATGACAAGTAATTTGGTTTTGGTTTCTCTGGATTATTTTACCATAGAAGCTACAACTGCTGCTACTAAAAAAATCAGTTATGTTTACTTTCTTGGTTCAACATTTGTGTTCCCTATCATGAGTTCGGCTAGGATTTTGTTCATAGACGAGCTGACATGAAGCTGAACTATGCCAAGGTAAAAAAAACAGCGCTGACCCTCTTGAAAGAGTTTTAAACTAGATTATTGATGTGTTCCTATTAGACATATCAATTAGACATATCAATGCACCATGTCAACCATTTTGTATGGCAGCTTATTTTGGAATTTATGTTGACCTTACATAGTGATTCATGTAATAGATAGTTACTTGTCTGCACCCCACCTGTCTATATTTCTGCTATATCAGGTCATCATTGATTTGAACTTGTATCAGCAGCAGAAAATCGAAGAAAAAGAGTGGTCAAAGTTATTTGTTGTTGAATTGTGAAATGAACCTGCACATGCAGTGTAGATTTCTGTAATGATTGAGCCTAATGCATTCTTAAGTGTAATTTTTGTAACAAAAAGCTTATTTTCACTTTATTTTAATATTACCTTTTTCTGAACATATATTATGGTGTTTTAAGTGTTGTGTATATGCTGCAGAAATTTTTAGATAGTTCCAAGTTGAAAAGACACTTCTTAATTCATACAGGGGAAAGAGATTTTGTATGTCCTCATGAAGGCTGTGGTAAGGTGATAAATCTTTCCACTAACAGTTTTCTTGTAATTAGTTGATATCTTGCTAGTTAGATTGTAACTGGTTCTCTATAAATGTTAAATTATTGATGTTTCTTGTGTGCCTAAATTAATTCTTCCATTACTATCTTAGATTCAGTTTTGTTCTCCTTTTCAGTCTTGTTCTCCATTTCTAGTTTTCATTTTCTAATGGAAAATTGGTTTTGCATCCATTTATTGGGGGGAAGAAAAAGTTTAATGTTTTTATCTAAAAATAAGATTCTCATCTTTGCATATTATTTTTCATTTGGAAAGCAGTTAACAACTTATAAACGGAAACAGTGAAAAACATCTTTACTGAGTTTCCCAAATTCAGGAAAACAATCAAGTGGAGAAATACTACATTTGTGCAAGAAATCTGATTTCTGTTTTCAATGAGAATTTTTTTAGAAACATTTCCAATTTTTCAGTACTGAACGTGCCTTGGACTACTTGGTTTGGAGGTTGGATATGTCACCGAACCTCCTTTCTCTTTGTTCTTTTATTTGTTTTTATTTTTTCTAATGGACAGGGAAGGGGTGGTTGAATATTGCACTTGGCAGATGATTGGGAGGTTCACAGCAAATAGTTACTTCAAGTTATGCATGACTCTAAAGCAGAAAACTGATGTGTTAACTGTTCTAGGCTTTTGTGACAGTTATCATCTGTGATAGATTGATGACTTGTTTTACATCATTGTATATCATGTGCTTCGGATGTCTTCTTTACATGTGTTGTGGTGGATGCACCACTTAATATTCAGTGCTGTACTTTTGTCTAATTTTGATATTGTTCGATGCAGGCGTTCTCCTTGGACTTCAACCTGAGATCTCACATGAAAACACATTCACAAGAAAACTATCATATCTGTCCATACCCAGAATGTGGAAAGAGATATGCTCATGAATACAAGCTGAAGAACCACATTGCTTCTCATCATGAAAAGGTTAGTTCCAGTCCTTCACTTGTCATGCTTTTGACATGCCATTTCAATGTTAAATAGTTGAGCTATTTCTGCATCTCTACATTTATTTTCTTAATTGACAGTCATTTATAGCAGTTATCAACATATACCATGCACCATGATGCTCTTGAACAGATTGATAACATTTGCAATATTTTGCTTGTCAACTGTCTTGATTTTTTGAAGTTATTTCTGATGTTTGTTGATGAAGGTGCCTTGATGCATTAACTGTATAATGTTATACCATATCTCTAGCATTTGATGACCTTGATTTTTTAAAATAAAGTACCTTTTGTATGCAAGACAATGTAGAGATGACAAAACCTTGGATTTTGGAGTAAAAGTTGTAACACCATTTCAAATGCCCTAATGTCTTGGAGTCCTCAGAACTATACCACATAAGATACATATTATATTTGTAAACCGAGAACCAAGTTTCTGGGAGGAATTTTGGAACAGGGGGTGGGGTTAGTAATGGCTTAAGTTCTGGAATTCTTGCACTCATTCAAGGACTAATCCTGATTAAAAACTTTGAACTGACAAGAATTTTGTTGCATTTTCAGTTTAAAGATTCAATTTGACTCAAATCAATGTCTTGTGGGTCGTTTTATCTTTTCGAAGATGCATTTTGGATTACAACTCGTAATATCTCCATGAACATATTCCGTCTCTTTTCATGAAACCATCCACTTTAAGTGTATTACTTTATTTTACATGAAAATTTCGATCTGATTCTCAGAATCTTCATTGATTCTACAGAATTCAACACCAGAAGTGGTGAAATATACTACACCTCCAGAGAGGGTACCAAAAAATCCCAAGCCTCCTTCAGGGGTTTATGGCTCTGCATCATCAGATCGCCCATACATTTGTCCTTATGAAGGGTGTGAAAAGGACTACATCCATGAATACAAGCTCAAACTCCATCTGAGAAGAGAGCATCCTGGCCACATGGCAGATGAGAATGCTGAGAATGCAACTCCTAACGCTGACAATGAGTTGGATGAAGGCAGTGATCAAGATGCTTATGTTGGAAAGCGTGTAAATGGGAAAAGTCAGAAACAGAGCAGGTCAAAGCCCAACTTGAAGATGCCTCCTGTAAAAATCAGACAAAGGAAAGGTTCAAGTCCATCACCTTCTACCTTGACTGTAGTGAAAAAACCTTGGCCAGTTAAGGATGACACTTATGAAGAAGAAGATAGCGAAGAAACCGAGGAAGAGGATCGTGACAACACAGAGGATGGATGGAGATATGGAGGAAACGAGGATGATGATGAAGAGACGGAGGATGAAGACTAGGGCATTTAGTTATTCTTTGGGGTTTGTGTTTGTAATAGTTCTCAAAATAAATGCTAAAATTGAAATAAATTCATAACATTTTGGCCCATATTGTCTGTTGCTCTCTCCCTCTTCTCCCCTATCAGAGGTCATTGTTAAATTTTGGCCCGTTGCCCTTCCACCTTCTGAAAGATGTCTACTCAAACAAATGCAATCATTTGCTGCATGCTCTTTGTTAAATCTGCGGTTACAGGAAATGTAATACCGTTCTGCTTTCTTTAAGTGACAGGTGGAAGGCTGCCAATTGACTTTCCATCTTATGGGGATTCTTCTCTTCGAGCATAGCATTTCTAATGTGTTATATAAATGTGTTATGCCAAACATTATGTCGCTTGTTTATCAGTTCATCAAACTCGCAATGCATGATAGGCTGATTTTTTCTTTTATCGAAAGATAAAAGCTATTATGTCTTCTATTTGTGAAGTTTAAAGGATTTTAAATAGTAAAAATCTTTCCAAAAACTGAGACCAAAAGGTTTCCAAGTTCTTACATATAAAAACAATTGTTTCTAATTTTAGAACACATCATATTCCCTGCCCATCGGTTTACCAACTTAATAATTAGGTATCTGATAACTTCTTTTTTGGTAAAATAGGTTTGAGTATTAGTGATTCTAGTTTATTTAAATTTATTGTATATCCAATAAAAATGCTAATGAAAAAAAAAAAAAGAAGGAAGATTTCAAGCATAGTTGTCATTACTATATTCCCCGTGACTAATGTTTTTCCGCTATTGATAGTATCGGTTCATAAGATAATTTTTTGTTTTTTGACAACGGATGAATAAAAAAAAATTTATTCAGAACTAAAAAAAAAGAAAAAGAAAAT
Organism: Dovyalis caffra; assembly: GCA_963924115.1. Taxonomy (NCBI): domain Eukaryota; kingdom Viridiplantae; phylum Streptophyta; class Magnoliopsida; order Malpighiales; family Salicaceae; genus Dovyalis; species Dovyalis caffra. Next base: position 19,136,170 of record CAWUPB010001197.1, on the reverse strand, counting down.
TGGAAGAAAAGAAAGTTATTTTGAGTCTTGATAATGCAACCATCTAAAGTCTTGCAACGTACGAATAAATGGTCCCAACTCTCTTTCTTTGGTCCCAAGTTTTACCATAAAAATTGCAAATCATCAGTACCATTACCTCAACCTCCCAAAATCATACCACACTTCTTATTAAGACATAAAAAGGTTTTCGAGTTCAAACTAGTGTACTTTTGTATTAATAAAAAGAAACATAAATTAATCTGACAATTGATTTGCTAGCTTCTTCATTGATGGTTTCGGTTTGAGTAATAAATCAAATAACATTGCATTTATATGTGCATATAAACCTCCTAGGACATCAAAATATTTGCATATGGATGATATATGGATCACATAATATATATCCATTCAGACCAGACTTTGACCCTCTCCGTTCTAAAAAAAAAAATTATCTATTTTTTTATTATATATGTCATAAAATAATTATTTTCTCAAAACTTTAAGTGGTGTGATTAACTAAAATACAATTTTATAAAAAATTATTCAAATACAATTTTGAGAAGAAGAAGGAAATCTTTGAGAAATATGATAAAAAAAAACTAAAATGAAATAACAATTAATAACTTTCTTAATCTAAATGAAAAATCAAACAGATCACTTTTTTTAAAACACGTAATATATATTATATGTATAATGGGATGCAACAACTCTTGATCATAAATTTTGAAAATAATTTATAACACAAAACATTTTTGCTACTAGAATTCACAAAATCAAAGCTCAAAGTACATAGCCAAATTACGGACGGACTCTTTCATTTTGCATAACCAAATTACGGACGGACTCTTTCATCTTGCTTGGGGAGCAAGGAATTATTCATATTTTTCTTACATAATTAAGAAAGTAGCTAGGCAACAAAACAAATTAAGAAGACACTAGAAAAGTAACGCAATGCACTCTAGCTCTAGCTCTAGCTAGCTCATCGGTGCTTGCTATACCGTCCAAGACTCACATGCCACCACCAAATCTATCGCATGCCAATATTACCGCACATTAACCCAAACCTTGAATATCTTTCTTTCTCGCTCGTATCCTATATATATCTCACTCCATTCGCCCTTCTTCCCTCATCGGAAAGATTTTATCACCAACTTTAAGGCCTTTTTCACGCACAAATTGAAGCCAATCCCCGGTGATCACGGAGTTTACTATAGCGATTATTTTTCCCATGAATCGAAAGCCTAAAGTTCCACTCATTCTCGCACCGTATATATCCGTTGCTTCAAAATACACGGCATTTTCTCCTTCGAGAATTGTGAAAGCCCGCGGACTAGAGGTCGGAAAAGCCGAACAATTTTCTATGTCGGTTTGGCTCAATATATATCTTATCCATGAGCAAGATCTTGCCATTTCTAGCTAGACCGAGCAAAATGGATTATAAAAAGTTGTGGCTAAAAGCTTGGAGAACTTTTATTAGGGTTAGAGATTGAGATGTTGAGTTGGAGCTATCTCCCCCATGTATAAATATAGTGAAGTTGTGGTGTTGATGGTCTAGCGATTTACGAACTTTGATGGTTTATTATAGTATCCGTCGAGTTAACTTCGATCATTTGTTGCACGAAGACGACCGACTTTGAGCATGGCTTTTAATTTATTCTAGATTGTCCAACTCTTTCATTTTCATGCTTTATCGATAAACAACAAGGTCGGAGATGTTGGATTCAAACAATTTGGAACATTGAGTGATTTTTATTTATTGATAACATACATATACAAAATAATTTATCATACGAAATTAGATAATTAAGATTGAGTTCTATTTAAAAGATTTAAATTTTATGGTGGGTGATCCTTTGTTAACTTTATATATTATTCATTTCTTAACTTTATATATTATCTATTATTGGTTTAACTATTAAATGTGAGACATTTGTTCTAACACTCTTCCTCACTTGCAGTTGAGGCTCGATACTATACGGAGTTAGATAGTTAAGATTGAGTTGTATTCAAAAGACTTAAGTATTATGATGAGTGATTATTTTTTAATTTTATATATTATTTTTTATTAATTTAACTATTAAATATAGGATATCTATTCTAACATAATGAAATAATAAAAAATCAAGTAATGGTATTTGTTAGAGTATTCATTCATGATATAAAAATCATATCAAAAGATGTAACTTAACAATTTAATATAGTTTAAACTCTATTTTTTTATAAATAAATTAAAGAATAAGAAAAATAAGAATTTTTAATGTGTTGTTAGAAGCTTTCTAGTTAAATAGTCTTGGATTCGAATAATATAATATAGAAATTACGGTTTAGGATTTGAGGAAAAATGGTTCCTGGTGGCATTGACATATTGATGAAACAATGACATGTCAATCTGCACTGGATTAGCATCAAGATTATGCCCATGACATCATTGATCTCTAAAGTCTAAAGTCAGTCATACAGGGACCCAGCAATCACTGTCGGATGGTACGGTAGTATTACATGAACCTTATACTTTCAAGAGTTTATTTGTCATATGTCACAAGAAAGTTGACTGCGTAGCTATGGGTTATTTTATTATATATTTTTTCGGTCGTTGATGGGATCCTACATTAGATATTAAAGAATTAATATTAATAACTAATAATTAGCATAGTAGAAAAGATTATCGTATTATCACGGCGCACTCTATCAGCCACTACTATAATTAATATTTTAATGGGAAAAAGACAACCGTACCACTACAGGCCGGCCAAGAAAAAGGCAAAAAGGAGATGGAAAAGAAAAGAAGAGAGAAATGGCCCACAGAAGATTCAATCTGTTTCAGCCGCAACATGGGATTTATTTCTCCTATTAATTAATATTTGATTTATTATTAGGATATTTTAATGGATCAAATAAACGCATGCACATAATTAAAACAGACTGACAACATGTTGTTAGTTTAATTAATAGTAAACGAATTGTTTTTAAATAAGTTTTTTCTATATAAAATTTAAATTCTTAAATCATATTTATTAAAAAAGTTAAATTTTATTATTTTTATTTTAAATAAGATTTAGTTTATTTTTAATAAAAAATAAAGATATCTAGAGAAAAAATCTGATAGACTGCTTAAGGGAATCATTCTAATTATTATTTGATGTTGAAAAATTTAATATCATGGTTACATATTTAAATTTCAGTGGAACAATAAATAAATAAAAGATGAAGAATTTTATGACAAATTAGTGAGATTTGATCTCGTATTTATGATCAGCTTGGAAATTCAACACTTCTCACACTAGAAAAGCAACTTTCACGAATATAACAATTTTTTTTTTTTTTTGAGGATCCAAAACTAATCCATTTTTCATGGACATGCCTTAAATCCTAAACTGGATGTATGAATTTTAATTTTGTCTGCATAAAATATGAGGATCGCCTGTATATAAAATATTGTTATGCTTATCAAAAAATACTTTTATATATATATATCAACTAATTATTATTATTATTATTATTTTGACTTGTTAAACTGGAGAGGGGAGTGGGTGAATAAACCAGGAGTCAAAATACATGACCAATTGCCACTCCCTGGAGTTGGGAAAACTTTTGCTGGCCCAAGTATGGATGAATAAGGCCAAAAGTATTAATTAAAGTAACGTGTGCTAATAAAATCCAAAACCACGTGCGTGGAATTTCTCCGACAAGTATGGCTGGCGGCGTTAAGCCATTTATTATTATTACTACTACTACTACTGCTCAAACTACTTATCATGAACAGTTTTAGATCATGTAAGTTAAACAGATTATCCATATATTCAATAAATATAAAAAACAAAATAAAATATAAAGTTGAGGTTGTAATTAATCACCTATCATAACAATTAATTTTTTGAATATAATCCAAATTCAGCCGCCAACTTAACAATTTACGTATATGTACAATTAGTCAAGTGAATCATTGGTGATTAAAATTTTTCTGGAATATAACACAATTGGACTTGGGTTATTAAACTTCAAATTTAGTTTTGGAGATTTCTGAATATTTTTTTTTAAAAAATTTAGTTTACCCAATAATTTTTAGCTACCATCCTCTCTTTATTTTTAAATAAAAAAAAATTCAATTCTTAGTATTTTGTATCGAAATTTTACACAAATATTGAAAAAAATTCATTCTATTTTGTAATAAATTCTAAATTTTTCAAAATCGAAAACTAAATTTATTTATTTTTCAAATATTAAAAACATATAAAAAAAAGTAATCTCGAAATGATCCAAATTTTTTTAAGGAATTTCATATAAATCTTATTGAATGATTTTTATTATAAAATTATTTATGTAATTGTTATTTTTTTGAGATAAATGACATAAAACTAAAGGATGAACTAAATCTTTTTTTTTTATAAAAAAAGGTTAGGGATCTCTAAGATTAAACTTAATGTACAATATTATAATAAACATGAATGAACACTCTACTGCCTTAATGTACGATATTATAATAAAAAATGAATGACCTAATCATCTACAAAATATATTGCCTCATTCTTTTCTTGAAGCTCCAGCCTTATTTGGTTTGTTGGTATTAAATTAAAAGGTTAAGGTCTGAAAAAAAAAATCAAATTGAGTGCGTGGTCAGTGATCTAGTGAGGATAAGAGACTATGAGTAATTAATTCATATGGTAAAGTTAGATTTTGAGATTTCAATAAAAGTAGCTGTGAGTGAAAGTATGGACACGAAACCCAAACAAAAAAATTCAATAAAAGTTCAACAGCTGACATTGCATGGCCAAACTAAAGCGAAACAACAATTATTGACTCAACGTACTCTTGCTGGACAGTGCTGACAACCTCAGGAAACTAGACAAAAAGAAAAAAGAAAAAAAGAAGACATACATTTGGACTTTCGCAATCATTTCCTCTTCTCTCTTTCAACCAGCACTTCTTATTCTCATTTTGTATGGTGCTCCATTGCTTCCGTTTACCTCCTTGTAAAATGATACAGTATCCCCACTTTTGAGGCTAGCATAACAAGCAATGTCATACCAACCTCTTGTAAATGCAGGCATTCTTCCTGATTTGGTGGAGCAGTGAATTTCCAGCGGCTCTCCGGTTAATGGCGTTCCTGCAGCTGACTCAACTGCGGTGGACAACTTTATGCTCCGAGCACCTTGGAAATGTGGCAGGCCTTCTAGGATAGAATCGCGTGGTAGTTCTAATCCTCTCTCAATATCCATAGAGGTGAGTTTTTTTGTGAAGATTTCCATGGCTAGCTAATTAAAATGCTTTGATATAATTAATCAGGATAAATAAGGTTCTCTTTATTTGTAGTGATGGGTATATATATAGTAGGTATTTATATAAACTGTAAACCAGATAGCTTGTTGCGTACGGTTTTGTTTCACTCGATCTCTGTTAATATTGATGTATTGACTTATTGCATATATAATTGTTCTAGAAACTATTTAAATCTCCGAATTGTCATAAAACAGCTGGTCAATGCTTTCTCTAAGAAAACCGTAGTCTAGTAAACAATATTTAGTTTGAACAAAAAAGATACTACATATGACAGTCTTATGGCATTTTCTACAATAAATGACTTTGAAAAACAGTTCATTCTGTCTTTAAAAGTTCACATTAAAAAGACATTTATCAATGACATGCAGTTCAAATGACAGTAATAATAATGTATTTTCTCACTACCGTAAATCTCGAATTCAAGCTTATCTTTTGAAAAAAAAAAAATCTCTATCCGACTTTTTTGTGTGCGATGGTTCTGCATATACGTATAATCTTTCTTCATATCTACCGACAACACATTCCAACCACCTCATTAACTACTGGTTCCATTTTGTGCCATTGAAAAGGTCAATTATATTCCGAACACAAACGAAGCAATTCGATAGTTTTGTTTTTGACCCGAGCAAAGAGCAACCTATCACGTTCTAGAATGCATGCATGTCTTTGACTTGTACGATAGCTAGCAGCCTATCACATTCCAGGGTATCTTTTGAACTCATTTATAAATTAATGTTGGTAAATTGCATTAAATAACTAGAATTAAATTAAGAAAAAGATCACCATGGTATGATATATGCACAAAAGAACGATAAATGGTCTGAATTAGTGTCGGTCAAACTGACATTTGATTCAAAGCACTTAAGCTATATATCCACCGACCATTTGGTTATAAGTTGTGAAATGGTCATTGTCAATTAGCAAACCTTACACTTTGTTTTATCAAAATTATATATTCAAGTTCTTTTCAACATTCTAGCTATCACATTATGTCGACCTAGTGTCGATGCCAATTTCGATTGGAGATTGAGAACACTAAACCAGGGATATAATATTGACCACACGTTCATGCTAGATAATGTGCCACTACTCAAAATCTTTCCAAGCTTATACGGTTAGTTATTTGTCTCATTCAATGAAACATGCATATTATGTGGAGCAATTGAATAAGAGAAAGATGGGTTCATAGTACTATTCAAATAATAATAATAACAATAATAATAAATACTCTAATATTATATTAAGTAACCATTCAATTCAACAACAAAGACTCATGTAGTTATATTGTATTAACTCATTAATGAGGTCAAATAATGACAACGTGCTCTTTTTTTCCTAAGTTAAATTTGATCAAACATCACATGTCATTTGTTTTTAAACAATAAATAGTTAAGTAGTTCATAACATCTTTCATGTTAGAAAATAAAATACCATTCTTGATGTTTTACATAACATTTTAGATTTCTAAACTGAAATGATTCTTTAACAAAATCACAACAGCAATGACTAATGATTGCGAGTTTGATTCTTATTATTAAAGAGTTAATATATAATTCATAAAACTTTATTTAATAACTTAATTTTTTGAGTTGAGATAGTTTTTTCATATTATATTAGAATCCTAATGAAAAAATAGTCATGAATTCGATTCCATAGCACCATCATCCCACCTGACCTCCCTTTCTGAACCAATAGTTGTCCACTTAACATTGTGAGCATTCCATAAACGATTAATGAAGGCATCCTTAAAATCAAATAACTTAGTTTCAAGCAGATACAGAACGTCAACTCTTTCATTATAGAACATAAGGTGAACATGTTTATTCATTTTTTTTTTTTTCTGAGAAGGAAAGAAAGGTACGGAGATAGAACTCTTTTCAGTATATTTTTTTGCGTATGTGTTTTTTTTTTTTTTTTTCCTTAGCTCTCCGGCTGCCTTTTTGTGTGTCTCCCTTTGCAAACTAGAATTCGAAAGCTTTTTATAGGCTAAAACCTCTTGAAATCTCTCTCAAAATCAGCTCATTCAAATTCAAATTGTCAAATCTTAGTTTTGAAATTTGATTAGCTAAAAATAAGAGGATTCAAATTCAAAAAAAGATTAGTGGAAGATTTCGATAGATCTTCGAATGATTTTAGGAAGATCCAGTATTTTTTATATTTTTTCTTTTTTTGTATTTTATTTTTTATTTTTCAAGGAACCCAAAATTGGGTTATGACACCATTTTTCATGTTAAAGAATAAAATAACATTCTTAAAGTTTTACATAACAATTTAAATTTTTAGACTGAAATGATTCCTTAACATCATAATTGTAATGACTAACTATCGCAAGTTTGATTCCTACTATTGAGAATTAACATAAAATAATTTATAAAACTTTACCCGACAATTTAATGTTTTGAGTTGAGATGGCTCTTTGATATTGTATTAAAATCTTAATGATAAAATAATTATGAATTTAATTGATTCCATAGCACTAGCATCCTACCTGATTCCATAGCACAAGCATCCCACTTGACCTCCCTTTCTGAATCAATGAGCATTTCATGAACGATTAATGAAGGCATCCTTAAAATCAAATAACTTAGTTTCAAGCAGATACAGAACGTCAACTCTTTCATTATAGAACATAAGGTGAACATGTTTATTCATTTTTTTTTTCTGAGAAGGAAAGAAAGGTACAGAGATTGTCTTCCAATTGGCTAAGAAAGTCATGAATGCTTACCTTCGAGACAGGAGCACAGAAGATCAATGAAAGACTAGAGCGCGAGCTAGTTGATCAAAAGTAAGAAATGAGAGTATAAAACAAAGAAGAAACAAACACATCAAACTTGGAAACTACTACAATAAACAAGAACGAAAACGAAGTGCTGAAAAACATGGTATCGGTTTAGATAACTTGATCATCTGATCTCACACATCTTTTTTCTTTTTCTTTATAGCTCAGCTAGCACTTCTCACTGTGAGTTTGTACTTCGCAGTGCCTTGGTCTTCCATATGCAAAGTCACGACATCACCAGGGTTGAGCCTCAGACGGCTTGCGATGTCACGCCAATTTTTAGTAAATGCAAGCCTTCCCGACCTGCTGGAGCAGTGAACATCAACTTCCATATCAGCTTGCTCAAACATAATCGGAAACACAATGTCCCGAGCACGTTCGAAAGGTGGCAAGGCTTCTCTTCTTGCATCATTTGGTAGCTCCAATTGTTTCTCAATGTCACTCTTTGTGAGTTTCTTTCTGAAGACTTCCATAGCCATAATATGCTCCAATTTCAATAGTATGCCTTTCTATTTTTAGTTTGGGTTCAAAATGCTTTGAGATGATCAGGTTAAAGAACGATCCCTTTATTTATAGTGATGGATATAGTAGGTATTTATATAAATTGTAAACCAGATAGCTTGTTGCTTAAGGTTTTGTTTCACTCTATCTCTAGTAATACTGATTTATTAACTTATTTCATATATAATTGTTCTAGAAACTATTTGAATCTCTGAATTCCATAATACAGCTGGTCAACACTTTCTGTAAGAAAAATCTCTTTAGTCTAGTAAACAATATTTAGTTAGTTTGAACTAAATGATACTACATATGACAGTCTGTCTTATGGCATTTTCTACAATTAATGAATTTAAGAAACAGTTCATTCTCTTTTTGAAATGGATTTTTTTTTTTTTAAATAGAGATGTCTAGTTTATTGTCATTAAAAAAAAATATTAATGAGTTGTAGTTGGAGTGACACTAATGATGTGAAAACTTTTCCCACAACTACATATCTCGAATTCAAACCTATCTTTTAAAACAAAAATAAAATTAAATTAAATTAAAAATTAAAAGAGCATCTCTATTGCGCCTTTGTTTAGTGTGTGACGGTGCTGCATTATCTCTCTTCATATCTACCGACAACGCATTCCAACCGCTTCCTTAACTGCTGGTTCCATTTTGTGCCCGAGAAAAGGTTATATTCTGTAATGGAAACCTAGTAATTCGAGTGTTTTGTCCGTTGTTGTCTTTGACCCGAGCTAATAGCAACCTAAATGCATGCGTCTGTGACCTATGCTCATATCAGCCCATCACATTCCAGCATGCATTGTGTTTGACCTTTGCGAATAGCAACCTACATCACATTCCAGCATATTTTTTGAACTCATTTATAAATATAGATAAATATTATAGGTCCATCGTTTGGTTTTTGTTTTCTTCTCAATTAATAGATCGGTAACTTAATTGCATTAAATAACTTGAATTAAATTAAGAAAAAGAGGAAGATGGTACAATATATGCACAAAAGAATGATAAGTGTTTTGAATTTTTTTTTTTAACTCACAGATCTAAAGCTCCTATTAAAACAAGTGTGTTAAAATTTGAACTTATAACCTCTTATTATAAGAGATCACTAACACTAGATTACAACATTTTTGGTCAAATATTTGATTCCGGCAATATATCCACCAACTATACATTTTTGAAATGCTATCACCAATTAGCAAACCAACCAACTATTGATTGCTTTACTAACACTTTGTTTTATCAAAATTATATGTCTCTATTCTAGTTCTTTTCAACAATATTCTAGCTATAGCTATGACATAATGTCGACCTAGTCTTGATGCCAATTTCGATTGGAGATTGAGAACACCAAAACAACGATATAATGCTAGATAATGTGCCACTACTCAAAAATCTTTCCAAGTTTATAAGGTCAGTTGTTTGTCCCATACAATGACACATACTATGTGGTGCAATTGAATAATCAATAGATGTTGATAGTAGTATTCAAATTCCTAATTAACCACTTAATAATAATAATAATAATAATAATAATAATAAATACTCAAATATTATATTAAGTAATCATTCAATTCAACAACAAAAGGCTCATGTAGTCATATTGTATTAACTCATTAATGGGGTTAAATAATGATAGCGTTCTTTTTCCTAAGTTAAATTTGATCAAATATCACTTGTCATTTTTTTAACAATAAATAGTTTCATTCCATTTGTCGCTACCCAATGTCGGACGGGACTCCCAAAAAAAAATTTAAATCTAAGTGTTAATTGGTATTTACAAGTGTATTTATAGAGTTTGGAGTCGCCACCTAGTATTAAGAAACTAGGAACGTAAAAGTAATACTCGGTTCGGAGATTCTATAGCAAGGAGTTGGTTACATATTTAAGAAGATATTTAATCACCCAAAAGTGCCATTTTCGAAGAAAAGTATCACGTCTAGTTTAGTTCTAAATTCATCTCCTAAAATGTTTTATCCATGTCAAACAATTTTTTTTTTATTTTTAAACTCCTATTTTTTCAAAGTCAAATTAAATTTTTTTAGTTTGAGCGTAACATCGTATTGAAACGATCGTCGGTCTCCTTCACCAAGCGACACGTCGGTTTAAACATCGGATCCACTATAAGTCTTAACACAACTTGTGTGTCGGAGGACATCCCGATTAAACGATGATTTTTGGCGATGTCGGTCCTTATAAGATAGGGGACTTTGTCAATAATTTTTAATTTTTTTTATCAAACGACGAGTCCCTATCAAATAGAAGCCTTCGTTGAGATTTTTTGTTATTTTTATTTTTATTTGTTCTTGATGAAAAATCATCATCGATCCCTAAAATTTAGAAGACTCGACGATTACCTATCCCTTAATTATCTAAACTAATTACGAAATTAAAAAAAAAATCTAAAATTTTAATTAACTAAAATCAATTAAAATAAATTTTGAGAAATTAAATATATTAAAATCATCGTCCGTCCCTAGTAAATAGGAGACTCGTTAATCTAATATTTTAATCATATCAAAATCATAGATTAACATAAATTTCACATCTAAGCATTTCTAGGTTTTCTAACATGTATAAGACCAAAAATTATTACAAAACACATAAAATAAAAAAAAAACAAACCCAAACAGATCCAAAATTCACATTCACCGTAAAATTACAAAAATACACCCGGAATGCCAAGAGTCACTACCAAGTGACCGTTCATCTTTCGGTGATCCTCCGAGCGCATGGACCACCCCGCCTTGTAGATCCGGTCACTCGTGAGTCCAACGGTAGTGGTTTCAATTGGAAACGATGTCGAAGGAGGGAGATCGGATCCTCCAAAGATCCGATCGGATCTCCTTTCTTCACTAGCGATGAATCCGATCTCCTTTTGGGATTTCAAGCACATCGATCGACTCACGAGATTGAGAGAAGGATTTCGTGGTGGTGGTTAAGACCTCCAATTCCTTCTAGATCGATCAATTTTTTTGGGTTGAACAAAATGGGTCGGAAACGAATCCTATTCAATTAAACTCGTTTTCCGGTGACTTTAGGTCGCGATTTTTAAATGGAAATACTCAAAGGAGATAGACGATCGGATCCGTGATGGTAGATCTCGTGTTGGTTACCTGGAGTTGAGAGAAATGATCGGGTCTTTTTCCGGGTCGGGTTTTGGTGGTTTAATCTTCAATTTCTATCACCTCCGTGATTGGTTCTCCCTCTAATCAATATGGATAGGCCGGTCTAGTGATGGGCTACATGTGGGTGGTGTTTATCGGGGTTAAAATTGACCTTAAAACGATCAATTAAGGCACAAAACTTTCAATTGGGTAAACGAGTTAATGGGTTTGGATTTTGGGTTAGGGCATGTTTGGCAATTTTCAATCTTTTCAGTATATTTTTTTGCATATGTAGTTTTTTTTCTGTTTTTTTTTCCTTGGCTCTCTGTCGCCTTTTTGTGTCTCCCCGCAAACCGAATTCGAAAGCTTTTTATAGGCTAAAACCTCTTGAAATCTCTCTCAAAATTAGCCCATTCAAATTTAAATTGTCAAATCTTAGTTTTGAAATTTGATTAGCTAAAAATAAGAGGATTCAAATTCAAAAAAAGATTAGTGGAAGATTTCGATAGATCTTCGAATGATTTTAAGAAGATCCGAGTATTTTTTATATTTTTTCCTTTTTTGTATTTTTTTTATTTTTCAAGGAACCCAAAATTGGGTTATGACACCATTTTTCATGTTAAAGAATAAAATAACATTCTTAAAGTTTTACATAACAATTTAAATTTTTAGATTGAAATGATTCCTTAACATCATAATTGTAATGATTAACTATCGCAAGTTTGATTCCTACTATTAAGAATTAACATAAAATAATTTATAAAACTTTACCCGACAATTTAATGTTTTGAGTTGAGATGGCTCTTTGATATTATATTAAAATCTCAATGAAAAAATAATTATGAATTTAATTGATTCCATAGCACTAGCATCCTACCTGATTCCATAGCACTAGCATCCCACTTGACCTCCCTTTCTGAATCAATGAGCATTTCATGAACGATTAATGAAGGCATCCTTAAAATCAAATAACTTAGTTTCAAGCAGACGAAGAACGTCAACTCTTTCATTATAGAACATAAGGTGAACATGTTTATTCATTTTTTTCTGAGAAGGAAAGCAAGGTACGAAGATAGAGTACAAAACAAAGAACAAACAAAACACACCAAACTTGGAAACTACTGCAATAAACAAGAGCGAAAACGAAGTGCTGAAAAACATGGTATCCTTTTAGATAACTTGATCATCTGATCACACATCTTTCTTTCTTTTGCTTTATGGCTCAGCTCGCACTTCTCACGGTGAGTTTGTACTTCACAGTACCTTGGTCTTCCATATGCAAAGTGACGACATCACCAGCGCTGAGCCTCAGACGGCTTGCGATGTCACGCCAATTTTTAGTAAATGCAAGTTTTCCCGATCTGCTGGAGCAGTGAACATCAACTTCCATATCAGCTTGCTCAAACATAACTGGAAACACAATGTCCCGAGCACCTTGGAACGGTGGCAAGGCTTCTCTTCTTGCGTCGTTTGGTAGCTCCAAATGTCTCTCAATGTCACTCGTTGTGAGTTTCTTTCTGAAGACTTCCATAGCTATAATATGCTTCGAGATAATTAGAAGTTCAAGAAGTTTGTTAGTGTATTTATAGTGATGAGAATCAGAAGCATTTGTGTAGTTTTTCTTGGGGACTTTTCAGTAATTGTGAGAGCCACCGAAATTCCATTTGGTGGCCATGGGGTAGTAGTCGATATACAGGTGAGCTTTGTTAGAAAATTATTCTTTATAAAACCATCAATATAAAATTGTTTTTGGAGCATTATCTATTGGTTTAAATTTTTTAATTAAGATAGTTTTTTTTATATGATATTAGAGTTATATATATATATATAAAAGAATTATTTCTTACAGCCTTTTTCTATAATTTAAACCTTATAAATAATATGAGAGCATATCACTGGGCTAAAGTTTCTATCTTTATATGATACACATATGAATTAGTTCAAGCAATTTGAAAAGCACCGTCACGTAGCCTTCGGTTGTTTTTATGTGTTTATCGTGGGGTGTTTTATGATTTCCTTAATCGATATTTAAGATCCCAGGTATATCTTTCTCGACTTATTATTTTAATAACAAACAACTTCATCATCTTGATACGACAGAATACAACATTTGCATTTCAAATTTATTTTTGTAGCCAAACATAAATAATCATGTTAAGAACATTATGAATCAAAATCATTAAAAAAAAAAAAAACTCCAATAATCTGCCATTTATTTTATAGAAATATTTAGCTATTTTTTTTTAATTAAGAAGAAAAATAATATAATGTATGATGTCAAAGAATCACATCAACCTAAAAGAAAAAAATTTATATTATTTTCTGATACATCTTTTCAAATGCAAAACCTTTTAATCTTGAAATTTGTATAAATCTATTATTATTTTGTGCTTCGTTAGAAGGGAAAGTGGCATTCTACGATAGAATCGTGTTATAGCTCCAATCCTCTCTTAATATCCATAGAGGTGAGTTTAGAGGTGAATTTTTTTGTGAAGATTTCCATGGCTAATAAAAATGCTTTGAGATAATCAGATTAATGAAGGTTCTCTTTATTTGAAGTGATGGGTAGAGGAGGTATTTACATAAATTGTAAACCAGATAGCTTGTTGCTTAAGGTTTTGTCTCTCTATATCTCTAGTAATTTTGATGTATTAACTTATTTCATATATAATTGTTAGTAAATGATATTTAGTTGGTCAAGACTCTCTGTAAGAAAATCCCCTACAGTTTAGTAAATGATATTTAGTTAGCATAATCTCTCTTACGCCCGTTTTAGGGTGTGATGGTGCTGCATAATCTCTCTTCAGATCTACCGACAATGCATTTCAACCGCTTCACTAACTACTGGTTCCATTTGGTGCCCTAAAAAAGGTTATATTCCGTAATGCAAACTTAGCAATTCGAGTGTTTTTTCCGTTGTTGTCTTTGACCCGAGCTAGTCGCAACCTATCACATCCTAAAATGCATGTCTTTAACATGCGCTATCACACACTAGCTAGCATGCATGTCAATGACCTGAGCTAATAGCAACCTATCACATTCTAGCTGGCATGCGTGTCTTTGACTTGTGCAATAGCAACCTATCACATTGTAGCGTATATCTTTTGAACTCAATGAACTGGATACTCACGTTACCTTACAATCGTATATATAAGATCAACGATTTATATGATATAATATGAGTAAAAATTTTATTTTTTATAATTAATATGAATTGATCTTAGAACATAATAATAATAATAAATAATTAGGGTTATGTGTGTAAATACATAATTAATTTATAACAAAGCTAATGATATATATCTTTTAATTATTTTATTTAAAAATATTAATTTTAGAATATAAAAATAAATAAATTAAAAATAATTAGCGTTATGTATGCATATACATAAATTAATTTCTAACAAAACTAATTATGTGTGTGTGTGTGTGTGTGTGTGTGTATTTTTTCATATGTTTACTTATGTTTTTATTTTTTCTCTATTTGTTAAAACAAAAAATAGAACCATTGATATAGCAAAAAGGACAAAAAAATTATTTTTTGAATCAAAGGAACTAATGGTGTTAGGTATGCCGATACATAATTAATTTTCAATAAAACTATATATATATATATATATATATATATATATATATATATATATATATATATATATATCATACTAAGTAAATTCAGAGTATATAGTATAAATAATTTTTAAAAAAAACCATCTAGGTTGTATGGAATATGTTAAAGTCAATAAATTGAAATAAAAACTACGACAAAATTGGTTCTCATAAATCTTACTTCTTAATTTATGATGAAAGAGATTCTTAAATTGTAAATTAAATAATAAATTAGTTCATCTTGTTTTAAAAAATGAATGAATTATTTTTTTATTAGTATTGACCATGAATAATATATTTTTTTATTTTTAAAGTCTTTTTTTCATATTTTTTTCCTATATTTTTTAGTTTTTCTCCATTTCTTAAAAAAAAAATAAAAACATTGAGCTAGCAAAAAGGACCCAAAAAATAGTTTTTGAACCGAAGAGACTAATGGCGTTATGTATCCAAATACATAATTAATTTTCAACAAAACTAAAAAAATAAATCATATTTATCAAGAAATAAAAGTTCATAAAAAATTTTATTTAATGAGAATTTTTATAATAAATGACAAATTTAAGAGATTAATTTTAAGCAATAAAAAAATATAATTCGATATATGTGTTTATTTTAAAATTTAAAAATATAAGAGGCCAAAAATATTTTTTTTTAATATGAGAAATAAAAAGTGTGTTTTTGAAAAAAAAAGTGAGGTAAAAAATAGACTAAATTAAAAACATGAGATTTCAAAATATTTTTAAAAATATGAGGATTTTAAAATATGAAGGAAAAAAATTGAAGTGTAAAATTTGAAAATAAATGAAAAAACTATTAGAAAATCATGAAAATACTTTTGTAGAAAATCAAAAAACACTTTACTAAAAGCCAAAAGAGGATCTTAGCTACAGAAAACGAAAAGAAAAAAAAAAAAAAAAGAACCTTGGCTTAAAAAAAAAAGTCAGCTATTTTACCATTCAAATGAACAGTAAAACAGATGGGAAAGAATAAAAAACAAAAAGGGCCTTTGCTTAAAAAAAAAAGTTGGTGGAAGTTCACTAGTCATTCAATGTTCAAATAAACAGTGAACTTCTCAAATGTTTTAGTATTTAGTAGAATTTATAAATGTTGATAAATTGCATTAAATAACTCGAATGAATTTTTTTTTTTTTTTTTAAAGATGAAGATGATGCAATATATGCACAAAATAATGATAAGTGTTTTGAATTAGTTTCGGTCGATTCCAGCAATATATCCGCCGACCATTTGGCTATAAGTTGTGAAATGTTCATTATTAATTAGCAAACCAACTATTGATTGCCTTATTAACGCTTTGCTTTATCAAAATTATATGTATAGATTCGAGTTCTTTCAACATTCTAGCTGTGAGATCATGTCGACCTCATGCTGATGTCAATTTCGATTGGAGATTGAGAACGCCAAAACAGTGATATAATGTTGACCACGTTCATGCTATAGATAACGTGCCACTACTCAATGGGACATGCTATGTGGTGCAATTGAATTTTAATTAGAAGATAAAAGATGGGTTGATAGTATTATCTTGTGAAGATTTCCATGGCTAATTAAAATGTTTTGAGATAATCAGGTTAAAGAAGGTTCTCTTTATTTGCTGTCATGGATACAGTAGGTATTTATATAAACTGTAAACCAGATAGCTTGTTGCTTAAGGTTTTGTTTCACTCTATCTCTAGTAATATTGATGTATTAACTTATTTTATACATAGTTGTTCTAGAAACTATTTGAATCTCTGAATTCCCATTATACAGCTAGCCAATACTTTCTGTAAGAAAAATCTTTATAGTCTAGTAAACAATATTTAGTTAGTTTGAACAAAAAAAGATACTACATATGACAGTCTTATGGCATTTTCTACAATTAACGACTTTAAGAAACAGTTCATTCTCTTTTTTGGCAATGGTTTTCAATTTTTTTTTTTTTTTTAATAGAGATGTCTAGTTTATTGTCATTAAAAAAAAATTATTAATGATGCATTTTCTCACCACTTCATGTCTCTATTATGCCCTTTTTAAGTGTGTGATTGTCCAGCATAATCTCTCGTTATATCTACCGACAACGCATTCGAACCGCTTCCTTAACTGCTGGTTCCATTTTGTGCCCTAGAAAAGATTATATTCCGTAATGGGAACCTAGTCACTCGAGTGTTTTGTCCGTTGTTGTCTTTGATCAGAGCTAGTAGCAACCTACACGCATGTCTTTGACCTGTGTTATAGCAACAAATCACATTATCTTTTGAACTCAATTATAAAGATAGATAAATATTATAGGTTCATCGTTTGGTTTTTGCTTTTCTCACAATTAATATATCGGTAACTTGCATTAAATAACTTGAATTAAATTAAGAAAAAGGTGATGGGACAACATTGTCAAATGATTAAAGCTTAAATTATTAGATGAGATCTAATATATAATTTATATTATTCTTTAATAAATATATCCACAGAAGAATTACAAGGGTTTTGAATTAATTTCGGTCAAATATTTGATTCCAGCAATATATCCATCGACTATTTTGGTTATAAATTTTTGAAATGTTCGTCACCAATTAGCAAACCAACTATTGATTGGTTTATTAATTAACACTTTGTTTTATCAAAATTAACCACCGATCAGTATCTATTCGAGTTCTTTTCAACATTATAGCTATAGCTATGACATAATGTCGACCATGCACGTTCATGCTGGATATTGTGCCACTACTCAAAACAGCGATATAATGTTGACCGTGCACGTTCAGGCTGGATAATGTGCCACTACTCAAAATCTTTCCAAGTTTATTTGGTTAGTTATTTGTCTCATACGATGGCCCATACTATTTGGTGCAACTGAATAAGATAAAGATGGGTTGATTGTACTATTCAAACTCCTAATTAACCACTATAAAAAAAATTGTAATATTATATTAAAAAACCATTTAATTCAACAAAGGCTAAAATAATTATATTGTATTATCTCATTAATGGGGTTAATTAATGATAGCGTGCTTTTTTTTCTAAGCTAAATTTCATCAAACATCACTTATCGTTCTTTAAGTAGTTTCATATTATCTTTCATCTTAGAAAATAAAATATGGTTCTTCAAATCTCACATAATAATTTAAATTTCAAACTAAAATGGTTTTTTAATATTAGAGCTGTAATGACCAATAATCAAAAGTTTGATTTCTATTATCAAAGAGTTAATGTAGCATAGTTTATAAGATTACATCTAAAAAGTTAAGTTTTTACCTTGAGATTATGGTTTAATATTACATTAAAATTTTAATAACAAAACAGTGATGAATTCTATTCCATACCACTAGCACCCCCTGACCTCCCTTTCTGAATTAATACTTGTCCGCTTAATATCGTGACCATTCCATAAACGATTAATGAAGGCATCCTTAAAATCAAATAACTTTGTTTCAAGCAGAAAAAGAACGTCAACTCTTTCATTCTAGAAAATAAGGTAAACATGTTTATTCATTTTTTTCTGAGAAGGAAAGCAAGGTACGAAGATAGCGTACAAAACAAAGAAGAAACAAAACACACCAAACTTGGAAACTACTACAATAAACGAGAACGAAAACGAAGTGCTGAAAAACATGGTATCCATTTAGATAGCTTGATCATCTGATCACACATCTTTCTCTCTTTTTCTTTATGGCTCAGCTCGCACTTCTATCACTCTTACTTTGTACTTCACAGTACCTTGGTCTTCTTCCATACGCAAAGCCACGACATCACCAGCGTTGAGCCTCAGACAGCTTGTGATGTCACGCCAATTTTCAGTAAATGCGAGCCTTCCCAATCTGCTGGAGCAGCGAACACGAACTTCCGTTCGAGCTTGCTCTAACACAATTGGTAACACGATGTCCCGAGTACCTTGGAAAGATGGCAAGGCTTCTCTTCTTGCGTCGTTTGGTAGCACCAAATGTTTCTCAATGTCACTCGTTATGAGTTTCTTTCTGAAGACTTCCATAGCTATAATATGCTTCGAGATAATGAGAAGTTCAAGAAGTTTGTCAGTGTATATATAGTGGTGAGAATCAGAAGCATTTGTGTAGTTTTTCTTGGAGACTTCTTGGTAATTGTCCAATTCGGTGGTCATGACATGACGTAATAGATATATAGGTGAGTTTTGTTAGAGAACTATTCCATATAAAACCATTAATTAATATAAAATCATTTTTAGAGCATTATCTATTGGTTCTTTTTTTTTAAATTAAGATGGCTTTTTATATAATATTAGAGTTTTTTTTTTTTTTATCAAGTAATATGAAATGAAATCCTGCCATACCAGTCCATACTCATTTAATTAAAATTCAATATTACAAAATAATTTGATCATATACAGGTTTCAATGGGCTTTCACTTGATATTTCAGAAGGTACATTAGTAGTTCAATTTCGATATATGATTTTTTTTTTTCATTTTTGTTGTTTTGATGTTTATCATGTTATCACATATATATTGAAACTAAATTCTTTATTAATCATGTTTTAAACAGTATATATATATCAGTGTATATTCATAAAAAAAAAAAATTATTTCTTATAGTTTTTTTGTATAATTTAAACCTTATAAATTAATATGAGAGCATATCACTCACTGGGCTAAAGCTTCTATCTTTATATGATACACGTATGAATTACTTAAAGCAATTTGAAAAGCAAAGCACCGTCATGTAGCCTTTGGTTGTTTTTATGTGTTTTATCGTTTTCTTAATTAATCAACAAATAAGATCCGTGGTATATCTTCGTCTACTAATTATTTTAATAGGTAACAGCTTCATCATCTGAACCTTTTTGTTCTGTGCACTATATGGCTAATGGAATGGACTAAGTAAAAAGAAGTTGTGGGGACGGGGACGGGGACGGGGACGGGGACGGGGATGTGAGGGTGTTCAAATTCTACAAAAGAAAGATAAGATGTTTTGAATACCACAAATCCAGCTTTTGGGTCCTTGTCAATGTTTAATGTATAATGAATGATGTTTGGTCCAACGGTTGATTGTTGCATAATTACATATATTAGAAAAAAATATATAAATTACTTGTCGTTGAGTGATTTTTTTTATTTGATAATAAAAATATTTTCGAATCAATTTATATATTACATATCAGTTGGAATTTTTTAATTTATTTTTCTTACATCAGTTTAATAGATTAAAATTTATTACAATGAATAAAATAAATTCTTCCTAAGTTTGAATAAAAAAAATAATAATAACAAACATTATATATTATCTAACAAAAAAAAACCTTAGATTAATTGATATTCTTTTTTTTGCCTTTTTGAATTGATTGTAAGCATAAATTCATTTTGTGTTTTTCACAATGATGCGAAGAAATTAACTATCAATATTGTTAAACGCAAAAATGGTGTACGTGAAACTATTTGTTTGCTGTTGGGAAGACATTGAACTGCTTTAAATTAAGATTCCAAATTCATGGGAGCTAGGTTGAAAAACTACTAGTCGTGTGATGCACACTCCAGCTTGCCCTTTTGAAACAAATTAAAGGTGCGATGCCAACAAATCCAGAGGCAAGTTTTGTCTCGTACCCACCTGCATGCTATAGTATTGTGCCCCAGTCATGAATGCACCGACGCAATCTAGCAAGGTCAAAAGCAATATGTATATATATATAATTGGAAAAGAGTGGAGCCTTGTAATAACCCAAATTTTTCTTGTTGTTTTATTTTTTATTTTATTTCTACTTTTTATTTTTTATTTTTTTATTTCTTATTTTATTTATTTATTTATTTTCATTTATTTATTATTTATTATTTTTGTTTTTTGTTTTAAATTTGAAGTTTATTAAGGAAAAAGAAAAAAAAAGAGAAAGAAAATAATGAAAAAAATTCCGTTGGGGGTGCAATTGAATTAATTAGAGGTGTAATCGAGTTAATTGAAAAGTTTAGGCCTTAAATTGCACCTTCGGGGACCTAATTGTTGAGATTACACTGAAATTATTTCGCCGAGGGGCGTAATTGCTGAAATTGAAACTCGAGGATCAAACCGAACGTTTGGAGCGAACGACGGGATCGAAATAGAGCAAACGACCCGTCGTTCACTCCAAGGTAGATTCTCTCCAAAAATCTTTGGGAGAATCGCCCAAATCCTCCATGAATTTCTTGTTTTTGATTGTGTATTAATCATGGATTTTGTTGCCAAAACCAACGCTAACAGGAATCAATGAGAATTTTCTCGTTTCGATTTCACAATTAACCATGGTTTAAGGAGAAAAATTTGACAAAAAAATTTCGGGATTTGAGATTCAATTCTCGGAGAAATTTTTGGAAATTTGGTGCTATAAAACGTTAGGAATTTCGGAGGAGAAGGGAGGATTGAAAAGGAATTCGGGTTGAGAGAGGATAAAAATCGAAAGCAAAAACATAAATTTTGGATCCTTTAGCAGTTGGGTTTTCTAGGTTTTTACGGGTTCCCGGGTTCGAGTGTTCTTCGTGTTCTCCATCTCGGGTTTGCAATTTCACCTCATTACTTGATTTTTCCGGGTTTGAGTTAGATTTTCACGCGTTTGTTCATTTCAATTTCTGGTTTTGAGGTTTTAATTAATTTTTTGGGATTTCGTCCACAAATTTTTCAGGCGTGCGTTTGAATTTCGGGTTTAGGATGAATTTCTAGGTTTTGTGTTCTTGCGTTTTAGAGTTTTAATAATTCCCAAATTCCCGGGTTTTCTAATTTTCCTTATTTCGATATTGTTCATCGGTCGAAATCCAAAACATGATCCATTCAAGTCTGTTCTAAATCCTCAAAGGCCATTAATTTTCCATCAACCCATTTCCATAACTCCCAATTCAAGGATCATCGCAACCAAGGCCATCTTCATCCCTTTCGTCAACTCGCAAGCAAGAAAGCATCAAACACCAATACCACAATCAATTTGTTGTTCGGGATCAAGACAAGGCGGAGATCACTCCGAAATCCAAGTATCGATCCAATTCGCACATCCACGACCATGGGTTCGAAGCTCGGAGTTAGTCATTCTCATCTCGAACTTAAATTCTTTATGTTATCTAAACTTTGTGTTTTTAATTCGTTTAAATGGAGAGAATAAGAATAGCTTAATCGGTTGGCCCTTTTGTTCAAAAACATGGCTAACTCCCGTGAAATCTCGAACAAGAGAGTTGGAAAAAGGAGAACGAAGCGAGAGAAATAAGAACATGAGTGAGAGAGAGTAAAAATCGATAAGTTTTCGTGTGATCCAAAAAATAAAATAGGAGGAGGTTGGGTCTTGTTTTTGGGTCTTAGCCCAACTTGGTGCTTTAAAAAAAAAAAAAAAAAGGGAAACGTGATTTGGGCCAAACCCAAACTCACGTTGGAGTAAAAAAAGAAGAAAAAAATACGTGGGCCGGATCGCAATGGGCCCCTTACCCAAAATAAAAAGAAAGGGGGTCGGATCGATTTCACTTGACTCCGCACCCTAAAAAAAAAAAAAAAAAAAGAGTAGAAGTGGTGGGTTAATATTTTAGATATAGGATTTTTTTTTATATGTATTATTTTATTACTTTTATTGTTCAATTTTTTTTTAACTTGTTTATATAGGATGATTTTTTTATTTTTTTAATTTAATTTAATTTTTTTTAGCCTATTTATTTTTATTTCTTGTCGTTTTTAGGTGTTAATTTAGATTTTTTATTTTAATTTTTTTTTGTAATATTTATTTCTAGAAAAATTATTATTATTATTATTATCATATATATATATTTGACGAAGTCTCCTATTTGATAGGGACCGACGTCATAAAAAAAGATGCCTAGAAATTTGGGCGAAGCCCCCTACTTGGTAGGGACCGATGCCACACAAAAAATATAATAAATAAATTCGACGAAGTCTCCTATCGAATAGGGATCGACGTCACCAAATTCAAAATTTTCGACGAAGCCTCCTATTTGATAGAGGCTAACGTCACAAAAAAAAAATCACCTTTTAATCAAAATATCCTCCGACACACCGGTTGTGTCAAGGCACAAAGTGGATCCGATGTTTCAATCGACGTGTCGCCCGACGAAGGGGACCGACGATCGTTTTAATATGATGTCATGCTCAAAACTAAAAAATTCAATTTGTTTAAAAAATAGGAGTTTAAAAAATCAAAAAATAATTTGACGTAAATAAAATATTTTAAGAGATAGATTTAGAGCTAAACCGGACGTGGTACCTTTTTTCGAAAAGGGCGCTTTTGGGTGATCGATATCTTCTCAAAAGCGTAACCAACTCCTTACCATAGAATCTCCGAACCGAGTGTCCGTTTTAGGTTCCTAGTTCCTTCAATACTAGGTGGCGACTCCAAACTCGTAAATAAACTTATAAATATTCATTTCTAATTTTAGATTATTTTCGAGGAGTCTCCTCCGACGTCGGGTAACGACAAGCCTAATACTTTAAGCTTACACCTTAACTAACCACAATCTACTACTTGGTCAAACAATTGGGTCACTTCCAATCGTCTAAAGGTCTTTTTTTTTTTTGCGAGTAGTCGTTCACAATCACACTATATTTGAAGTTAATTAAGAAGAAAAGTATATGCACTAACCAATTTAATTTCATACCAACTTTGTAAGACATTATTTGTTTTGATGACGGATGTTGGTTTATTTTCTGAAATATACGGAAAAGGTTTTGCACTATAAAAAATGAAGGGCTTAGCGATGGAAAATTCCATCACTAAAACCTATGTTTTCCATCGCTATTGTGTTTTAGCAATGGAATTTCGATGCAATAATAATATCGATAAAATACTTGTCACTAATTTTTTTAGCGATGGAAATTTTATCGCTAGATTGAA
The DNA here is from genome assembly GCA_963924115.1 of Dovyalis caffra. NCBI lineage: Eukaryota > Viridiplantae > Streptophyta > Magnoliopsida > Malpighiales > Salicaceae > Dovyalis > Dovyalis caffra. The sequence continues at coordinate 19,112,102 of CAWUPB010001197.1, read as the reverse complement.
ATATCTCCATCACTAATTCAATATAAATAGTCATTTTGTAGTTATAAAATCTATCACAAAACCGTCGGTAAGTTGTTTGATTTTCGTTGTTATATAGTGACGGAAATCCATTGTAGAATTTTGTCGCTGATCGCTAAACCGTAGCTTGGTGTCGCCAAATTGTCGATGGATTTTATTATCCATCGCTACTGAACTAATTTAATATTTATTTTTTGTCGTTAGTCGGTCGTTGATCCGTAGCTAATGAAGGAAATTATTTTTTTTAATTTGTTCATAGAGATTTAATGTTTAATTATAATGGCAAACAACTAAAAATAAAATTATAATACGAAATATTATTGAGTAAAATAAAAATAATATAAAATCAAATAATATATACACACACACACGTATTCTAGTCTACGAACACATTAAAAAATTAAAAAAAAAAAACTAGTCTTCATCATCATCATCATCATTTTCTACATAATCTTCCGATCTGCTAGGTGCTGAGAGTCATATAAAACTTTTCCAAAAGCATCACCTAATAGCTTAAACTTTTGAGTTAATATGGTTTTTTGACATGGTATCGGAGACTTGAGGACCAAGTGGTCACGAACTCAAATCTCACCACCTTCATTTCTCTTCTATTTAATTAAGCACAAGATAGTGCGAGTCTATACAAATTTCAAGTCCAAAAAACTTTTACTAGAGGAGATGTGTTAGAGAGTCATATAAAATCATTCCTAAAGCCTTACCTAATAGTTTATATTTTCGAGTTAAGATGATTCTTTGATGCTGAAAATTGAGAGGAAAGGTCGATCGGTTAGGAGGGAAGGGATGTCAAAAGCGAGTTTGCACGTCTCATAATAACTGTTGAATCATTTGTGTTTGTTGCTCATGCCGATGCACCAATTCTCACTGCTTTTGCCGGAGAAGTTGCTATTCCACATTGTGTTTCTCTCTACCTCCTAGATCTATCAACTATATTCACGCTCTATATCCATTCGAAGCTACTATTAAATTGATCATCATCCCAGGTGCATACAACCATGGAACTACGATGTGACGGAGGAAGAGTTAACACCGGAATAAGAGTAATGTCGAGACAACCGTAATTCAAGGTCATACACTCTACGCTTCTTCTCTCCTTCTATAGCCTTAAGTTATATTTAAGCTATGTCGATGTCTAATGATGATGAAGCACCCTCGACATATGGCTAGCGACTACCTCATACAATGAATTCACGTGCTCCTACATAATTATAAAAATTATAATTTTAAATCATAAATTTAATTTTTAGATTAAATTGACATATGTATAATTAAAAAAATAAAATACTTACCATAACCATCTAGGATTGCGTATCGACAAATGACTCATTGGTCAAGATTTGGTTCACGGCCCAACATTTTAGGTTGAAAAAAAATTGACAAAAATAATATGAGATTCACTAACTACAAATAATAAATTATAACAAAATAGATAATAGGATTTATCATTCGTGTAGCGTGGTCAAACGAGTGAGATGGAACCTTCCGTATGTCTAGATTGGCCGAATCGGTACCATCCGTCTCGTTCATGCGGTTTCAAGCCGCCTACTCATAATTGACTCAAAACTTAGGTGTGGCGTATTTCCATTGTCATCCATCCCACACCTACTTTGGGATAGATGAGGATTTGGACCCCTTTTTCTTCTAGTTAGTCGGCATGTCGATATAACACTTGCATGCCTAACACTCCCATGCTACCCTAACCATCACATCGATGGCTTTATCTCTTATAACGTACCCGTAATAACCGGTACTCGTTGCAAATGAAATTAAAAAATATATATTAAACACAAGAGAAACATATTTTAAGGGTGTGAAATAATCCTTAGGAACTTCAACAAATATATATAATAGTTAAAATAGTTTTTCTATGCTTAAGAGATATTTTATTGATTTTACGGTGCGTGAATGATGGTTTTTGCATGAAATAATTAATTAAAGCATGTTGTTTATGAATGAAAAATAGTTTGTGTGCTTAGAATAATTTTTAGAGGGGTGTTGAATTATTTTATGTGCTTGTGTGAATTTTTTTATGTGCTATGAATATTTTATTTGAATTTTTATGTGTTGGAATAGTGTTTTTAGAGGTAAAGAATTTACTTAGGCACCTTAAGAGTATGAGGAATTTTTTTTAGAGTATAGAATAATCATATGGGATGTGTGAGAGTTCCTAGAAAATTTAAATTAATTTTATTAAGTATGGGGAATATTTTTAATAGGAAATAGTGTAATTTTTACACTAAATAATTAATTTAGAGGCTCAAATGAGGTCCAAAAATTATGAAAATTTACAATAAACTCCCTTAATAAATATTTGAATTGATTATGGAAATAAATTGGATTTTTGAAGAGTATGGGATGGAATTTTAAAAGTAGGGACTAAATTATATAAAATTAGAGACTCGATTGCTTAAAAATAAAAGTCTAATAATCCAAATTAAATTATTTAGGAATTTTAAGGGTTAAAATTAAGTCCTAAATACTGAAAATAAAGGATTATAAATGATTATTTGAATAAAAGGAGGATTTAGGAAAGAATAAGCCCTAGAAAACTCTAGAAACTTGGAGGACCAAAATTTGTCATTTTCCTCCCAACATTGGCTGACCTAAAGCATTAATTAAGTCTTACTTCCAATAAATTTTATGAATAGAATTAAGCTAAATGGAAGGCTTAAAAAAAAAAGAACAAATGGAAAAAAATTTAGCCAAATAAAAAGAATTGATTGGAAATTGAATTAAGGGCTAAGATTTACCCAAATTAAGGATGGAGATGAGCTCAACAAGTCCAGAAAATTTTCCTATAAATAGGAGTGCTGGAAAAATTAAAAAGGAAAGGAAAATTAAAAAACACAAAGGAAAATCTTGCAAAATTTTCACTCAAAAACTACCCAAAATAATTTTAACTAATTTTAGACCCTCCAAATCAGTGGATTAAGCTTCAATTTCAAGTTGGGGGTTCAATATCTTGAAGGCAAAAATTAAAAGAGCTAATTCAAATTTAGGGGGAGAAAGAGGAGGAAGATAATTTTCAAGAAACCTACCTTTTCAAGGTTAATTTGGAGCTTAATCATGTAATCTAACCTCACCTACACCATAAGCATGCTTAATTCAAATCAATTTCATGTTTAATTGCTTCATTTAGATTTAATTGCTTAATTAAGAAAAATTAGGGTTAGGGTTCTTGATGAACCAAATTTGAGGGAAATGATTTTAAGCTTATAATTCATGTAATTGAGATAGAAATAGGTTGATTTTTCTTAAAATTTAAGTTTGAAACTCAAAAATTTCTAGAATTATTCAAGGTATTCTATTTGGCCTAAAACTTCAATTTAGGAGGTTTTTAATTCTTTCATTCAATTAGTGTTTTGTCACTTGATTCTAAGTTATTTGAGCATGAATTAGTGTTTAGGAATGAAAGCTTACACTTTAATTGAAGAAAAATCCACTAATTTCTAAGAATTATATTGGGCCTAAACTAAACAAATTAGGGTTTGATTTCAAAGAAATTTGATTCTGGTTTTATAGGTCATTCACACTTGAATAAGCATATTTTGATAAGTGGAAATGGAAAATTTACAAAAAAAAATTGAAGAAAATGGGTTATGTGGGTTTGGGCCTAATTTCGGCCCATTAGGGCCCAATATGGGTTTAGGCAGAAATTAGGGTTCTAAATTTTAATTAAATTGATTCTTATAATGAGTACATATTTAGACTACTTAGTATTAAAATTGTAGGAAAAAATGAGAAGAAAATCTTAGGAATTTAAATGGTGAAATATTTAGCCTAAATAAGGAATTTTGGAGATTAAGTTTAAATTAAATTCCAAATCCTAAATTATTTCATTCAAGCTCAAAATAATATAAAAGGATGGTTTAGAATAAAAGTGTTCATGAAAATCTAAAGAAAAATTGATTTAGGAAAAATTGGACCTTAGGCCCATTAAGGCCTAAATCAAAATTTGACTACATAATCAATGAAATAATCCCTAATTAAGTTAGAACATAGATTAGTACCTAATTTGATAAATATTAGATGCAAAAGGGTAGTTAGGAACCTAAGAAAAATAACTTAGAAATGTTAAAATGTAGAGTAAGTTAATGAAACGTGATTGTTTACTTACTCTTATGTTATGATTGTATTTTCTTTCCAATAATGTATGTGACACAATGAATAATGAATGATGGTTATACTTGAATTGTGATTTGTGATGAGAATTGTGGTTATGGTAACCGATGCGTCAATGATGGTTGCACTCGCTTGATATGGATTGATATTATTTATGTCGTTATGCTGCCCATGTTTATACGTATTTTTATGACATGGTTACATGATCATTTAGGACATGCACTTGGGTATCACTCTGTTAGCATGCATTGTCATTCAAAATGCATGTTCATTTCAAAGCTCATTAATAATGTTTTAAGTCATGAAAACGTATTTTATGCTATGAGTTTTTGATAGCGATCGAAATTATTTTAAAGAAAAGGATTTTCATGACTTTGAGGATTTTATAAGGATAGGCTTCATGGGTTTTTCATATAACAATGGTAATGGTTCGAGTCGAGCAAGTGTAGACGTGCACTTTTAAAGGCTCGGTAAGGCACGTCCGTGAACAGTCCAGTTTGCCGGACATATGTTATGGAAACTACGAAGTACCTAAATGGGACATGTCCAAAGACATAAAAAGGATTTTTAGACTTGTTTATGAAATATTTTATGACACGAGAAAAAGAATTTATTATGTATATATCGGTATTTTATACATGCATATACATGCACATGCACTACATGCATAGGTTAACTTACCGAGTTATTACTCATGTATATGTTTATGATGTAGCTATCCTAGATAAAGATCGTGTTCATAACCTTTGAACTAACTACTTAAGGGGGCATCCGTCGCGTGTATGTTGATTGTTGTTGGTGTATAGACTCGATATATACGGTAGCTCTTGTTGTACTGGGTATTTTAGTTTACTTTATAACCATGGTTGTGTTCGTTATGCGCTCCTTAATACGAGTAGATAAAATAGGATAGGAAACCAAATATAAATAAGAAATAAGCCATTCTTGTAGTAGGTGACAATGAACTGATAACCTAGTTTCGATGTAAATATTTATGTGTATGTAAGTAAAGTATCGTTAATGAACTGCTAGCATAGTAATAGTTTAAATCAATTATCGGCACAATAATTAGTATAACTAAATTATACTAATAAATTAGTATAACTAAATGAAAAAATAAATTTAAGAAAAATGAGTATCACAAATTTGGGTAGTTTGATTTAAAGAACATAAATATGATTGTGAAATGCGAAACATTTATAGGACATTTGGGACTAGGCGTAGGACCTAACCGTAATTAGTAAAATTTCACAACATAGGTGTACCATCTAGATCTCTAGATAAGTCACGGTGTCTTGATAACTTACGTTCATTGCACTCCAAACGTAAGTTGTCGACGGTAATATTCTCGGCCTATTAGGTCCTAGGTTGGGGGTGTTACAATACCTCTATAAGAAGGAAAACAATAATATTATTATTTTTCATATTAGATTTACAAAAAAAAAAATTAAATATAGTATAAATAAATAATTAATATGTTATTATAAACTCATTCCAGTAAAAGTCTTTTGTCTTCTAAAAGATTGACTTTCATGTGGAGGTAAAGGGGTCCAATCGCTCTCCGAAAATAGCAATGATAAGTCGAAAGCATTTACTAGATGGATACAAACTATCGAACATAAAAAATAAAATGATAAGTGAATTCATGAACAAAATAACATACCAAAATATAAAACTACGAATTGTAAACTAAAGATAATATTATTTACAACTACATGCATAATACTTACTTGTGATCAATGAAATCAATGGTTTAGTCGGCATCAAACCTAGAAGTGCTACACGGAGTAGAAGAAACCATCAAAGCGACCTCCGCTGCTAAAAATGTGCAAGCTTACGGTCGTTTCGTGGGAGAGCAACTAGATGGGGCACTTATACTTATCGCTACGCGACGTCGGACAAGACTCAAAAAAAAATTCTATGTTTAGGTTTTCATAGATTCGCATCTCGTTTGTGAATTATTTTGGAGATGTGAGTTATTATTGTGTTTAGAGTTGTCACCTAGTATTAAAGAACTAGGAACCTAAAAAAAAACGTTGGTTTAGAGAGTCTATGGTAAGGAGTTGATTATGCTTTTGGAAAGATATTTAATCATTCAAAAGCGTCCTTTTCGAAGAAGGTATCAAGTTTAGTTTAGTCCTAAATTCATCTCCTAAAGTGTTTTATTTGTGTCAAATTATTTTTTTATTTAAGCTCTAATTTTTAAAGTCAAATTAAGTTTTTTATTTTTGGAAGAGGCATCGTATTGAAATGATCATTAGACCCCTTCGTGGGAAGCAAGTCGGTTCAAACATCGAATCCACTTTAAGTCTCAACACAATCGATGTGTTGAAGAACATCCTGTTTATTAAAATTGATTTTTTTGCTAACAACAATCCCTAACGAATAAGAGTCTTTGTTAAACGTTTTGTGATTTTTATTTTTTTCTCTTTTTATTTTTTTACTTTTATTTTTTTGTTTGGTGGAAGATCGTCATCGGTTCTTAAAGAATTCGAAAACTTGACAATCCTCTACCTATCAATTACCGAGTCTAATCATTAAACAAATAAATTAAAGTTATATATTAATTAAGTAATTAAAGAAAATTCAAACACTCGAAATAGCAATTAAACTTAAAATAAAAACATATATAAAATAAATTCAAGATTAGATAAACTAAAAACAAAGCCCTTTTTTAAAAAAAAATTTTATCTTTTTTTTTTTTTTTTTCAGGAAGGGGAGAGGCTGGACTGGGCAGAAGCTGTGATGAAACCAGCTTCTGCCTCTTTCTTTCCTTGGTGTTTTTTTTTTTTTTTTTTTTTTTTTTTTTGGATTAAGGCTTCAGTGCAGCCTTTGTTCAGCGTGGGTTGGGCTGGCCATAGACCTACGAAGTTGATTTTAATAGTTTCTCTGGTTGATCAATGGTCAAATAGGAAAATAAAATAACATCAAATTCTAAAATAAGAGAGGATAAATCAGAAAGCTAGGATCATAAATAGGTGCAATTTGTTTATGGCATACGGGGTTGAATCTCTATATCAGAAACGATCGAAGGACGCTCCCAGGCAGGAGTGTCCAGGTTTTCCTAGGCCCATTGATGGAACTTTGGGTACTGGGCTTATTGTGGATATGAAGATTGGGCTTCTCCTCTTTAAGTGTTGACTCAGAAGAAGCCCATTGTTTTCTTCTGGTATATCACAAAGCACAACAAACAGGACTAAAAACCATCTCTCCTTCTGCATATTGCCGCGTGCTAAACAGTTCCATTGCTGGAAAATTCTCTCCACAGAGCTTCGCGCTGTCCACTAGAATTCCCACCAATCTAGAACACAACTCCATAAAATCCAAAATTTTTGGCAGTGAATAAAAAAGATGGGAAACAGCTTCATCAGGGGCAGAACAAAATGGACAAACGTTACTTCCTGCAGTAATGATACCTCTGATGTGAAGAAAAGCTCTAGTGCTGACCTTACCGAGAACTGCAAGCCACGCAAAATCCTCCGCTTTTGGAGGGGCAAGACCTTTCCTCACATTACAATTGAAAGGAGAGCTTCCGGCCAAGATGATAGTGTCCAGTAAAGCACTACAAGATTTAACCGAAAACAGAGACTTGAGAAAGCAAATTCAGCAACTCCCTTTCTTTTTGAGTTTCCTACTCCCTAAGCTGTCCTTGCCACTTGAAGTTCCAAATCCATTCTGAACCAGAACAGCTATATACCCATCTCAGCTGTCGTGCAAGAATTATTTTCCAACAGAAAACAAGCCTGGAAATATATTCTGGAGAGGCTGGTCCCAAAGCCAAACATTAAGTCCAAAAACGAACTGTAACCCCATCACCAACTAGGAGAGAGATCACTTGAGAATTGCTGGACACCACTGACAAAGGTTGCTGTAAAGAAAGATGATCACCTATTACAAGTTATAATATGTACTTACTATACCAATGTTCTTAAGCTTATCAATGGCAAAAATAAGGATGGTAATTGAAACTGATAGTTAACCGATTGAATCAAACTATATGGTTAAGCAATTCTAGTATTAGATTTGATACGTGCAAGTATGTGATATTTTCTATTAATCGGAGGAACCTGAAACAATACCTAGTGGAATTCTTAAGAGATGATCAGTGAATCATCATAATTCTAGCAATTGGGAGATGGAGAATGAGAAATGGCTAATGGTTTAGTATCTGCGACCATCATTTTGATCGGTTAATTACTCAATCTAGACTCTAGAGGGACGACGACTATGTTAAAAATTTATTGGATGATGTATGTTGGGTGGGATGGTTACAGTGATTTAAAAACATAACTTGTGAATTTAGCAGTTTATATTCAATTAGAGTGATTTTAATTTTATTTTATTTAATAATTATGTAATGCGAAAGAACTATCTTATACATATCTCATTTTATAGCTTAAATGTTCAGGAGCCTTCCGCGAATAAAAACCATAAATTAGGTGTGTGACAGCTCCTTAATTTTAATGTATATTTTAGAAAGAAAGAAAGAAACTGAACATATTATCAAGTCCTTGAAAGCTTGTTCAAACTTTCTTCAATTGATATTAATGTACTTCAAGTATGAAGATGGAGATTGGAATGAGAGTTTTTTTGAGGAAAGAACAGCACTAATGTCAATTAAATTAGAAGTAAAATAAATTACAAATAAAATAAAGATAGAAGCAATTCTCTTTCATTGAATGTAATTAATTTTTTTGTAACAATAAATTCAATACAGCATTACAACTTGATTTTGGGAAATCAATACTTCTTCTTATAATGAATTTGTATGCAAATATTTAATACCTACTTTATTTGTAAGAGTATAGGTTGCAAATACGCATGGGTGGAGCATGGGGTGGGTGTGACCATTTTCTTATTTAGGCTAACAATTTAACAAATAGCCATCCAAATCCAATTGCTTAGACATCACCCCAAATATCCTGGCCCATCAATCTGATTTTTCTTTTGACTTCGATTTTGATACAGGTTCCCATAGCTTGGTTTTTCTTGACTTCCTCATAGATGATGACCTTATCATCCACTCGAAGTTCCCTTTCACGAACAAATTCAGTCCAACTCACAGAAAGAAATTGCCCTATACTATCATTTCTCTTGATGGAGCAAGGGAATGTCCATTCTTGAGCATTACCATAGTGAACATGCATGTTCATCGAATGGCCTTCTTGGAAGGGTAATGGACTAAGAGAACAAGTAGGAATAAACAAGCCATTCTCAATATCAGCTGCAGTTAGCACCTTTGAAAAGAGTATTGCCATTTCTTGTCAGAAAAAAAGAAGAAGAGAGAGCTGCGAGAAATCTGTAGTGGTATGGATAGATATATCGAATTTGAGTTGCTGGTAAGTTGTTCACTCTTCAACATGAAAACAAGTATATATAGGGAAATATGTTTAATGTTTCTGTCTTTTAAGATTCTGAGAAAATTCGGTCACTTCTTCTGGCAAGAGATCTTAGAAGTTTCCAATCTCCTGCAGAGTTAGAGAGAGTACTTTAATTTGCCAATATATCTGTTTCTTTTACGATTAAGTCTATGGAATAAGAATCCATATATGTTTCTTTTCCGGGAAAATTCGAGGAATATATTTTTGCTTGGATTGATGCTTCAAAAGCAGAAGATTCGACGCGGCTTGAGTTTAAAGGAGAAAGAAAGTGTCCACATACCATAAAATACGTTGACGGACGTCAACGCTAATCCTAGATAATTCGTTGCTACCTTAATTTTCACGTCTTCTTTTTTATTCGTTAGGTGAACTGGACATGCAATTTCACTCATTGTTTTATTTTGGGATGATTGTAAAAATGACTCTGGATGGCATTATAAGTATATTAATTTTTAATTTATTTTCAATAGATTATATCAATTTTAAGTTTCTTTGTTGGAGTGTACTAATTTTTAAAAAAACTTTTAATCAAGTATTTTCATTCAATTTTTATCAATTATTTCATTATATAATAATATATTGTTTACCTTAAATTATTAAATTATAATTTTATTCTTTCATTCGTAGAGAAAACATTCTCCCTCAAATTATTTTGTAACTGTTAACTTTTTATATATAAAGATAGTTTCGATGTTTAATATGCAAAAGTAAAAAAATACTAAAATAATTTGAAAGTAAAAACTTAATTTAAGAATGAAAAAGGTAAAATCATAATTTAGTAGTTGAAAAAAAATACATGTGATCAGATAACAAAGTAATTAATAAAAAATGGACAGAAAAATATTTCATTGTTAGTTTTGAAAAAAAAAATATCTTCAAACAAAAAATTTTTAATTTATATACTCAATTGAAAAAACCTTAAATTAATGTAATTATAGTACAATTATCTTTTTTTCCCCATTCTAATATTAATCAACTTTCCAAGCTGTAATTCGCTTATGCTCCCACCCTTGGGCCAGAAGGGGGCACGCCACCCCCATCGCCCCAAGTCTATTTTAGTCCTTATCGTTTTATACATTTCTTTACATATGTTATTAAAAAATATAATTTTGTCAAACTTTATACATTTCTTTACATATGTTATTAAAAATTATAATTTTGTCAAACTATATATATATATATATATATCGATGTCATAACTCAAATTTTGGGTTATATTCATTTTATATATTTCTTTATTTCTTTTATTTATCCTTTATTTCTTATCATTTTTAGGATCCTTTTATTTTGGTCGAAAAAAATGAATCATAAAGTCTCAATGGTACAATTGAATGGAAATGGAATGAAATTAGAGTTAATTAGGCATGCAATTGAAATAATTAAAGGTTCAGGATCTAAGATTGAAAACGTAGGGGTCCAATTGAAAAAACTCAGGGGAGTAATGGACCAAAACGATACGTCTGAAGGGTGCAATTGGGGAAAAATCAAATCAATTAGGGACCAAAAAGGAAAGAAGAATCAGACGACAGGACCAATCGGAGAAAGCTGAATGACCTGTCGTCCAATTCATTCCAGCTTCATTCTTCCCTTCTCCGCCAGTGCCGTCCTTCATCTTCTACCTGAGAAGACAAATTCGATCAATGCCAAAATTCTTGGCTGGCATTTGTACCAGCCAAGAATCACGCCACACACACCACCCGCACAACACAATGCAGTTGCATTTCTAGGTTCCAAAGGGTATATTCTGCGTTTTGCACAGAGAATAATTTGGGTAGTTTTTTTCTGGGTCTTGGGTAGGAATAGTTTAGCTTCAGTAATTGAAATTCAATCACTATAGTCCTGAAACCCAGAAAAGAACAGAAGGGAGGAAAGTTAGGGTTTCTGCTGGGATTTTGAATAGAAGAGGTTCTGCTCATCTCTTCTCCTGGGTTTCACAGCAGTGATTGCTGGGTCTACAAGGATTGATTCTAGGCTCTTGAAGGAGGAAATCTCCACTGGTTGAAGCCAGGATAATCGTTCGTTGCAAATCATCCACCCCAAGCTAAGCTCCACCAATCGAATACCTAGGTAAACTGCCCTGCCTCTTTCATGATTTTGCAGCTCCAACCAGAATTTCTCTGCCAATTCGTTCAAGAATGAGCGATGACAGTGACGTCGTCACCGTCATCATACAACACCCAACTGCCCTCCCATTTTCCTCTGTTTGATTGAATTCTAAAGGGTGAGAAGATTTTGGTGGTTTGAAATGGGTTCGTAAAGGGAGGGAGTCTGTTGATTTGGTGTTTGACGCATAAAAGTAACAGGGAAAGGGAAATGGCGAGGAAGAAGAAAAAGAAGAGATGGATCTGGTTTAAGGGGAAACGAATTTGGGGCTGAATGGGAGTGATTATGTTTTGGGTTTTTTGTTTGGGCTGGAGAGCTTGGGCTTTGGTTAGGCTAGGCATGCTTAGTTAGAATAGGTTTACCTACTATTTAGGCTGGATAAGGCTTGTTGTCTTGGTCTTGTGTAGGCTGAATAATGGGCCTTCACAGTGGTCCTGGCCTAATGGGTAAGGGCCCATTGGGCCTTTTGTCTCTAATTTCCAATAGGAAAGGATTCATTGCAACAAACATTTCGTAAATTGTGGGATCTAATGCCATCGAATGACACCCAGGTAGCTAGTCATAAGAGCCTACGATATAAAGCTAGTTTAACTTTTTGGCATAGAGGGCTAATTTTGTCCGATAAGTGGATTCATGACGACAACACTAAATCACCATATGCCTAAACAATCTTACTCTTAATTAATCCTCAAATTCCATCTAGTAATGAATAATTTATGAACTTTTTTCTTAACGATTTTTTTTTTTTTTGAAATACCTATTAAGGTACCATATTACTTGGTTCAAACCTTAAATATCTCATTGTAATAATAATGTCAGGACCCATCAATTTGCAAAGTTGAAATTCCTTATCAACCTTAACTTTGCTAAGCAAGATGTTCTCCAAGATCATGACGTTTACGATTGAGTTTAGACTGCTTAGTTACACACGCACCGTTTATTCATCCATAAACTCTTTTACCCACTAGGTGTTCATAATCTATCGAGAATAGGAACATTTCTTTTATCTTGAAATTTATCAACCCCTCTCATCAGAAACATCATTTTAATGGCAAGTTATAGGAATAATTTATTACCGTTTAATATACTTATTTATCATTTGACCAAAGTGACGAGATACAACCTAGAACATATAACTTGTACAACTGTTATTAAATTTTAGAGATAATGATTGAATTTGTTCTTATATAATGTCGTCAATATATCTTAAAATGAGTTAATTATATTTTTGTATTTTAAGTTAATTTTTAATCTGTTTTCCTTTTAAATTTTTTCAATTTAACCGTTAAAAAAGATAATGTGACTTGCACGTGATTAGTTTTTTCTTTTTTAAAAAAAACATTGCTCGACTAAACATGCAACTCATGGAGTTTTTTAAGAGCATTTTTTAGGAAAAAATAATTTTTTTAAGGGTATTTTCAAGAAAAAAAAGATAATCATATTTGTCAGGTGATTTTTTTCCGATGATTTGACCCAAAAAAAATTGCTAGAAGATCAGATTGAAAACTTGCTTATATAAAAACATAATAGATTTACTTTAAAATATAAAAACATATTAGATACTCTATGAGGACAAACTGGATCATTTCCCACTCTTATTAATCCAAACGTAAATATGAAATAATATGCAATGAATTCTAGCCAATGAACTTAGAGATCTTATATCTCTTCAACCATAATTCCGTTTGACACATTCCATATGGCGTCTGAAAACTGATTTTATATCCTTTTTAACAATACCAGAAATCGAAACCACAAGGGATATGAGAGTTATTAGCCCTAAAGAGAAGCCGAATAGCTATTGTTTTAGAAACGTTGCTTCATCATATCTCTCAACATACCAAGAGTTTTAATTTGAAATTTTAACCATAAGTTATCATATGATAAAAGGAACAACATACTAAAACCTCATAGCCTAAAATGCTTCGCATGGTAAGTTAACATTTCCATCCAAAAAAGAGTTTTAATACATGAAAACTCAAAAAATCATAACAATGTTAGAAGAAATAATTAAAAAAAAAATAGAAAAGCTCTGGGATCAATGTTATTTCACAAGTCATGGGCCAATCTTAACCAATTTGTAAAAGAATTTGCAATCACAGTATGGAAAACGTAGTATATCCACAAATCAAGTACTTAGCACAGAGAGATTTAAGGTCACGACATTTCATTTGTGCGAAGGAGCAAGACATAGGAGAATCCTTTCTCATGTGTTGTCATCTTTTATCTATATTAGTTTTTTACATGATAAAAACACTTGCATTTACTGTCTTCGGTAGTTTCTAGAAATGCAATCATCTTTTGACTGCAAATTAACATTAATTTTGGATTGGATCTGTCTAATATGAGTGTTCCATCCTTGATCCAAAACCAATAAACATAATTTCCAAAATAAGATTTTTTTTGCAATGACAGCTCTTTTTAAATCAAAAGTTTTTAAACATATAACTAAGATTCTGTCTGGTATGACTTTTAGAAATAGATATTTTAATTGTTTTTTTAATTTTTAACTCATAGAACAGTCGTAAATAATGTTTAATTAGAAATAGCTATTGACTTAAATCAAAAGGTTATTATAAATTTGAGTCAGGATTTTGTTATAATCAAAACTTAATATTTTTAACTTATAACTTATTAATTTTAACTTATAGTATCTTTATATTTCGAAAAAAAATGTTTTGAATCATTTTTTTATAGTTCGTTTGGAAAAATAACTTTTAATTTTGAGTCATAATTCACAAATTATTTTTTATAAATAACTTATGAAAAAATAAGTTACAAATATATTTGGTAAAAATAACTGAATTTTTTTAAAAAAAATACAATATAATTTAAAAGTTTTAACTATTAATTAAATAATAATTTTGACTCAACTTTTGCAACAAACTTTTGATTTAAATCAAGGATAAATATACCTATGTGTCTTTATATAATACTCAAAGTTTCATATCTCGTCTCTAGATTTTCAAATGCATCCCATATGTTTTTCAAAAAAAAAAAAATTAAATATCCAATCTATCCCTTTGATCAAATTTTTGGATCATAAGATTTTTTTAAAAAAAAAATTCCATAACTAAAATGAAAAAAATAAAAAACATGTTAAAGTCACATGACATGCTTGCTTCATTTTTTAAGTCTTCGAATTTTATTTAATTTAATTTTTTTGTATTTTAACCAAGGGTATTTGTGTAAAAAAAATCATTTAGCTAAAAAAATTTGATCAAAAAAACAGATTGAACATTTCAAATATTTTCAGAAATAAATGAAATGCAATTAAATACTTACGGACATACGAGAGATTTTAAGTATTACATTAAAATATATGAGTATATTTATCCTTAAATCAAAAGTCATTATTAACCAAACATAATTATAATTTGTCTTTTAAGTCAAAAGTTAAAAAAATAACTTAAATCAATTTGCAAAAATTAGACCAAACATAACTTTAATGAAGATACTTCTAACTTAACTATTTGTTTCATAAATTATTTACAAAACATGTATTTTGAATTATTACTCAAAGCCAAAAAATTATTTTTCATAATTCATGTAAAACAAAACCTAACCAATTGCCAGGAAAATCTTCTAAATTTTACTAGGAAGCATTGAGCGGATCATCCAAACGATTATGGGTAAACCAATAACACATTAACACACAAGCAAATCCTGCTCGAAAAGAAACGTGGTCCAAAAACGTATATTCAAAATAGATTTTTGGAATGCTAGTGCCCATTGCGGATTACATTGAGAAGGCTTGGGCCTATGTTTGCTTTGGTAACTGGGCTGTGATATGGGAACAAGTCTGCTTGAAGAAACGGCCTGAACATGGGCTTGGTAGTTAAATTTTGGAATCAACTCGGGTCCATAGTATTAGACATTTAATCCAGCTTTGATGATTTTTATGTTGTTTGCAATATTCCATGTTGGGTTGCTTATAAAATATAACTCAATTCATATTAATATCTTTTTGTATTTTCAAAAAATCTTGAATTCAAACCTTATATATATATATATATATATATATATGTGGATACCAATCCTAACTGCGTTTGTCGAGTATTCTCTATCCTAATTTGTATTTTTAATTTATTACTTTTAATTAATATTATTATTGCATAATAAAATCATGATCTCATTTTATAATATTCTAAGACGGTAATTGAATATTTTTTTTGTAAAGAAAAACTACAGATTATCTAATTTTTTTTCTGTTATAATTTCTTTTAAATTAGTTGCATTATGTTTTTTTCTTAATATTAAATTTGTAAACCATTAAAAAAAAAAAACAGCCGACCTATCTGACTATTCAATGGTAATAATTCAACAATAGCATGAAATCCAATAAAGTGGGTGCGGGGGAGGTTTACTGTGATCATTGGCACCAACAAAACTTAGAAAGAGTAAATTATAATAAATCTCTAAGATATTAATTATGACATTACAAAAACCATTTAAAAAATTGGAGTTTGACATAAATTCCTTTATATTTAAGCAAAAAATATACATTTTTTTTTTACCTAAAATGTACATAATATTTATAAGATCACTCCATTCAATAATAAGGGCAACGCTTTTTGAATAAAAAAATTTGTCTCTATTATATATCCAAACATGTAGATGATTTATATAATTATATGATATTTTAGGTGGTAATTAATTACAATTTATCCTAATAGAAAATTTATATCTTGTAATAATTATTATTATTATTTATTTTAGTTGCCTGAAAGATAGTAACAACTTAAATCCATAAGTAAAAATAAATACACAGGTTAGTTTAATGATTATTAACTAATAACTTCTTTCAGTGATTTGAGTTTTAACTGCTACAATATATACTTCCTGTGAAAGTCTATAAATGTTTATATATATATTATAAAGCATTTAATTTTCATATGCGTACCTATCTCTTCCAAGTCTTCCAAGTCGCAATAACTTTGTCAATAGTCTTA